>JASUUH010000257.1:6645000-7146106 GCA_030449925.1 Citropsis articulata
GACCAAGAATAGCTTCCAACTCTCTCTACTCTCTCACAAACGAAGGCACAAAATTAGTCAAATAATCATGGCTTATCTTTGAACGATATGTGATCCCTTGTTTATAGACTCATTATGTGATTCCTTGTTCCTTTGCGAATCCCTGTTCCTTTCGGAAAACTCTCAACTTTAAGTAATTAAAAATATTTAATTATTTAAAAGGAATCCTTGAGTGGCCAAGGATTCTAACTTCTAAGGGCCTCTTTGGAACTTGATTCTACTTTTAAATGCCTAATGGTAGTAATATGAAGGGTAATTTTGGTGTAGAGGTCTTAATTGGTAATTATTTAAAGGGTGAAGCTATTTGAACCCATAATTTTACTAATTAAAGCTGTTTTCTCAATAAACCCACCATCAAAATTCAAATAACCTCAATTAAAATATCATTCTTTTATTTTATTTTTTTTATTTTTACCCCCATTATTAGCTTCTCTATTTTTACTTGTTCAATCTCTGTAGCCTCTCCAAAATAGGTAATTTCTTTTTTTGACTTCCTGTAGAGCTCAATTTATTTTTAATTAATTGACAAGAGATTAAAGCCCAAACGGGGGCCATCTTAAAACTAAGGACAAATTGAACTTTTTTGGTTTTCTCCTGCCCTTGTGGTTTTGTTTCATATATAATAATAATACTATTGGCTTTACCAAAAGAATTTTAATATAAGAAAGCGTCTTCATAGTGTAGGGTAAGAACATGACATATAAGAAATCTAGTAGCTGTGCCTGTAATTGTTCTTTGCTTAGTTTCTTCATAACTAGAATTTGAAGTTTATGTAAAGAAGAAGAGAAGAAAAAGGGAGGAGAGGGGGGGAGGGGGAGGGAGCAACATCAAGTTCTATCTCAAGTAAAACCTACAGAGAGAATTACAGTTCTTTATTTTGGGAATTCTTCTATAAACCATTTAACATTTTTTTTTCATTAATGAATCTATGCGCATGAGAGAGAGTAGATATGGTTTATCAAAAAATGGGTATAATTAGATTATAGTTTTTATTTATTTAATTTGTTTAAATTCTATTGTTCTTTTATGTAACTTTATTTAAGGATAAATTAATAATTAAAAATTTTGTTGAATGATGGGTTCAAATAGTAAATTAATGGGTTCAAATAGCATCATCTTTATTTAAATTTCATTAATGTTGATATGTTATTGATATACGTGACACACACACGTATATCAATAATGTTGTTATTCATTACTCTTCTACAAACTTGTAAATTTCTATGGAACTGAAGTGGAAAATAGCTTAATTGCATGGTGATTGGGGAAAAAACTCATAATATATCAAGTAAAAAGTAAATCTCCTCTAAATAATAATAATAATAATAATAATAATAATTAATCATATAAAAATAATTATCCAATAACTTGTCCAATAAAGTATTATTATACGCACACACATACTGAAATAAAATATTATCAAATAATATTTAAACAAGATTTATAGGAGTTGGTCCGTCGTTATCCAACACTTCGCTCCCGAGCAACAACTGAGATCTATACAATTGTCATAGTATTTAAAATTTTAACTATTGTCATTACTAAAAATATTGATCAATGGCAACTACAAAAATATTCATTGATAGTTGGTATTGACCTACTACTACAATATTTTGTCAAAAGTTAAAATATTTATCTATGGTAATAAAAAAAATTATAAAAATAATTAAATCTTAATTATGAATTATCACTAAAAGATATGTGACACAAGATTTTAAAGTCTTAATTGAGCATTTGATCTGGCTGATTGATCCCAATCCAATAGGAGAATTATAGATTCTGGTTTAGTAACTATAATATCAAACAAAAGAATAAGGGAGCTTAGTTATGAAATTAAAATTTGTTAATTGTGAATGATTATGTTCACATTAAATTACAAATTTATACTGTAATAACACGACTCTATGTGATATGATTTAGCGTGATAAAATGTATTCCTTTATCTTAGTAAAGGCTAACATGTTGTCACAATAAATCATTTTGCAATATCTTGTATGTAAACAACAGTGGAGGAGGAGTACTAACAAGATTCAGTTTCTTAAATTCAATTAAAGAGGGAATCTTTAGGTTTAGGCACTTACAAAGGTGAGTCAGGAAGTCGAGGAAAAAAATTTCCTCCGAAAATTCACAGTAAATTTACCCTTCATGTTTTTACCATTCGACATTTAAAAGTACATTGTTCGATTAAGGGCTATCATATTACGTTTAGTGAAATTATTTCACTTTAAAATAATGGTTAAATAATTCTATTTATCTAGAATTATGCAAATAATCTGATTATATTATTTAAATGATTATTTAAAAATTTGGGAGCTATCCTAAACAACAAAGGAATCCTAAAGTAACAAGGAATCCCGAAAGAATAAGGAAACTCATGATGGGCCTATAAATAAGGGCTATAGTTTAACATTAGGGATTTGTTTATTTTTCTCCAAGACTCTCCGATAACCTTCTTGCTTACTTTTCTCCCAAGACTCTCCGAGACTGCGACATCAAGGCTTGTTCTTGTTCTTCGAATCGAAACAATGGCAGCAGCTGCTCAAGCGCAACAATCCGAGTGCGATAGTTTGTCAGAAAACAGCCGATTTGCTACGGGTACCCCTTACCCAAACCACCTCTTGAGTTTGCTGAAGATAGCTCTAAGAATGACAATTAGATATACCGCTCGATCAAATAAAATTAAGGAGAAATCTGCGTATATGAAAAATGAGAAGAAATTGCGGCGGGTGTTCCGAAAAGCAGCAAGATTGGCGCTGAAGCTTGAAAAGTACTACGACAAAGAAGAAATTACAAAGCTGGTCCTAGAAGACTATATGGATATCGATGGCGATGATGCTTGGAAGAAGAAGCTAAGGCAAATGGGTATCAGAAGGCTGATCAATTCGCTCAAATTGGGATATTAGTCAAACAAGGCTATCTCACTTTTTTCAGATGTATTTTTTTCTTCAAATAATAAAAACGACAATTATTTTTCTTTTGAATAGATTTCTTTATTCCAAGATTCACTTGGGAACTAACATGAATTGGATATCTCACTCGCAATCTCAGTTTTTAGATGTATCTTTCTTTTTGTAATAAAAACAATTATTCGTATGATGTAAATATATCTTTCTTTTTGTAATAAAAACAATTATTAGTATGATGTAAAATACTTCATCAAAGGAATTTTTATGCAGGATACATGTATCCACTTCATGGTTGATGCTTGATACTTGGAGGTAACACTTTGAAAGCAAATTTTCATGAAGAGATTTTAGTAATTATTTAAATTTTATACCTTTTCTATATTGATCAAATTCACCTCTCCTTCCAGAATTTCTGAAGGAGAAAATTTTTCATTAAGCAATGATCTCCTAAACTTTGGATGAGATCATCACACATAATAAAATCCCCGGACAAGAGTTTATGTAATATTTAATTCAATTCTCGTGAGATTAATGAATGCTGCTGTTCTTGATGTTAAATTGACAGAGTTTATAGGCAAAATTAGTAGTACTCACATGGATGTTAGCTAAGTTTTGCTTGTACCATTAATCTCAATTGAGTCCATGCTAGCACTGTGGACTCTACGAGTTGATGCAGAAAGAATGGAGGATCCACCAGGCAAGAAGAGGAAGATTCAGGAAAACAGGGAGAGTCTTGGTGCTGCTGTAGATGATGAAAGTTCGAAAATGGATCAATTGATGGCCAATAATTGTTTATTAATTTCTTTTGAGTATCTTTCATTTTCAAATAGCTGAAAATTGATTTGATTTTGTTGTTTCTTCTGTTTTTCCCGTTGATTTTCTTTTCTGGGCTCATTGCTAAAATCAAGTCGCAAGAATTATGTAGAATAAATGTACAATTCAAAGATAAGCCATGACTGTTTCACTATTTTTGTGCCTTCGTGTTTATGCGTGAATAGAGAGAGTTCGAAGCTGTTCTTGTCTCAATCTCTTCAAAGTAATTCCCTCTGCTATTGTACAAAAAATTATAGCCTAACCATGTAAATGCACCGTTTGTCACAATTGATTCTTTTCAGTTTTTAGTAAGAAAAACATCAAGTGCTTTTGTTCTGAATAGATATCTTTGCCCAATTCAGGATTCACTTTTAATTTGTGTGACACTTTCTGAACCAACATGATTGGATGTATCATTTCTAGAACAAGAACTAGTGATTTTTCATTCTGGACTTGATATTATTTACTTTGTTTTGGATAAGGATTCTATACATATAAGGGGGGAAAATTAAGCCAAAGCCAAAAGTTAACTGAAACCTCCAAATTACCAATAATCCTTTCAAAAATTCTGGTGACTGTGAGAAGATGAAGATAGGAATTCAAGAATTTGTCGTGAAGAAAACACAGTTCTAAGGCTATCAAAGCTGGAGGAGTTGGATACTAACAAATTGACTATGAAGCTTTAAACTTCAGGGTGAAGCAACCATAAAAATGCATGGATGCACTTACAGTTTTTGAGCTGCTGGAATCCAGAACTGTGACTGTAATCACCCAAAAGGCCTGACCTGCAACAGGGTATATATGCCAGATAAGAAGCATCTTCTTCATTTAAGCATAACCAGCTCAACCCTCATACACCTACCTGCACCCTGGGTGGTTTCATTGTGACCATAAAATATAAATAGTTGCGCAAACGGAAGCATAACCGGAATGTTTTGAGCTCTGACTTCCTCTGGTGCTGATAACATACCAAAAAGAAAAGTAAACCATAAATGAGTATACAGAACATATCTCAAGATATCATACTGATTGGAAGTAAAATTCTTGGTGTTTCCTATCATATACAGGTCTGGCAACATCCAAAAATGTTAAAGAACTTACTAATTGGGGGTGATAAAGGTAACTTAGTGTTTAATAGATAAGCAGCTTGTACTTGAACCATTAAATCTAGAACACATTTGCAGTAGCACTTGCGTTGTCAAGCATACCCACAACAAGATTATTCTATGGGGTCATGATCATCTACAAGTAGAACGAACCCTTCGGGAGAGACAGTGGTTCAGGTGTCTTACTTGAGCTGGTACGGTGACCGCAGGGTTATATAGTTCAACTAATATCAAAGGATATAACTCAAAAATAACATGAAAGGACATTTGCATTAAAACAATTTTATCATTTTTGAGAATTTCACACGTGTTGATAGACAAACAATGATAACTTGCTTTACAACATTTTCCTTCAGTCAACAAAATGATTCTCGCTAAGAATATAGAAAACGGTATGCAGCGGGAGAAAGAGAGAAGAAACTGCATTTTCACAATTGACTGCTGAATTTGAATTTTTATTGAAATGACTTCCTAATTATTGAGTGCTGAACTTGATCAAAACCTCCTTGAGTCAGAGTCTGCAGTCTGATTCATCCTCAGAGTCTTCAGACTCATCCTTCTCAGTATCTTTATTGTCCTCCTTGTCTGATGTCTTGCTGTTCAACTCTTGTGCAGATTCATCCTCAAAGTTTTCAGATTCATCCTCGGAGTCTTCGGATTCATCCTCACTGTCTTCACTGTCCTCCTCGTTTGATGTCTTGCTGTTCAGTTCTTGTGCAGATTCATCCTTAGAGTTTTCAGATTCATCTTCAGAGTCTTCGGATTCATTCTCACTGTCCTCCTCGTTTGATGTCTTGCCGTTCAACTCTTCTACAGATTCATCATCAGAGTCTTCAGATTGATCGTCACTGTCTTCACTGTCCTCCTCGTTCGATGTCTTGCTGTTCAACTCTTCCACAGACTCATCCTCAGAATTTTTCAATTCATCCTCAGTGTCCTCCTTGTTCAATGTGTTGCTGTTCAAATCTTCTTCAGATTCATCCTCAGAGTTTTCAGTCCCCTCTTCAGAGTCTTCATTTTCACCCCTTTCCATTCCCTGGGCAGAATCCCCACCCACATAGTATAGCTCTTGAATCTCCTCTACTATTTCCCTAACAGTATTCTTTGATTCCTTTAATCGATTCTCAATGTCTATCAATATATCAGTAGGAACATCGTTTATTTCCACGCCTTCGTTCCTCATCAAATGATAGAGACTAAAGTCATTGTCATTAAAAACACTAGTTGAATCCACATCATCTTCATTCAAAAATCCACTTCCCTTAGATTTTGCATGTTGTCTTAGCTCCCTCTTAACTTCTTTCACAATCTCTGCAACTTTCCGCAATCTATTATCATATTCCCTATCTTGTCTTAGAGGAATGTCAAATTCGTTTGGGGGCACATTCTTCACCAAAGCACAGATAAATGGACAGTATAAGTCCATACCATCGTGTTGCCAAGTTACATCAGAAATGGCCATATCTTCATCATTGTTAACATCAACAGAATCATCTAAATTTTCCCCGTTGTCCACATTGTTAACATTACCAGAATCATCCGAATTTTGCTCATTGTCCATATGATCAGAATCACCCAAATTATCTTTATCATTGTTAACATCAACAGAATCATCTGAATTTTCCTCATTTTCCACATTGTTTACATTATCAGAATCATCTGAATTTTGCTTATTGTCCACATCATCAGAATCACTTGAATTATCTTCTTTGTTAACATCAACAGGATCATCTGAGTTTCCCCCATTGACCACTCTGTTAACATTATCAGAATCATCCCAATTTTGCTCATTTTCCACATCATCAGAATCGCTCGATTTATCCTCATCATTGTTAACATCAACAGAATCATCTGAATTTTCCGCATTATTTACATTGTTAAAATTATCAAAATCATCCGAATTTTGCTCATTGTCCACATCATCAGAATCACTCCAATTATCTTCATCATTGTTAACATCTACAGAATCATATGAATTTTCCCCATTGTCCACTTTGTTAACATTATCAGAATCACCTGAATTTTGCCTATTGTCCTCATCATCAGAATCACTCCAATTATCTTTATCATTGTTAACATCTACAGAATCATCTGAATTTTCGCCATTGTCCACTTTGTTAACATTATCAGAATCACCTGAATTTTGCTTATTGTCCACATCATCAGAGTCACTCGAAATATCATCATTGTTCACATTATCAGATTCAGCTACACCAACCTTAATATCACAATCAATTAAGTCATCAACGTCATTCATACTATATACTATTGGTTGATTAACTTCAGAACCCGATGAATCATCTAACTTACTTGAATCATTAGGCAACAGTTTCTCTTCAGAATCAGCGAACAGTTTAGTTGGAGTGAAAGTTAAGGTACCTGAACAACTCAATTTTGTGGATGAGTTGGTTGAAATGCTTGAAGCCGCAGAGAAGCTTGATGCTGATGAGTTCAAGGAATTGCTGCCACTGCTGGATCTCAACTCATCCATAGCGCTTATCAGCTGCTTGATGAAAAGACAATCAACGAAGGGGTACTGCGTGTGAATTATCAGTAGCAGTGGCTGTCAACGATATAAGAACAATTTGCTCAAATGGCGCGCACAAAAATTACACAGACGGTGTCGTTTTTCAGCTCGTTGTGATAGTTGAATCGAAGGATCATTGAAAAAATCTATCGAGGCCCAGGCCCAATGAAGGTGCAGTGTGTGAAATTAGTTGCTGCGAGCGATTGAAAAACAACTTGCTAAAATGATGCGCGAAAACTTATACGGACGGTGTCGTTTTCAGTGTATTTTTATGGCAGAATTGAAGGTCATTGACAAGCTCAAGCGAGGCCTAAGCGGGTGTTGTTTGATTTAGTAGCTACGAAGAATGATTAAAGAAAGGCTCTGTTCAAATGGCGTACACATAATTATACAGACATCGTTTTCAGCTTTATTGTCATGGCAGAGCGAAGGTCATTGAAAAATGTGTGAAGCTTTTAACACGCCTCTAAAATTCTTATAACAGTCCCTTTTAAACGTAAAATACCTCAATTTAATTGATAATAAAATAACTCTATACATTAAAATTAACCATCTTCCATAAAATTATACCCAAGAATTTATTTTTAAATTGCATACAATATTTATTTAAAATTTTTCCATTTTATTATTTAATTTTTATATTCATAACTCTAAATTCTTATAATTTTCTAAAAAATATATTTTTCAATTAAAATTTTAAATGTAAATATAAAGTATGAAATGGATTGGTGCAAAAAGTTGTTGAAAGAATAATTAAGTATTTAATTGTATTTGCATTCAAAACAAAAAATAAATAAATAAATAAATTTGTATTAGTTTATTGAGGTGAAATTCAGGTTTTTTTTTTAATTAAAAAAAAAGCGTTTTAAAAGGAATTTTGTGGGGATGTCAAAAGGCCTACTCTTCTAATGAGGCCGAGGCCCGAGCACGGCCCAAAGTCGGATTCAGACCCACTTCAACGAAGATTTAACCGCAGCCCAAAGGTGATTTTAATTTTTAGCCCTTTAGCTGTTCTTAGACTTTTGACTAATTTATTGATTTCTTTGAAGTGATTCATTGGGGTTTAGAAAGTCTACCTTTTGTCTGGCAGCTAAGAAAGCTTGGGGAAGTGAAAAAGAATATGTAATTATTAGTTCTATTGGTTTGAATTAATCAATGGAGCCCTTATTAACGAAGAATGAATTCAAAACATAGCTAACATCCATGTGAATACTACTAATTTTGCTTGTAAACTCTGCCAATTTAACATCAAGAAATTAAATTAAATATTATAGAAACTCTTGTCCGGGAGATTTTATTATGTGTGATGATCTTATCCAAAGTTTAGGAGACCATTGCTGAAAGCACTCAAAGAAAATTTTTTGAAAGGAGAAGTGAATTTGATCAACTTTAAAAAAAAAGGTATAAAATTTAAATAATTACTAAAATCTCCTCATGAAAATTGCCTTTCAAAGTGTTACCTCCAAGCATCAAGTGGATACACGTATCCTACATAAAAATTCCTTTGATGAAGTATTTTACATCATACGAGTAATTGTTTTTAATACAAAAAGAAAGATACATCTAAAAACTGAAAATGTGAGTGAGATATTAATATCCCAACTCAAGCGAATTGATCAAGAGTGTTATATCTATTTTCCTTAGCTTCTTCTTCCGAGGATCATCACCATCAATCTGCGCATAGTCTTCCAGGACCAACTTTATGATTTGCTTTCTGTCGTAGTACTTTTCAAGCTTCCTCTCCAATCTTGCTGCTTTTCGGAATACCCGCTGCAATTTCTTTTCATTTTTCATATTCGCAGATTTCTCTTTAATTTTATTTGATCGAGAGTTTTATATAATTGTCTTCAGCAAACTCAAGAGGTGGTTTGGGTAAGGGGTACCCGTAGCAAATCGGCTGTTTTCTGACAAACTATCGCACTCGGATTGTTGCGCTTGAGCAGCTGCTGCCATTGTTTCGATTTGAACAACAAGAACAAGCCTTGATGTCGCAGTCTCGGAGAGTCTTGGAGAAAAATAGACAAATCCCTAGAGCTTGGCAAGCCTCCCCTATAAATAGGGTATGACATGAGGCATTTGAGCAACAAGTTTTAAGCAAGCAACTCAAGCAATCTTATAAGTTCTCTTGTAATCTTCCTTTCGAGTAATACAAATCTCTCTTGTGCGGCTCCATTACTCTCTTCTCTCTAGCTTCAGAAAACCTCTAGGCTTGCTAGTCGAGAAGTTCAAGGCTTACTTCGTAATAGTCGACAAAGTTTGTCTAAGCACCGCATAGGTTTGTTGCACAAAACACTGATCCCGTGACACTACGCTAAGTTCTACTTATTTCAAGTTTTTTCACGTGAGCTCTTCACAATACAACAAACAGATAAACAACTAGTATTTATTGAGAGAGCAGAACCTTGGAGTTTTAATGCATATGTATTGTGTAAAAATAAACTAATATAAGGACGGTGTAGATGAAATTGTGGCGGAAAAATATGTTATCACGACTCCTCCCTCGAAGTAAGAGTAATACTAGCCCCGTTGGCATTGGCAAGCCATCTGAAGCGGCATTCATTGGCAGGCGTAACAAAATTAACCCATTTGTCTGGGCATGCATTTCAATGAATTTAATGTAATAATATATAAGTCCCAGTATGTAAATCTGATTATAAATATTAGTGTAATATCTGCTATATTAACAACAGAAACATTCAGACAACGTAAGATATCTTGCGTAATCAGATTTAAAAAAACAATATTAACACATTAAATAATGTTTTTTTTATTCTTTTTCTAGAATTACGCGGATAGTTTGATTACATTATTTAAAAATTTGAGAGTTATCATAAATAAACCAGGAATCCTAAAGCAAATGAAAATTCGAAAATGGATCAATCTTAATGGCCAATAATTGTTGATTAATTTCTTTTGTGTATCTTTCAAGAAAATTTATTTTGTTGTTTGTTCTGTCTTTCCTATTAATTTCTCCTCTGGGCTCATTTACTAAATCAATTTACAAGAGATTGTGATCCATTCTTCTTCCCCTTGTGCAATGAGGAGATGTGCAAAAAAGACCAAAAAAACAAAGCAGAATAAATACATCATTCAAAGATGAGCCATGATTGTTTTACTACTTTGGTGCCTTCGTTTATGAGTGAATAGAGAGAGTTGGAAGCGGTTCTTGGTCTTAATCTCTTCATTGTAATTCCTTCTGTCCATTTTTCCCGGGGAAATCTTTCGAATTGCAACACAAAAAAAAAAAAAAAAAAAAATTCCGCTGGTCACATATAGCAGAACCACGTAAATGCACCGTGTATCTCTTTTGATTCTTTCCAGTTCTTATTTTCAGTTCTTTGATTGCTTGTGATTCAGATTTGATTCTTAGATAATTTTAGATTCATTCTTGATCGATCTTGTGTGGTAATCTCTTGATTCACTTATAAACAGTTTGGTTCAACCTATTACAACGTCTAAATCATTATACTAGAAATTAAATGCTCACAATGACAGTTGGTGTGACTTCCAAGGTTATTTATTTCTTATTTCTTATTTGAAGAACCATATATCCAAAAATCAAGTTAGTTCCGAAAGAGGCTATTAACTATTTAAAAAGTTAGAAATAAAAACCTGAGTTGGGTATAAAGGAATCCATTCAGAACAAATAGAAAACTGATGTTTTTATTATTAAAAGCTGAAACTTTGTGTTAAGCTGCCTTCATTAATATCCCAACTTGAGCGAATTGATCAACAATGTGATATCTATTTTCGTTAGCTTCTTCTTCGGAGCATCATTACCATCGATTTGCACACAGTCTTCCAGAACCAACTTTATAATCTCTTTTTCATCAAGCTTTATCTCTAGTTTTGCTGCTTTTAGGAGCGCCCGCCGCAATTTCTCTTCATTTTTCAATTTTGCAGATTTCTCTTTAATTTTCCTTGATTGCGAGCAATATCTAATTGTTGCTCTCATGGCTTTCTTCAGCAAATTCAAGAGTAAGTTCGGGTAAGGGGTACCCGTAGCAAATCGGCTGTTCGCTGACAAACTATCGGACTGTTGAGCTTGAGCAGCTCTGCCATTGTTTCAATTTGAAGAACAAGAAAAAGCCTAGATATTTCAGAGAGTCTGGCTTGAAGGGAAAAAACAAGAAGGTTATCGGGTCCGATAGACAAATTAGCAAATCCCTAACGTTAATCTCTAGCCCTTATTTATAGACTTATTATGTGATTCCTTGTTCCGTAAGGATTCCTTCTTCCTTTAGGGTAACTCTCAACTTCACCACAACTAAGCTCCCTTATTCAACTCACTCACATTTTACCTACCACTTCCATCAAATTAATTACTTCGTAAAATGTCTAAGATATCTTTGACTATACTAGTGTTTGTAGTGAGTTGATTAGTGGGTTGAACCTAATTTAGTGTTAAACTTTCAATATTTATCATAACTATTTAATAAACTATATAAATAATTAATAAAAATTATTTTCAATAATATAATTATCTTTATAATTAAATTCTATTTAAAGGTTTATTAATATAATTTTATGTTATAAAAAATTAATTTAATTTGTTTCTTACTAAATTATGAATAATATAAATAATTACTTAATTAATATATTATAATTTTAAATTTTATGAAAATTATTAAAAATTGACGATCTCTAGATTGAAGCAGCTTATTTGGCCGAAATAGATGATGTTTGCCCAAAACTGAGGAAGTTAGAAAGTTTTCAAACTTTTTTAATTCGATTTGAAGAAAATAAATCCATCTTTTGACCTCTATGACAATGTATTAACGTTTGTCATTGGCCGGCAAGTCTGATGGTACTAGAAGTGACAGCCCACGCACTAGTGTTGATGGCGACAGCGGCGGCTTTTGATGACTATCAAATTTCTATTTTCTATTTTTGTAAATTAATTAAATAAATAAAGTGATTTACTTAAAATTTTTAAATCATTACTTAAACTTTTATTAATATAAAATTAGTTATCTATAAAATTAAATTTACAAAATAAAATTATAAATAATAATTATTTGGTAACATTAAACAAGTTAATAAAATATGGAAGGAGTAATTGTTGGATGTTTTGGCTTCCAACATTTTTTATAATGGAATGTAAACTCCACATTATGATATATTTTAAATTATAACAGAAATTAAATTCTTACAAATTATGGTCAACCAAACATCTTAAATGAAAAAAGAATTCAAATTACTTTCCTCCCCCCATTTCTCTCCTTTCAACCAAAATTTATAAAACCCATTGGCCAAACTAGCCAGGGAGAATGGAAATATGTGCAGTAAAGATGAACTTGGGAACATTAACACGTATAACATTTCCCTAGTCTCAATAAGCTGTAGCACCATAACAAGAAAAAGTGAAACAGCAAAAGAAGGCAATTCTGCTGGCTTAGGACTCAGATTTTCCGGTATCTGACGTTCTTGTATGTATGAGAAGCAATCAAAGTGACGGGGCACGAGAAGGAGAACGACGATGCCTTTTATTGGATCCTCTATTTGTGCCACAGTTGGGCCTAGGCCCGGTTAGAAGAGTAGGCTTTTAGGCAGGCACCCCTTCAGAATTCCTCTGAGAACTCCTTTTTAATTGGATTTAGGGGTCCAGCTACCTTGCAACAGTTGCAAGGTGCCATCCATTTTTGTCTCATATGAAGTCAAATTTCATTCAACCCCTTATTTATTTTTTTATTTACTTATTTTTAAGTTTATGTACTTTAGTCAGTGATCTTTTAAAATATAATTTTATTTTAATTTATTTTATTTTTTTACATTTATTTATAAGCTTATATGCTTTGATTAGTAACTTTCTAAAATATTATTTTATTTTATTTAACATTATTTATCTTTTTAAAAAAATAATAAATACAATAATAAGCCTATGACTAAATAATATTAAATTAAATAAAATAAATAATATTAAAAAATTATTTTAAATAAAATAAATAATATTAAAAAATTTTAAATAAAATAAACAATATAAAAAATGATATTATTTTTAAGACACCATTGATTTCTTAATATTATTCAGTTTTTTAAAGAATAAATATAATTATAAGCCTGTGAATAAATAAAAATAATATTAATTTTTTAACACTCATTACTGATTATTTTATTTTATTTAACATTATTTGGTTTTATGAAAGAATAAATATAATAATAAGCCTATGACTAAATAATATTGAATAAAATGAATGTAAATAATATTAAAAATAATATCTATTTTTAAGGCTCACTACTGATTATTTTATTTTATTTTATATTATTTATTTTTAAAAGAATAAATATAATAATAAGCCTATAATTAAATAATAGTAAATAAAAAACTACAAATAATATTTATTTTTAAGGCTCCCTATTGATTATTTTATTTTATTTAATGTTATTTAGTTTTTTGAAGGAATAAATATAATAATAAGCATATGACTAAATAATATTAAATAAAATAGAATAAATATTATTAAATAATATTTATTTTTTATAAAGTAAACAATATTTATTTTTAATAAATAAATAATATTAAAATTTATTCTTTTAGATAAAATATATAATATTAAAAATAAAATTTATTTTTAATACTTACTACTAATTAAACAATATAAATTGTAAACAATCTGGATTTAGGTGCTGAAACTTTTAAATTTTTAACTTGTTTGTGTTTCTAATAAATAGTAGGGAGTGTAATGTTAATATTGAAATGAACAAATCTTCACCATTGAAATTACTTTTTCACTTAATCCAATGGCAAAGGAATCAAATCAAGAAAAGACAAAAATGGGTGTGGTCTTCATTCTGCCATGATAGTAAAAACTTAAAACGACGCCGTATATGTAATAACATGCGCGCCGTTTGAGCAAATTATTTCTTCAATGGCAATAAACTGAAAACGGCACCGTTTCTTCAATCGTTCAAAGCCTACTAATTTCACAGAACACACCTTCATTAGGCCTAGGCCTCGATAGAATTTTCAATGGTCTCTTATTTGTACTATCAAGGTGAACTAAAAAACGACGTCGTCTGTGTAATTTTGTGTGCGCCGTTGGAGCAAGTTGTTTCTTCAATCGTTGAGAGCTACTACTATTGATTCACACAAGGGGCCTTCATTGATTGTCTTTTCATCAAGCAGTTGATAAGCGCTATGGATGAATTGAGATCCAGCAATGGCGGCTCCTTGAACTCATAAGCATCACGCTTCTCTGTGCCTTCAAACGGTTCATCGAACTCATCCGCAAAATTGAGTTGTTCAGGTACCTTAACTTTCACTCCAACTAAATTGGTTGCTGATTCTGAAGAGAAAGTGTTGCCTAATGATTCAATTAAGTTAGATGATTCATTAGGTTCTGAAGTTAATTAACAATAGTATATAGTATGAACCACGTGGATGACTTAGTTGATTGTGATATTAAGAATGATGTAGTTGAATCTGATAATGTTAACAATGATGAAGATAATTCAACTGATTCTGATGATGTGGACAATGGGCAAAATTCGGGCGATTCTGGTAATGTTAACACTGTGGACGATGGGGAAAATTCAACCAATTCTGTTGGTGATAACAATGATGAAGTTAATTCGAGTGATTCTGATAATGTTAACAATGTGGACGATGGGGAAATTCAGGTGATTCGGTTGATGTTAACAATGATACAGACATGGCTATTTCTGATGTAACTTGGCAGCATGATGGCGAGTGCTTAAAGTTCCTCTTAGAGAAAATAGGGAATTCAATAATAGATCGAGGAAAGTTTCAGAGATTGTGAAAAAAGTTAAGAGGGAGTCAAGACAGTATGCAAAATCTAAGGGAAGTGGATTTTTGAATGATGATGATATGGATTCAACTCGTGCTTTTAATGACAATAACTTTAGTCTCTATCGTTTGATGAGGAAAAAGGACTTGGCTATAAAGGATGTTCCTATTGCTAAATTGATAGAAATTGAGAGTCAATGAAAGAAATCAAATACTGTTGCGGAAATAATGGAGGAGATTCACGAGCTCTACTATGTGGGTGCGGATTCTGACCAGGGAAAGGAAAAGGACGAAAATGAAGATTGTGAAGAGGACACCAAAAACTCTGAGGATGAATCCGAAGAAGAGTTGAACAGCAAGACATTGGACAAGGAGGACACTGAGGATGTATCCAAAGACTCTGAGGATGAATCTGCAAAAGGGTCGAACAACAAGACATCGAATAAGAAGGACGGTAAAGACAGTAAACACAGTGAGGATGAATCCGAAGACTCTAAGGATGAATCTAGACAAGAGTTGAACAGCAAGACATCGGACAAGAAGGACACCGAAGTTATTGAGGAGGATGAATCCGGAGACTCTGAGGATGAATCAGACTGAAGATTCTGACTCAAGGAAGTTGTGATCAAATTTAGCAGTCAATTGAGAAAAATGAAGGATAAATGTTGTAAAGTAACTTATCATTGTTTGTCTATCAACACGTATGAAAGTGATAAAATTCTTTTAGCACAAATGTCCTTTCATATGATCTTGGAACTATATAAGCTTGAGGTCACCACTTTGATGTTGTTTGAACTATATGGGCTTGAGGTCACCATACCAGCTCCCAAAAAACACCTGAACCCACTTTATCTCCTGAAGGGCTCGTTCTACTGGTAGATGATCATGACCCCAGAATCTTGTTGCAGGTATACTCTACAAAGCAAATGCAATTGCCAATGTGTTCTGGATTTAATGGTACACAGGCATGCTCCTTATCTGTTAAATACTAAGTTACCATTTTTCACTTTCAATTAGTAGGTTCTTTTACATTTCTGCATGATTGAGGGGCTTCTGGATGGTGTTAGACTATATATTATAAGCAGTACCAGTAACAACCACATATATTTCTCATTCGTGCTCTAGTCTCCAGTGATCTGGATACAATTTTACTTTTCTTTCTGGTATGTTATCAGCACCAGAGGAAGCCAGAGCTCAAAACATTCTGGGTATACTTTAGTTTGCACAACTATTTATATTTCATGGTCACAAAGAAGCCACCTAGGGTGCAGAT
Source organism: Citropsis articulata (assembly GCA_030449925.1). NCBI lineage: Eukaryota > Viridiplantae > Streptophyta > Magnoliopsida > Sapindales > Rutaceae > Citropsis > Citropsis articulata. The sequence continues at coordinate 6,661,412 of JASUUH010000257.1, forward strand.
AGCCTCCAACTCTCTCTATTCACTCATAAACACTAAGGCACAAAAATAATGAAGCGGCCATGGCTTATCTTTGAATTGTACATTTATTCCACATAATTCTTGCAACTTGATTTTAGCAATGAGCCCAGAAAAGCAAATCAACGGGAGAAAGAGAAGAAGCAACAAAATCAAATCAATTTTCACCCGTTTAAAGATGAAAGACACACAAAAGAAATTAATCAACAATTATTGGCTATCAAGATCGATCCATTTTTAAATCTCACTCTTTTCTTGAATCTTCCTCTTCTTCACTGGTGGTTCCTCGTTTCTTTTTTAATCAACTGGTATAAGCAAAACCTAGCTAACATCAACTGGTATGAGCAAAACTTAGCTAACATCCATAGTAGATACTAATAATTTTGCTTATAAACTCTGCCAATTTAACATCAAGAACGGCAGCATTCATTAATCTTACGGGAATTAAATTAAATATTAAATTAATATCCCAACTCAAGCGAATTGATCAGGAGTGTGATATGTATTTTCCTTAGCTTCTTCTTCCGAGGATCATCACCATCGATCTGCGTATAGTCTTCCAGGACCAACTTTATGATTTGCTTTCTGTCGTAGTACTTTTCAAGCTTCCTCTCCAATCTTGCTGCTTTTCGGAATACCCGCTGCAGTTTCTTTTCGTTTTTCATATTCGCAGATTTCTCTTTAATTTTATTTGATCGAGAGGTATATATAATTGTCCTTCTTAGAGCTATCTTCAGCAAACTCAAGAGGTGGTTTGGGTAAGGGGTACCCGTAGCAAATCGGCTGTTTTCTGACAAACTATCGCACTCGGATTGTTGCGCTTGAGCCGCTGGTGCCATTGTTTCAATTCGAAGAACAAGAACAAGCCTTGATGTCGCAGTCTCGGAGAGTCTTGGGAGAAAAGTAAGCAAGAAGGTTATCGGGTTATTGCAAAATAAGGTAAACTCTAGCCCTTATTTATAGGCTCATCACGTGTTTCCTTATTCTTTCGGGATTCCTTGTTACTTTAGGATTCCTTGTTGGTTTAGGATAACTCTCAAGTTTTTTAAATAATTATTTAAATAATGTGATCAGATTATTTGCGTAATTTTAGAAAAATAAAATTAAATAATTTATTTAAATAATTATTTTTAAATTTTGAAAGTTATCCTAAATGAATGAGGAATTCTAAAGTAACAAGGAATCCTGAAGGAATAAGGAAACGCGTGATGAGCCTATAAATAAGGGCTAGAGTTTAACATTAGGGATTTCTTTATTTTTCAAGAACCTAACAACCCTCTCGCTTATGTTTCTCCAAGACTCCTGGAGACATCAAGTCTTGTTCTTGTTCTTCAAATTGAAACAATGGCAGCAGCTGCTCAAGAGTCCGATAGTTTGTCAGTAAACAGCCGATTTGCTACGGGCATCCCCTACCCAAACTACCTCTTGAATTTGTTTAAGAAAGCTCTGAGAATGACGGAGATATATCTCTCACGATCAAGAAAAATCAAAGAAAAATCTGCGAATATGAAAAATGAAAAGAAATTGCGGCGGGCGTTCCAAAAAGCAGCAAGATTATACATGAAGCTTGAAAAGTATCATGATGAAAAAGAAATTACAGAGTTGGTCCTGGAAGACAATATGCAAATCGATGGTGATGATGCATGGAAGGAGCTGAGGCAAATCATAATGTTGATCAATTCGCTCAAGTTGGGATTTTAATCAAAGAAGAATATCTCACTCGCAATCTCAGTTTTTAGATGTATCTTTCATCTAATAACACCAGTTATCTATTTGTTTTGAATAGATTCCTTTGTACCCAATTCAAGATTTGCTTTTTACCGACTTAAAAAGTAAACTATTACCCACTTTTGAAGTTGTGTGACTCTTTCGGAACTAACATGATTTGGATATGTCGTTCCTAGAATAAGAAATTAATGGCCTCGGAAAAATTCAAGTACCAATTTTCGTTGGGAGCATATAATTTCTGGTACAATGATTTAGACCGACACCATCAAGACCTTGTAATGGGTTGAACTAGACTGTTTATGTGAATCAAGAGCTTAATATGCACAATCACCATACAAGATCATCCAAGACTCAATCTAAGCTTATCGTAGAATCAAATCTGAATCACAAGCAATCAACGAAAAAGAACTGGAAAGAGAAAGAATCAAAATAGAGACGCGGAGCTATTTATGTGGTTCGGCCACAAGTGACCAGCAGAGATGTTTTTGCGTTACCATTACAGTAGGAATTAAAGTAAAGAGATTGAGACGAAGAACAGCTTCTAACTCCCTCTGCTAATAAACGAAGGGCAAAGAAAGTGAAACAATCAGCCCTCATCTCTGTTTATAAAGCATGCAATTTGCTTACCGAACTAAAAATCCACCCCACTTGCCATCTCAGAGTGCCACGTCACCAAACCCTCTTTAACTGCTTTTACTGATTTGAGGAGAATCACATTTTCATAAATCTCCACCTTGGTTCACAAATCATCAAACCTGTAGCTTAATTACTCACAACAATTTCACTAGTATCAGTTACTTGTAATTCCCAGTCCATCAAGTCCAAAAATTCCATGAACTTGAATGAGGGCACCATCTGGATTTCATCTCTAGTTGAATGGAGTCTCACATCTGTGTTTGAGCCCTTCATGATAAACTTGGTTCTTGGTAAGCTACACTGTACTCCGTAAATCCCAGCAACATCTTCATCCCTGTTTTGTAGCTTCAGTTGCAGCAATGAACTCAGCCTTTGCCGTAGAGAGCTGGTACATGCTGTAAAGAAGCCTTCCCACTCACTACACATCACAACAAGGCAAAGATATACCCTCTTTGAGATCTTCTTTGCCAGCATCTTTTTATTTAAGTACACGATGCCTCTATTTTTGGATTAATTTATAAGAACATGGTAACTAAAAAGAAACAGTTTGGGTTCAAGTTTTGTGCTATTGAATCTGCAATCTGCGAACGTTCATAGGCCACAGCACACAAATATTTGGCCCATCCGTTTATGGCCCAAGTACTCACTTAAATCTTTCCGCGTTGCTCGTCAGTTTTCGAACTTTCAATCTTTAGAAAATTAAATACTCAGTTAAAAGGATGTTTGGGAACTTGGATCAGCAACCATTGTGCGTATGTCAATTAAACTTTACAAATATGCATACCTGCAACCATTGTGCGTATGTCAATTAAACTTTACAAATATGCATACCTGTTAATTTTGGTATTAACACGGTTGAATTTATCAATTGATCTGCCTCCTCAGAAATGGCGACTCAACTTTGGGTTTCCTTCAAACCTTCAGTACCAAAGCTTCTTATTTAAAGACAATCCCCACAGGTAATTTATGGCCATTTTTTGGGCAAGCAATATATGATTTTTCTTTTAAAGAGGGCAGAAGATTAGCGTGCATGAAAAGTAAAAAAGCATTTCTTCTTCTATTAAGCAACTAATAGAAATTATACACAAACATAGCTATTTGAAATCCTAACTACAATCACAAAAACAACAAACTAACTAAACAAACACTAAAAAAGGTAAATGTCACATAGCACAATTAACACAAGAGTGTTGATCATCATTTTGATTCTTCTAGTGATGAGAGTTTAACTGTCTTCATCAGCAGCCTTGGACCCTGAAGTTCCAGTCTTCTTAGGAAGAAGAAGGTTGTGGATGTTGGGCATCACACCACCGTTAGCAATGGTAACATCCCCAAGAAGCTTGCTGAGCTCCTCATCATTCCTGACAGCCAATTGGATGTGGCGAGGGACAATTCGTGTTTTCTTGTTGTCCCTTGCAGCATTTCCAGCTAATTCCAAAACCTGCACAAAATCATACAAGATTAAAATTTTAGATTTTTCTCATCAACAAAATGCTCAAGTCAAGAACAATTAAAGCAAGATCAAATGCCAAATAAAAGGACACCAATATTCTGATTTAGAAATTCTTTTAACAATGCAAAATAGAATCCAGATTCCCCCAATAGCCCAATTTCATATTGAAACCCTAACTCAGGCAAAAAAAGAAAATATAATTTTTGACAACCAAAAAAGGGAAAAAAATAAATATTTGAATATTTGACCAACAATTTATGAGAAAGAAGCCTTCTCCTATCACATTATGCGTAACAGAGACCAAAATGGAAACCCTAATTGCACAACAAAGCAGAGGGATTTGATTATAGCACAATATTCTGACTTCAGAGAGTCATAACTGAAATACAATAATGACTTATCCGTAAAAACGCAAAATTTTACAAACAATTAGGCAAAATTAGAGTTACAATAAAATAAAAATCATATATGCAGATCCACAGAAGCCCTAACTTCACAAGTATTAACAATTTCCAGACGTTAATATAACAACTGAACTCTACACAAAAATTAAAAAGTAGAGATGCAAGTTTAATATGTGACAACGAAAAGAGCCAATTTTCACATAAAAATATCAAATTCAGAAACTCTAGATCTGCAAGTAAAATAAAAGATAAATTAACATCCTTTAAAACCCAACAAACAAGCATAAGAATCTGAAACAAGGAAATCGATTATGCTATAACAGCAAAGAAAGAGGAGAGGAAGAAGAGAAAGACGATACCTCAGCGGCAAGATATTCAAGGACGGCGGCGAGATAAACCGGGGCTCCGGCACCGACCCGTTCAGCATATTTTCCGGCTTTCAGGAACCTGGCAATACGACCGACGGGGAATTGAAGCCCCGCTTTGCTGCTACGCGAGGTCGCCTTCTTCGCCGCCCCAGACCCGAGAGTCTTGCCCCGACCCGCCATCTCCAGTGAATAAGCTCTTAGCGAAGAAAGGAAAATGTAAATAGCTAAAGTTAAAGGCTTGGCTTGGCGTGTTTTAATGAGATTGGGGCGGTTCGGGGTATTTATAAAGAGGTTGAGTGCCGAGGAGCCGTCAAATGGGAGTGGAGTACGCGGATCGCGATGGCGAACCGTCAGATTAAGAGAAAACGAACGGTACAATCTGATTGCTTTTGGTTCACCGCTTTTGAGTTCTAGAGCGCTGATGCTTTTGGTGGGCTGGCTCAAATTGTATTGAATACGTGTCATGACGGGAGGATCAATGCGATTTTTTCATCGAATTGACGAAATTGCCGTTGGCAACTTTATATAATTACTCTGCTTTGAAGAAAAAATGAAAACAATACTTATCCCGTTATCCGTAGAAATATCATCTGTTAAATTACCATTTATATAGTAAGGGGTACTTTAAAAGCTCTTATATAATTGCGACACGTATTTTTATGTAAACGAATTTGCTACTAAATCAATTGAAAACGATTTACTTCAAAATGTGTGACTGAACATAGCAATTGTCTTTTCCCTTTCAATGAATTAAATTTGTTCTAATATTAGATCATGTTCTCAATTTCATTCACAACATTTGATTAAGACTTAAATTAAATCTCTTTTTCTGTCTATTATGCATCCAAAGAGTAATCTCTGGCACATTCATGTTGGTTATAATGAGCATGTTTGGAGAATCTTATTTGTGATAAGACAATTAATAGAAATAAAGATCGAAATTTAGTCAAGGGTAATATTGAAATATCATTTAATTTGGTTAAATTTTTTTTAAAATATTAAAATATTTAAAATATCATTTATTTATTTAATTATTTTATTTTATTTATTTCGTAACATAAATTTTAAAAAATATATCTACTAAAGTAATTTTATAGTTCTAATAAAAACTTCCATTAACAATTAAATAACTAACTTTCTTTTTTTAAATTTTACTTTAAAAATTCTATTTAAATAAATTTTATTTAAAAAAATTATACCAAATGAAGCTTACATAGATTTGAATTGGTTATTGTAATGCTCTTGCACTCTGATATTTTGATCATGGAATGAAATGTGGTTAATTTTAAAAAAGAAAATTAGTATTACCAAGTCCACTTTATTGCGTTAAGTTTTATGTCATTTATAGTTAAAGAGAGCTGACAACTCGTCAATGGTTATCAGAAGCACTGAAAAATGATATTGAATGGTCAATTTTTATAGCTTATAAATTAATTATTACTCTATCTAAATTATCCAATTAATAAATATCACCTTGTTTGAGATTATAAAGATTAGGATTATTACTTAAGGTAGTATATTTACTCATTATCTAATATGACAAATTCTTCAATATTTTGTGTAAATTATTGATAATTGGGTAAAACGGACTGGGTTAATTTCAAATTATCACCCGTCAAATTACCTCTAAATTTTGAATTTATCCCCATTTTTGTTAAAAACAAAAACACAAAAAGAAGTTTCATCAACCCAATCCCATTTTTTTCCCTTATCTTTTAAATAAAAATGAGAATAACTTGAGATTTTCAGGGAAAAAAATTAATGATAATCAATTCACAAGGAATAATCTAAAATTTACTTTTTTTAATTTTTTCCACTTTACCCTAAGATTTTTCATAATACTCCATCAATAAAACCAAAATCCTTATTACGAAAGGTGTCGATCTTCCTAATTGATTTTCTAATCGATGTCAAAATGACCATGAATTTTTCTTTCCAAATTTAATACTTTGAGAATCAACAAAAAGGATATTCAGCATTAATTGAAGTAAAAAAAAAACAAAAAATGATTATGAAGCTGATGTCTAAAACTAACTGCTTTCATTGCTGAGGCTGAAAGTTGCAGAAACGTAGAGAGCAATGCACAATAAGAGAGCATGAAGAAAGCATAAGATGCTGCCAATAACAAAAAAATGATTTTGCAACTTCGCACATGACGATGATGATGATAATGATGATTTCGAGTTCTCTAACATCCCTGCAATCAGCATTGCCAATCCAGCGCCCACCACAATCCTGCACATCATAATGATTGCACATTGCTTATCATATTTAACTTAATGTTATGGTAACAGCATTACTCATTTATTAGTCATATATATATATATATATATTTTTTTTTTTTTAATTTGCTGTGAGAAAATTATGAATTAAGAACCGGACACACCATGATAAAGCCAAAGAAGCAAACCACAATTGCCTGTTAGCAGTTGATCTTTCAAGCTCCTCTGTGCAACAAATGCACATGAAGCCGCCGAGCAAGTTAGCCGCAATGTGTGCCGCAGCCTGCAATGCCGCCGCAGCCAGCCCAAGCTTGAAGGCTTCTTTATCGTGATGATCACTTTCGGCTTCCCTACACCCAGAATCTCTCTGCAGTTCAGCCGCAGCCAAAAGTGCATATATACTTATTAGTTGCGTTTGCATGATACATAATGAAAGAATAAAACTTAAAATTCTTCTAACATTGATTATATTTTGTTACCTTGTTTTGAGTAATTAATCCTGCTTTGATACTTAGAACGCCGGCAACAACATCAACCGCAACTATCATCACACAAACGATAACACCACCTACTACCCTTGCCATATATCTCTGCAACAAATAATTAAAGACGGGGCATAAAAATGGATCGATTTGAATAGAAAAAGAGGAAGCTAATGGTGATCAAAAGGAGGATACGGACCTTGATTTTCAATCTAGCGAAGACGACGTTGAGAGAGAAGCTCAAATGCGGGCTATATGTAATGAACTAGTCATGTACAACCACTGGCGACTTTCTTTATATGTTGTGCGAAAGGGCAAAGTGTGACAAGGAAGTTTCAACTTATTGTCCCCATGGTCTTTATTAGTGTTGTTTTTACATGCTATGTTGCTAGTCACTAGTTTGTTGTTTGGTGGAACTTTTTTTTCTGTTTTTTTTTTTCTTTTCCTGATTCCATTTCGGTTCACAAGATTCCCAAAAAAAAACTAGATTGCGTATACATAGGGATAAAACATCAAGATGATATAAGGATGATCCGTTGCTGATGTTAGCTTTTGCAGCATCCCGCATCGATGAAGTCAACTTTTTTTCAGAGTGAGTTGCGCATTTTATGAAGAAATTTTATGGAAAGGGTGTAATTAAAATCTTGGTGGAGGATATCTAGACATATGGGTCTCTTTGTGGGGAAGAGCCAATTTCGTCAGCTCCAAACCAAAACCATTGCATGTTAAAAGCCCAATTGCATAATATGCTTTCTGACGGTAAGTTGGTCCGCATTAATTACTAAATTAGAGTGAAAATAGAGTTATTAATTTTTATACAAATTGATGTGACATAATTCAATAAGTTGGATTAGATAAATTTTGATCCATGTGATTTATTTTTGGATTTTCTTACTTTCATCCAGTCAATAAATTTAGACCATATTAATTTATACAAGAGTTTAAAACTTTACCATCACTCTTATTCAACATAAACCTTGAACGTACGTTGAAGTAATATAATTGAATTGCTTGGTTTGAATTGAAAACTTGTTTCTTTCTTTATTTTTTATGGAGCTGTAAATTTACTCGGGTCGGCACGACACAAAAGCTCAAATAAATCCTTGTTGAGCTCACGTTTTAGGTATAAAAGTTCAATGGACTGGCATGTAGGTCGACATGATTATACTCCTAGTGGTAGTCCCATAACAAATGATTCTAAGATATTTGAGTTTATACAACTGAGTCAATGGGTTGTACTAAATATGAAATCATGAAGCACAAACAAACCTACATTTTTTGGGCAGGCCAACAGAACTAGGTGCAATTTACATTTTCTAATTTTGAGGAATAAAGAGGGGAAAAAAACGAAAGGGGCTTCCCATTTTTTAAAAATAGAGTAATTTACCAAAAAATAATGATAAAAAAAATAGAGAAGGCCAAGTCAATGGCATCATGAGCTCTTCAAAAAATGGGCAAAATGGAAACCTCAGAATTCACCATGTGCCGGCATTTAAGGGGTGCGTCAATACATGCCAAGCACTTTAAATTCATGACGTCACTCAAACCGCTATTTATTATACGCTTTGTTGGTGATTGGGGTCAAGACCGTCGCTAAATACACCAATGGCCAGTAGCGCCATCGCTCACGCTGGACGTGACCAGACAATAATGGACGCAACTTTAGAATCCATATTATATACTTTTAAATTTATATCCATAATTTTTTTTTGAACAATTTCATATGTTAGCGTGCCTCTATTTAATGTGTAACAGCAAAATGACAAAGCAATTCATTTTGAGTGTATCTAAACTTTTCTAGTGCCTCTTTTTCAACACCTTTTCTGATTTTGAAAGTTGCATTAGAAAGTCGTGCGATTATAGAAATTAGTGGTCAAAGGTAATAATTGAGCTCTTCTTTTCTCAAATACCCACTTGTTTTGGAGCCTTGATTTTCTTTGTTGTTGCTCTTTTAAAAACAATAATGATAAAGATAGTGGTAAGTTACGTTTAAAGTAATATACATAAATATACAGTAATAACATTTTTAATGGGTCAAAAATATTATTGATGTGTGTGCGTAAGTTACGTTAAATATAATATAGTACTGACCTAATGATAATTGCTACCGAAAAGATGTAAATCTTATTTGTATTTTTAACACATTTTAGAGGACATGTGATAGGTAACACATGAAATCAATTAAAATCATTCATTTATTATTCCTTTTCATTCTAGATATATGCCATTAGACAAAGAGCAATCAGTTCACTTGTAACTGTTCCCTATTTTCACGAACAATCAGTCATGGGAAACTTGGCTTAAAATTCTTGTACGATTACTTCATAACTTCATTTAAAGAATTTTACCCTTTTTTTTTGTGTTGTAATACCATTACTAGGCTTCGCCAATTACTAATATTTTGTCAAAAAACACATGCTCTTTCCATATCACTACTTTAGTCTACTATCATTATCATTATTACTTTATTTATATTTATGGAAATTTTGAATTAACCTTTATCAGAAAGTATATCCTTACATCATTAAGAATGGCCCATCTTTATTTAAAAAAAAGAAAAGAGAATGACCATCTTATTTTGCACTATAATCATAAGTAGATTAAGGTGCAGATTGTTCTTTTAGTCTAACGTTTGATTTTAATTTTCTTGAGATATTTATTTATTTTAGTTGTTTGTTTTCTTAATTTATTACTTATTGTTAGGAAAACTTTATTAGAGTAGAAAGAGTCTATTTTTATCTGAAGTCATATATCTAAATAAAAAATTTTAATTTTAAATTTCAAAAATACCCTTAAAAATTCACATATTTCCTATATTATATATACACTTAATATTTTTGCATTACCCTTGAAATTTCTAAATTGTGAAAAATAAATATATGCACAACTTTTTCTATTAAGATTTTAAAAAAAGAATTCAAAGACTTTTATTCAGATCTATTTAGATTTCAATTTAAATCATACTATTTAAATTTAATAAAAAAAAAAAAGACAACCTAACTCATTTTTCCCCCTTTTCCCCTCTTTTTATAAGCATAAGTACATTAGCTTTAAGAAACATATGTGTACAATTGCAAATTGCTACCGTTTTGAGGATTTTTTTTGGGTGCATTTATTTGTTTAAAAGGTAGAAGAATATGCTAATAACTACTTGATTGAATTAGCTGACATTTTCTTTTTCTTTGATTGTATTTATAATATTAAAAATTTATTATTTAAAAACCATTGAAGTTGGGATGCTAGTTAAGTAAAAGGGTAAAAGTCAATTTAGTCCTTATATTTGAAGATTAGTGTCCATTTAGTCCCTATATTTTTTAAAATGCTGCGAAACATCCATGTTGTTAACGTATTGATACCCCTGCCGTTACCTTTTATTTCTTTTGGCTTAGTTTTACAATATTACCTTTCTATAATAATTTTTTTTGTTTGGACATTAATAAAAAGAAAATAATTAAATTACCAATTTAACCCTAAAAAATAAAAAAAAATGTATATTAATTTTTTTTGCACAATTTGCACACTTGATAGTTTGCATACAATTTTTGACAATTTAATTTTTGATAATTAAAAATTAATATAAAATTTTGTTAGGGTTAAATTGGTAATTTAATTATTTTTCTTTTTATTAATGTCCAAACAAAAAAATTATCATAGAAGGGTAATATTATAAAAATAAGTCAAAAGAAATAAAAAGTAACGGTAGGAGTATCAATATTTTAACGGCAAGGATATTTCAAAGTATTTTAAAAAATACAGAGACTAAATAGACACTAATCTTAAAATACAGGGACTAAATAAGCTTGTACCCTAAGTAAAATTACTTAAAAATCATTTAGCTAAGCCTCTAGGGACCAACCATTATGAGATTAATGTGATATAATCCATATAAAAAAAGTTCATTAAATGATCCAATATTAAAAAATGAAAGCAAGATATCATAACAGACACTAAAATGCAAGAATAAAAAAGAAAATTTGATAGATTATTAATTCTGGCATTTATCAAGAAACTCTTTTTTTTTTTTTAAATTATATGACACTATTAATCAAATATAGTATTGTCTAAATTTTAATCCTCTCTAATATACGAGGAACGTCAACTCTACTCATATTTTGAAATAAAAAAGATCAATTACACTCACATTAAAAAAAAATTATTTTTACTCAAATTTGATGAAAGAAATTAAATATTTACAATACTTTTGTGAGGTTGAAACTACTACCTTTACAATTGTGAGGAAGTGATTCAGTGGTCGTCTAGACACTCTATTTGAAGAGAAAACATGGAGGATAAACAGAAAATCCAAAAAGAAAATGCAATGTATCACTATTGTCCAAACACATAATGGGCCAGACGTGTGGTCCTGCTGTGACACAACACTACTTTCATTAATTTTAACGGTGATTAATTTGATTATCAATTAATTCTCCAATATTTTTACCTCAAGATGATTCACGAGATTAAACAGTGAATGTGAAATCAACAGTGTTGTTGTAATTTAATTCCAGGGCCAGTGGTTTGGTAGCACCCTATATTTAATGACTCACCTCACAAAAGCCTCTTTTAATTAATAATATATCTTTTATGATTCCAATGCTCTCTCTGGGTATTGATGATCTTTCGTTAAATGGAGACTCAACTCATTTAAGGCTAAAAGAAATCTCATTATGGGAACATTGTTTAATTAATTTTTACTAAGGCTATCTTGTCTTTTTTTTTTTTTTAATTATAAGAGATTAATATTTAAGATTAAAATTTATATTATATGAGATTATTTACTGGTATATTTATAATTAGATAATTATTAAGATAAGAGCTTAAATTTTAATTCTCTTAAATATTCAAGAGATATTTATTCCACTCTTATTTTGAAAAAGAAAATACTGTCTTCACACAATTATTTTCATAATTAAGAAAGAAATTTTAGTTCCCATAATATTTTTGTGAGGAGTTTGAACAGCTTGTGAAGATAATAGCTCACCGAGTGGCCGAGTGAATGCTATCTAGCTTAGAATTAGGGTAGGGCATACATGTTTGTAAAACATTGAAGCGGATGATTACTTTTACTGTAATTTGAAATTATTTTTTTAATATTTAAAATCTATGCAGTTTAACCGGTAAAACTCTTTAAATTGATATAAAATATATAAATTCGGACTTCATAACACATCTTACAGGTCAAAACTTCAAACAACTCTATTTTATTTTTTGGAAGCGTGGTATGAATCATTTTTTTAAGTCATTTCAGCCGAGATCATAATTAAAAATTGATGTAACCACTTGGAAACTGGCAGTGGTAAAATCATTCACACTCTTGGGTTTAAGCAGTGGTTAAATCGTTCACCATGAGTGGTGAGTCGTTCATTCATGAGTGGTGAGTCACCTCAAGTATGGTATGAATCATTTTTTTAAGTCATTTCAGCCGAGATCATAATTAAAATTTGATGTAACCACAGAACTGTAACACAGTGGTGTCACTCACTCATGTGAGGGAAGTGGTTCAAACACATCAGTAAGGTTTAATTTATATTTCCTTTTTTAGAGTCTTAAAACTCGGTGAAGCGGTCTTCTCCCACATGGGAGTTTGGCGTCCTCGAATATTTGAGAGGTTTAAAATCGATGTCGTATCGAATTGATGTAAGCAGTGCTCGATGATTATAAATATCTCATATAATATGAATTGTAATCTGAACATTAGTATCATGTAATTAAAAAAAATAAATTAAAATTTGATGCAAAATCTTTTGGGGAGGGGGGGGGGGGTTGGGGTTGGGAACTGTGAAGTTGTATACAATTATCATGTAATTAAAAGAAAAAAATTTAAAATTTGATGCAAAATCTTTTGGGGAGGGAGGGGGGGGGGGTTGGGGTTGGGAACTGCGAAGTTGTATACAATTTTAAAATTGAACAGTCGTACAAAATTTTGAAATTGAAATGAGACAGATACAGACTGAGTACAAAAATTACAATTACAAATGTCTCTTTCTGAGTTGTTTCACAGTGTTGCCTTCCTTAATCACTGCAGCATGTATTAGAGCCACTGAACATGTCTTCTTTTTTTTTTTTTTTCAGGTTAGTTGTCATGTTTCCCCAAGAGCCAAAGATTCTCCAATTTCCCTTTAAATTTCATTTTTAATTTCCTTTTCTATCTAATACCCTCACTTTGTCTTCGAGCTTTAAGTTGAGTCCCTTTGTCTCTTATCTCTTTCTCTCCCTCATTCTCTCTAATACCCTTCTTTATTTATTTATTTTAATATGATGATTGAATGACTCACAAATTATATATGAACTGCTTACAAAAGCACTGTACTTGTAAGTGCTGCCGATGAAGATTTTTGCTCTGGTTTTATTTTCTGAACATGCATGTGTTCTGTATAGCAGTTGTTGAATGAATGCTAGTTGTTGTCAGAAAGTATGGGAAGTGTTTTTATATTCTGCTTTGCGGTGGAAATGCTGTGGAAAATGAAAAATGGAAGAGAGTTACGGTGAAAATCGGTACAGTTTTTGAACAAGAAAGCCGAAAGCACTATAAAGAAAGCAAAGAGGGAGTGTAAGTATGCCAACAGTGTGGTTTTCATTGAAGAGATCTTTGCATTGTAAATCAGAGCCATCAGATGTTCATGACCCAAAATCAAGGAAGCAATTGGGCACAATCTTGACGAGAAAAGCAGGAGGAAGGTCAGGTTGTTCAAGGTCAATAGCAAATCTCAAAGATGTGATTCATGGAAGCAAGAGACATTTAGAGAAGCCACCAAGTTGCAGTCCAAGGTCCATAGGCAGCAGTGAGTTTCTGAACCCAATAACCCATGAAGTCATTCTCAGTAACTCAAGGTGTGAGCTCAAGATCACTGGGTTTGGTGGTGGATTCCAAGATGGAGTTTCAGGTGGGGGCAGCAATGGTGGGGGTGGCGGTGGTGGTAATGGAAGTGGTGGGTCAAATTTCGTGGGAACATTAAGGCCAGGGACACCAGGGCCTGGACCTGGAGGGCACTCAACAATGCCTTTTTTTAATCCTTCTTATATGGCACCAGCAACTCCTCCAAGAAAATCCCCTTTTTTTTGGTCTGATAGAGAAGGGTCTGAATTTGGAGTTCCTAAAATTTCTGGTGCTGGTGGTAATGGTATTCATTCAAGCAACAGGATTTCTATTGAGACAGATTCTAAAGATTGTTCTTCATTGACTTGCCATAAATGTGGAGAGCAGTTTACTAAATGGGAAGCTGCTGAAGCTCATCATCTCTCCAAGCATGCTGGTGAGAATTTGATTAACCGTTTACCGATTATCATTATTTTTAATTCTGTGGTTTTTATTTTAAAGCATATCTGTTAGTTTGCTTTGCCTACTTTCTTCTTTTATCCTCATAGTATTAAAATCACCCACATTCATCTGACCACATTATGTGGTGAGAACTTTTGCTAAGCACACAAATTCCTTCTTTTGCGCTTTACTTTCTGGCAAAAAAATTTACTTATTAAAGAATCCGGATTCTTCTGGAAATTCTTTTCAGAATATGAAAAAGGTCTGCAATGATTATCACTTAAACCCACAAACAAAATGAAGCTTATGAAAGGGTAAATTGAGTCATTGATCTTCCAAATGTCTGCTTTTGCTTTTGCTTTTGGGTTTCTTTTGAGCCACTAAAATGTTTGCATTTGAAATTTTAAAGTAGCTTCTATGTTTGCATTTGAAATTTTAAAGTAGCTTTATCCAGAAGCTAACTTTACTCTCTTTTGACAGTTACTGAGCTTGTAGAAGGGGATTCATCAAGGAAAATTGTTGAAATAATTTGTCGAACCAGCTGGTTAAAGTCTGAGAATCATTGTGGTAGGATTGAGAGAGTCTTGAAAGTTCATAACATGCAAAAGACTCTAGCTCGATTTGAAGAGTATAGAGAAATGGTAAAGATCAAAGCAAGCAAACTCCCAAAGAAACACCCCCGGTGCCTCGCTGATGGGAATGAGCTATTGAGGTTCTATGGTACAACCGTGGCATGCTCTCTTGGCCTAAATGGTTGCTCGAGTCTTTGTGCATTGGAAAAATGTTGCGTCTGTCGAATTATCAGAAATGGATTCTCTACCAAGAAAGAACTCAAAGGCGGAATTGGTGTGTTTACAACATCTACAAGTGGTAGGGCTTTTGAATCAATTGAAATTGTGGAAGACGATCCATCTATAAGGAAAGCTTTGATGGTTTGCAGAGTCATTGCCGGGAGGGTTCATAGGCCTTTGGAGAATATACAAGAACTGGCTGGCCAAACTGGGTTTGATTCATTGGCTGGGAAAGTTGGTCTATACTCAAATATTGAGGAGCTTTATCTGCTCAATCCTAGAGCTCTTCTTCCTTGTTTTGTGGTAATCTGCAAACCCTGAAGAAATATAAAGGGGAAAAAAAAAAAGCCACTTTTAGATTATAGTGAAGCTGTGATGTGAATGCTTTTATAATATTTTTCCTCTTCTTTTTAGAAGAGTTTTGATTCTTCTTTCAAGCTTTTTGTCACTTGCCATTATAGTTTGATTTGTGCATCGCAGTGCTGACGGTATCCGCCTGCTCTTACTTTAGCATCACACAACACGTAGATGAGAAGTGATTGGAAATCATAGTTTACATTGCAGATTGTATATCATGCCCATTGATAAATGGAAACATTAGGTGTTCTTTTTTATATTAGTACTTCAGATCTTATAGGTACAATGAGAAAACAATTCAACTAATTAGCTAAATCATGCTTGTATTCCAATTACCTTATACAAAACTAAACAATTAAGCATATAAAACTCTTTTAGCCACGTTGGTTGTTTTTTAGTGTGCATACTTACAAATCTAAATGTTCAAAGTGATAAAAGGCACGTGAATGGAGGAGTGCAAGAATGGCATGTGGTCCTTGCTGGAGGACGGCCTTCAAACAAAGCTTAATTCCAAAACAAAATGACAAAAATCTTAAGATAACATGATTTATGGTCACCGTATAGGATTTTGAGGCAGCAAATTTTATTGGTCTATATAGGGTTAATCATTTCATTTCCCTTTTATCTAGCTGCATTATCTGCCTGCACCAACTCTTAATGGTCCTCTGGCACATGTACCCTCATAAATGAGTACTGAGCCTCATAACTTGCTCTGAGATTGTGAAATTCAAAAATTGAAATTTGGGATTCAATATGTCAATTTTTGGTCTTTAATGTTTTGTATGGGGAGTTGTTTTGGGGGTGGATGGACACAAATGAAGATATTTAGTGCAGTTGGTAATGAGCCAGCTTGATTTAGACACTTCAATCTAGTGGGCTGCACGAGGTCTGCCATTATCAAATTCTTTCAATCTTCCGCTTGATTAGGTTTTTTTTTTTTTTTTTTTTTGAAAGAGCTTGATTAGGAAATTGAAAACCATTAACGGACTTTACTTAGGAGTTGATGACACAGTTACAAAAAGCAAACCAAAAGAAGAAGATGACAATTTTGCCTCAACTCCCATTATAGTTCTGTCAGTCACTACTCACTTTACCTTCTACTTCATATGCATTGGAACTATTTTCTCCAGCATGTTTTCCTTGCCATTCAAAATACATTTCTGTGGTTGCATGCAAATGAAACCAAGTATTAAGGCTTCATTGCTGCAGCTCCTGGGCAGCTCTACAAATATCATTGTTACAAGAAGAAGGATGCTGATAATTGATAAATACTCAAATATGGCCTACATACCATTACTGAATGGTACTATTGATATGGTCAAACTCTATGTGATAAAGAAAAAAGGTTCACGTGAGCCTATTAGACATTAAATCTGCATATATTGATTATACACCATTTGTAACTACTTGTGAAGCACGCATTTGTCCTGGTTGCTGCGAATTATTCTTGTACTTATTGCTGGATCATTCAGTCAATTTCTACTGCAGTAGGCATACATGGCTATGCAATAGTATGGCCCCCGTTTGTATATAGAGTTTTATAGCAGAAAAATCGCCAAACCCTTCATGTTCCTCTCTTTGTAGCTCGACTCAAATAATGACTAACATTACAAACCAATAAGTCTTTTGATAATTATAATGAGTCTTTTGATAATAAACTACTAACTTAAGTTTGTTGATTCACAGTTTCAAACTGATACGACAGTGCAGATTTGTTTGGTGCCGTAATTGACATGTCTAAATCAGATCAACACAGCAAGTTTCACCCATATTCCCTTAGCGATTAGATCCACGTGTTGAGAACATTAATAACATCTATTCATTTCCAAGACTTGAATGCTAAGAAAGCAACATATACTAGATAACAGGAAGACTTAGGTGATGTTCACTTGAACGTTCCTTTCATACTATGATTTATTTCTGCTGATAGTTATATTAGAGCTTAGCCTGTTGAAGTCAGCTTAAGTTATAAAAAGCAATCACCTACCCTTACTTTAGAATGGGGGGAAGAAAGCCACAATCCACACAGCTAGCGATTGTTTGACATATAATATCTTCTACGCCATGCTTGTAATTAAACCCCAAATCTTTTAACTTCTTTGATGAAATCACAGAAGGTACTGAACTCTGATTTTCACCCTCAAACCTGGAAACATAACACCAAACGAACATCCGCATCACAAGATTCTAATATGAATGTTGTCTATCTTATAATATCGTGAGAAATACTTACGCCTGCATCTGTGAGGAAGGATACTCTAACTTGAGATGATCAATAAATTCAGATATTGGACAGCTCTTCACGCAGCAGATGTATTGACCTTGTGCTCTGTCATTTTCCATCAGAAAAATGTGTGCATTGCATATATCTTCAATGTGAACTAAAGCAATTGACCCCATTCTGTTACTTACAGAAGATAGTATTGAAAAGAACTTGGAGTCACCTATAGAAGTAGCCAATTTACAAGTTATAATACTTTCTTTATTTCATGTGTACGCATGCATGCACAGACCTGTTATTAGTAGTTTCTGTATTACACATGTTGAAAGTATTATAAGCAGAAATATTTCAGCCACAATTCATTTTATGACCAAATTCAGGTTGACTGGGTGTGAATAATAACTTTTTCTTTGCATACTGTCAAAATTATGGTAGATGCTTATGACATGAATAGGATTATATGCCTATCTACCTGTTATTGGAGACAAAAGAACTTGAATGCTTGATGGAACACTTGAAGTCAGGAATGGTCCTGCAACTGTGGTTGTAATCACTGAAACAAGATCAATTTTGTTCTCATTCGCAAATTTGAATGCCGCTTCCTCTGACAGAAGCTTGGAAAGAACATAAACCTGCAAAAGTGAAGTGTGTTTCAATCAATGGGAGATTGTTTCAGTTAATGAGCAAAATATTACCGGGGCCATGCTGAAGCTATACCCATCCACTTGCTTTTTTATTCCAGACATGATCAATAGGAGTCTGGCAAGATTCATCAATCACAGGTCTCCATTCTCCAGAGCTGTCTTTGGCGGTAATTGTACTAACCGAAGATGTTAAAACAACCCTTTTCACTAACTCGGATTTCAAGCAAGCTTTGAGGAGATTTAAGGTACCTTGGATTGCAGGGTTGATGACAGTTGATTGAACATAAGTTTCTTCAAGCTCAAGACAGAAGACAAGTATGTGTCAAATTCCACTTCCCACACATAATCTATGAGCTAAGATTACCACAGACATAGGCATTACCAATGTTGTCTTTTACGTTGATGTCAAATTCCATTGAAGCTGCCACATGAAATACACCATCACATCCCTTAACAGCCTCGTCGAAGCTCCCTTGTACTTGCAGATCAGCTTGGAACAATCTCAACTGGTCACTCCTAGTCCACTTTGAGAAAATGTGCGACTTTCCTGTAAATTTAAGGTGAGTATATGAATGTCAGCATAGCTATCAACAGGACAAGAAAATGCTATCAATAATCGGAGGATTTTCATTCGATCTTTTTATGTTTTTATTTTGTTTTTAATTTCACTATTGGTCATTTGTTGTAAAGCTAAATAAGACTTCTTGAAGATACAGTAAGAAAAACAAACTATAATAGACTATAAATAATTAATTTAACGATAAAATCGCAGCAAAGTGAATATACATCAAAATTTTATGTGAAATTTAGAAGCCTTTTCTACTCCCTAATAACAAGCATAGAAAAAAGTTATATGAATTAATGTCCAATTTATCAAGTAGCCTGGGCAAATACTGACTGCTTTTAATTGATGAGCTATGTATTTTCGGTCTTGGATCTATTTTCAGAAAATGTATAAAATCTCCATTTCCATTAATTACTCCAACTATTTTTAAATGTTTTTCTTTTTGTTTGGGCAGGAATTTCACTAGCTTATCAGTCACTTCTCAATTGGCTATAAGATCTCCTTCGGCAAGATGGGAATAGGTCAGATTGTAATTTGAGCTTGGTTTGTAATCCACTTGATTCTGTCTTATAGTTCTAAGAGTAAGGTCCAAGCATTGGTCTGACCCAAATATGTTGGATTTTTTAATCCAATATTGTTAGATCCTTAATCTAACATTAGACTTATATGTGAATAATTAAGTGTTATGAACTGTCATATAAGATTAAGCCTAATTAAAAGTGATCTGTTAAGATTTTCAGTATTATGGACTTTAATATATCTAATAGGGCATGGACTTTTAATGTGTAGAGACCCAATTGTATTCTAATTTTATGATGGACAAAATTATGAATATCCAATGATAATAGGAAAAAGTTATCTATATGAGTGGTTATGATCCTCAGGTCTCACGTATTTTTCTATTTTCTATTGACATCTCATCATCAAAGAGAGAGCACAAAGATAATGAAAAGATTATCTAGGAGAACGTGTAGATCTAGAAGGTCAACCACACTACTACAGAGAAGAATTAAGTATTATAGATCCAGGTATGCTTTCGCATAATTTTATTATTGATTCTTAGTGATACAGCATGAATATTCTTAGGTTTATAGGTGATAGTTTTTACGAAAAGTTTTCTTACCCTAACAAAATATACCTCAATTGCAACTTTGACTACGATTTGTTAACTTGCAAAGATTCGGTCCTTCTTGGAGCAGAAAAAAAAGTCTTGCTGAGACTGGTGGTGTTGGACCAGATGATACAAAATGAATAATAGACAACCTTATGATGGTGCCTTAGGCTTTATATTAAGCATTGGTTGAGCCCAAATATACCCTTATTGCAACTTTGACTTCAAGCTAATTGACTTGTGAAGATTGGACCTTTTTAGCACAGAAAGGATCTTACTAATAATGGTGTTATGAGAGTAGATGATGAAAATGAATGATGGAGAAGCTTGTATTGGTGTTTTAGGGTTAATGCGACTATAAAATTACAATTTTAAAATATGATTGTGAACTAGTGGAAACCTTTATTGTGATCTTGACCTTAGAAATAATGTTTGAGGGTTTTGGTGGTTGAAAAGCAACGATTGTAAGGTTGTGATGTGTTTCTGATACTAGAAAGGTTCGGTGGCTTTAACTATAACTTGGTGAAAAAGATAAGATTTGTAGTTTCGGATGGATTTTATTAAGATCATAAGCTTGTTCTTGATTAGGGTAGACTTTATAGTGGTAAAGGAACAATAATGGGTGTTGTGGATCAAGGTAGGGCTTCAATGGTGGTTTTGATCAAAAGAGAGCTTCTCTTTGATCAATGGTGATTGCAGGTTGCAGGGTTTCTATGTATGACTAAGAATACAGAGAATAATAGAAATTAAGTTGCTTAGGATAAATGTTGATGACGGCTAATGGTTCTCCATGAGTAGGTAATATGGGTGGCAAACCATAATCTTATAAAGTATTTGAAATCCTTGTGAGAGGATTGCAATTATGATCTTAGTGATAAAGAGATTAGTCTCCGTCTTTAAATAGAATGACGATTATCTTGAGCATTGAGCTGCCTCACTTATTCATCAAGTAAAGTGGCTTATGAGACTAGGTTTAACTTACGATGCTATTAGGGGTTTCTAGAAGGCTTAATGTGCTTGGGCTTGTGATTACCACTAGTTTGAAGAATACTAATCCTATTGCAAATACAGTTATGGACTTGTAAACCATTTGAGGGTATTGGGTCTTCTGTGGGTTTTTATGGTTATAGATTTTCCACTAGTACCATATGCAAGAAATTCTCTTATGGACCAAGTACCTCCTAAGTGGGCTTGATTAAGAGCTTAATGCATAATGGGTCTCACCTGTACAAATTTGTGTCTTCCAAACCACAACCAAAAATAGATGTCCAAATATAGTGGTTTCCGTCCAACATGAATATGTACCCTATAATTTGGACATGGCCAATAGCCCCCACTGATGATTTTTAGGCAGCAATGACTATCCTATAAGTACTAAAGAGTAATTAGAATAACCACTTATTGCCATTGGCCACCACAGAAAATTCTATAAAAGCACTTCTACAAAGTAGGGTTAAATTTGGATTAGAATATAAATAACGAGGAAAGGATTAAGCTTCATATTGCCCTTCAAACTCATGATATAAGTTTTATTTGATAGATATAAACTCTTGATTAATGTTTCATAAAATAATAAGTTACGGTAAAAAAGAATAATATTTATATTGTCGAAATATATAAGTTAGGATAGGATAGTATTTTTTGCTTTGAATATTACAATATTATGTAAATCACATTACTACAAAGAGGTACATTAGCAGCCGAACTGATCATAAAATCACAATTAAAGAGTAAATCAGGAATTCATAAAAAAACTCTGCTCCATTGATTAACAACTAAAGATACCCATACAATATATATGGAGACTCAAATTCTCCACCCAAAGACTAAGATGAGGAGGAGTAAAGTATCCATTCAACTAAAGAGTGGCTTGCGATCATGATAGTATCTCTATTTTCGAACAAAATAAAGAAAAGGGAAATGATTTATCAAAATAATGGTCCATTTCAATGGGCAAAATAAAGCCTTCACGTTAAAAAGCAATTTCAAGGAATATTAGGGTGTTACTGAAATTTTTCCATTTTTATTAAATGTTATATATTAGCTCCCTTAATAAGTTTATTGACCCAAAATCCCTTAAGAAGTTTATTGAACCAAAATCCTGATAGCTGTTCAATCACTCACCCGTTATTTTTAAGCGCTTTTGTAAATGAAAACAAAAGAAAATAAATGAATATACTGACTACTGAGTCATTTGTGTGCATGTAATTATGTACACAAATAAAATGATAAAAATTAGAACTAATAAGCAGCAATAAATTAAAGTAAGAAATTAACCTGGATCCCGGACTGTGGCATGAACTATGTAGCCTCTTTCAAGCAAAGTCTTCACCAGCCATGAACCAATATAACCATTTGCTCCAGTTACACAAAATGTCTTTGATCTTCCTGTTCTTTCTTCTGGCTTTTCCATCGAAGTGCTTCTGCAACTTTGTGCTTCTGCTTATTCAAGTGAAAGTGTAAGTGCTTCTCACAACAGGTCACCACTTTCAATATAAAATAATTAAATAATTAAAGTTGATTCGTGTGTGTGTCTATGAATATATGTATATATTATTTGCACATTTCAATGCATGAATGGAACTAAACATTATTTATAAAGAATCAGATTCAACCAACTTTATCATATAAGTTTTGTTGTGTATTAAATTATTGGGTATGTGACATTACATGTCTGTCTTTTATTATATGGATAATTAAAAGAAGACAAATTAATGCAGTAGGGTGTAAGAACTAGTACTTTCATTTTAAGAGGAAATCTAGTGGTGGGTGTAAGAACTAGTACTTTCATTTTAAGAGGAAATCTAGTGGTGCATGATTGCTAAATGTTGGCTTCTCTTGCAGAGAACTTTTAGAACAGTTTTGAGGTATTGTGTCAATCATATAATAAGTAAATTATGTTGCGGCATATATATATTTATTTTGAAGAATCAACATGCAATTAGTGGTTATATAAAATTTAAATACATATGTCATATATGAATTAATTAATCGTATTATCTCTAATATATTCTAAAATAATTCCTCCTCTCTGTGATTGAAGCAAGGCAGATGTCTACAAACAAAAAATTGATGAATATTTATCCAGTAAAGTTTGAGGGTTTTTTAGATCATGCATGTTTACTGTGCTATTCACATGCAATATGTCTTTAATTTGTATTAACAAATAGCAAATTTCATCCACCACAGAATTTCAAGAATAACAGATCGAATCCTTTCCCTAATCATATCTCCAACAGTTGTAATTTCATTCCAAATCAGAACTCTTTAATGACATCTAAAAATCACATGCCGAATTTCATTATTTTATCTTCTTCTTTTTTTAATTTTCCAAGTTTTCAGATTCTTCATATAGAGATTAGAGGGGACAACTTGGATAGCAAACAATGATATATGTATACGTATATATTATCTTCTTAATGATTTCTGTGTTCTAACAATCCTAATGGTGGCAAAAATTCCGAAATTTAATTTTTAGTATGCAATAAGCTTAATTTCAAAAAAATTCGTCCTCAAAATTGAACAAAATTTTGAGACAGACAAAAATAGCATCAACACGAAGTCACATCATAGAATGAAAAATTAAACTTGTAAAATTGGAAGTAAACTAAACTTGAAAACATAAGCACATGAGAGCATGTAAATGAATTAAATTAATAATTTTCGAGGAAAAGTTGAATGATAATTAAATTAAAGCACGTACCTATAGACAATGGGCCGAAAAAAATTAAGAATCCTTTTTCTTTTCTTCTTAAACTAGGCATGCAGGTTTGAGAGAAAATTGTGAAAATGAAGTTTAGAAGACGGGGGTAGTCAAGAAAATTTTCGCCGTTAGTTTGATTAGGTACTTCAAGTAGGGAAGTTATTGTAAAATTAACGGAAAGAAAACATAATTGCCGATAACATTTTAGCTGAATTGATTATTCACCTACCCACTATGTTTATGAGTATCTCCTATGTACATTTATTTATTGTTTTATTTGGTTTCAAATACCTGAATTTTAACTTTGATACATCGAGACGCGTCTTGATATTTATTAAATTGATTAATTTTAAATTTTGGTGGACAATTGGCTCGTAGTTGTTCCTATTTGTTTAGTACTATATCAAGTAATACCAATAATAATAATAATAATAATAATAATTAAATTTCAAATTTTGAAAAAAATTAAAAAATTCGGATTAGTTAAAAGTGAAATTGGTTTGGAATGTGAATTTTGTTAAAAAATTGTTTAAGTGAAATTGGTTTAGAATGTGAATTTTGTTAAAAAATCGTTTACTTAAAAAAATTCATAATTAATTACGAATTATGAATTAGTTAAGAAAAAATTTTGTTTGCTTAACTAATCGGTACAAAAATTATGGATCTAATTAATTTGCTCAGAGAAATGAAATTGGTCCACGTATGTGGTTACTTTAGCTGTAAATAATGTCATTTCAACCATTCCAAGTTTGGCAAGTTTCTTTCAAAAAATGTAATTCCTGAAATTCCAAGCTGCACATTTTACATGTGATATAGGATGTGAAAAAAATAATGTTTTATATTAAAAAAAAAAACCAGAAATGAAACTGTTATTTGAGGTCAGAAACTTCACCTCAAATGCATTAAAAGTTGAAGGAAAATTATCATTGCCCCACTTCTTTTTTGTTTTATGTTCATCCAACCACCACAAAATTTTAACATGTTCTTTGCACCACCTTTCTTTTTTAATTTATATCAATTAGCCACTTTTGCACTAACACCGTTAAATAATTTAAACAAAATGATAATTTTACCCCTAAATAAATTAAAAGATCATTTTATTTTATAAAATATTTAAAAAATAATTATAAAAATACTCCTAAATTTAATTAAAAATAAATCTCAAATAGAAGTGTTCAGCTAATTTTTATTAAATTTAGATTTTGTAAAATTTTAATAATTATTTTTATTAAAAATTATAATTTTTTAATATGTTAATAAAAATAAGTGAATTTATTTATTAAAAATTATAATTTTGCAAAATTTTATTAAAATAACTGAATTTATTTTTTAAAAAATAAATCCCAAAATTTTGTAATTATTTTTATAATTATAATTTTTTATTAAAATAATTTTATTAAAAAAATAAATATTCTAATTTTTGGATTTATTTTTTATTAAATTAGGAGTATTTTATAATTATAATTTTTATTTTCAAAGTTTTTATAAAATAAAAATGATCTTTTTATTTATTTAGGGGTAAAATTATCATTTTATTAAAATTATTTAACGGTGTTAGTACAAAAGTAACTAATTGATACAAACTTTAAAAAAAAGGTGGTGCAAAAAATATATTAGAATTTAGTGGGGTTAGATGAACATAAGACAAAAGAGAGGTGGGGCAATGATAATTTCCCAAAATTGAATTATGATACTGTTATTTTTCCTCCCTTCCTTGTTGGGCCCCTAATATATCAGTGGAAGGACTTCAGATAAGATATAAATGTGTTTGTCCTCTGTTCTCTCTCGGCCAAATTCATCCCTCTTGGCCAGATTCATTACTAGGACCAAAGATCATAGGTGAGAGTGATAGTGTTATTTTACCTCTTCTCTCCTGGCCTAGATGCGGTACTGAAAAAATTTTGGCTTTGTGATACTGCTCTACACTTTCTAATCAGCCGAGCTAAATTCATAACAGGGAAACTTTCACATGTAGTACTGTTTCTTCCTTTTTTGAAAAAAAATAAAATTAGAAGAGCATATTACAATTCTACGGATACCATCTATTCCTGAAGGATCTCCCTATCTTACATTTATTATAAGATACACCTTCGCACATGAACAGTATATGAACCCCACACGTATACTATTCATGCGTGAGGGTGTATCTTACATTTAATGTAAGATAAATATTCCCGTTCTGAATTATGTGATATTTTACTCCCCAAACCACATGGGATATTTAAACCCTCAATTTCGAAGATGAGACAAACAAGTGTGAATCACTATTACCATACCAAATGGTTGGCCGTGTAATACTATTAAAAGCTCCTTTCTCATTTTCTCAGTACTACATTGCCTTGAACAGGAAGCCCACATCAATTTTTTCATTCCTTTGACTTCTTTATTTTCATTATTTTAAGTGGAAGCAATCAAACAAACTCTCAAAAATCAGTTGATGGTGGATACTCAAGCTTCTGGACAAGGCAAATTATATCTCAGATTTGCACTAGGTACAGTGTAAAACAACTTACAAGCTCGGCTTACAAAATCATGTTTTAGTTTGCAATTGGACCAACCAAAAACCAGAATGACTATTTAACTCCAGGGCAATGAGAATCAACAAAGCTATAGTAAAATAATTGGATATGTGGCCAAAATACTAAAGAACTTTCAGAAACTCCGTTACAGGAGAAGTCATGAGTGCGGATTTTTAAGCAGCAGTAGCTACTTCAGTTTTCTCTTGGCGTTTTGCTTCCTTCAGTTTCTTCCAGTTTTCAGCACCGTCGATTATTTCTCCGGTTTTTATAAGGTAGCGGACTCGTGTTCCATCATCAAGGACTTTATGACCCACCCGGCTTGCTACTTCCTTTTCTTTTGAGTAGAGCATCACATTTGAGCTGTGAATGGGTGCTTCAATCTGTAAATCCATGTTTAATATATTCATTTCTTAACAGAATAGATAACAAAAAAGATATAATATGTAGGCAAAACAGTTTTCTTTATTGTTATTTAAATCTTTTAGAAACATATCCGCATAGGAGCAAACCACGCACAAGTTGCTTGTCATTTGTAGCTAAAGCATACAAAAAATTAAAATAAAGCTACAACTTAATGTATAAAATAGCAAATCAGTGAATAAACCTTAATGATCTGCCCTTGTTCCTCCTCTTCTCTCTTCTTCACATGCTTTGTCTTGAGATTTATGTCTTTGACCATCACAGCGCTGTTGTGCTTAAAGACCTTAGTAATCTCTCCAATTTTACCCTTGTCACGACCGGCTATGACTTTAACTGTATCTCCCACCTTAACATGCATTTTGTGTAAAACTGGAAGGCTATTTGGCTTGCATTCCTTTCTTTCCCACCTTTTAAGCTGCCAAGGAAAGACAGAATCCGAACAATTAGAACCAGCCCCATGAGAATCAAAAGGAGATACCAAGAACAGGTCCCAAAAAAAATTCTATTTGAAAGAAAAAAGACATTAACAAGTCCAAAATTCTCAACCCAATGTTGCTTATGAGAACTCATTTAAGTAACGAGTCATCATTTTTCTTTTGTAGGAGGCCACGCCATTGATGGGGGAAATCAGTTAACATTCCCATAGTAGCTGCTGTAGTACTTGGTTCAAGTGGCCAACATAGTGCCTATAATCAGAATTAATTTCAAGACATGTGAAAAACATCACAGAGAGCTTCTGGACATTTTGATTTGTGATAAAAGACGGCTGCGAGTTGTGTTCCAACCAACCACTCTCCCAGTGTTGACTCCGTTCCCCAATTCTTTTCTCACACAAACTTCAACATTCTTTCATATCCATAAGGGCAAAAATATCACCACCGAGAGGGAAAAAGAGATACTAACCCTCACTACAATGAGACATGGTTTGTCTGTCGGCTTGATCTGCATGTTAGAAACAAAGAGATCATTATCTATAGTTACTGAAACTACAATCTGATTTTTGGCGAATGTAGTAACTGAAAACGAAAATTGTTAGCTAATCTGGCTGTTAGGACATGGTAGTTTAAAGAATACTTCATCTTGCAAAATTATGGCCATTATTTTCACATGAGATGAAAGCTGACAAGCAGGATCATTTTTGTGGAACTAATTCGGTCACCTTCACTGTCATCATCTTAACACAACAATGCAAGCGAAACATCAAAACCCAAGACAATAACGCGGAAAAAGGGTAATGCTATCATTTTTCTATATGCAAAATGAAAATCCTGAACTAGAAAATGAACATTATTTCCATAGAGTTAATGAATTCAATTTCAACAGTGCATTGGAACTAACTGGAAAAGTCTCAAGTTTGAAAACATACAACAAGAGGACTACACATGTCAACAATTAAAAATGATAAAGCTTGTAAATAACAACACATTTTTTTCCAGTAAAAGGGACAGTTAATCGTTTTACTTGGGAGTTAGTATTCCTAATTTCTTAGAACAGCCAATGAGACCTATATTCAACAGCTTTACCCAAAATTTTTGACCCATTTCACCATATGTGAAGCAAAACTAAAATGCAAATCAATATTCCTAATTTTTTTTTTGTTCAATATACAATTTCAGTTTTGGTCAGAACATTCAAATTTGTCCAATTAGTGCAAGACAAATTTCACACAACCAGCAAGGAAGCAAAATATGAAAATAAAAGCAAATATTTACTCCAAAAGCTCCTAAATACTAGAAGCGAATGGAACTCAAAACAAGTTGCTGCTTTTTTCATTTTATTTTCAATAAGACCAAATAAAGAGCAAAAAGCTACCTTTCTCAAATACCCAATTCAATAATACCAACAAGAAATCAAACTACGATAACAAACTCAGAGTTTCGAGTTCATTCACCAGCACAAAATGAGTTATTTAATAAGAACAGTGAAGGAATTTTGAGAAAAATAACTTACAGTTACGGGAGAAAGAGAGGGGAAAGAGAGGCGTTGGCCAAAGAAAGAGCTCGAGGAGATGGAAAGTGACGTCATTGAGCTTTGAAGCGCAGCCATTGCTGCCATTTTGTTGCTGCTTCTTGTTCGCTCCGGCTCTTTGAATTTCACCGCGAGTTGTGTTTTGTCAGATGGCGATGTGTGGATAATGTAGAGAGCAGAGAAGAAGAATCTTGGTCGCATAAGCGACGTCGTTTCCATATTTACTAATTAGCATAGGAGAAAGTGGGCTCTCAAGCGGGTCAGTTGAGATCCGTTCCTAAATGGGCCTTTGGGATACGCCACTACATTTGTTTTTTTTTTTTTGAGAAGCACTACATTTGTTTTTAAAATTAAAAACTTAGGACGATTATATTTCTTTTTTCTTTTTTAATATTTTGATTTGATATGTTGTGTTGATGCGCGAATTTGTCTGCTTTCGTGATAATGGTAATTCATAAACTTGATCAACCAAGCCACTCGCAGTCGCATCTTTCTTGTCTCCTCTGTATCTCGGCGAAATGTCCGTCCGCCTTGATATCCTGCGTACATCTGGGTCAGTCTGTGGTGGTTTCGTAAATCCTCAAGCGCTCAAGTCGTGAATGGGTGGACGTTTGGCTCAATAAAATGAATACTCAAAAAATAAGAATCTCCCTTAGCTCTTTTTTTATGTTTTTTGTCCAACCCTTTTACCTTCTTCGATTGCGCCATTTATAGGCTTCTGGCGGATTCAGTTTCCACTCTTCACGTTTCCCACTTTCCGATTAGCGTGCGTCGTGATTGTATGATTGATGGTGAGCGTGGCGGTTTGAGAGGCTCGTACACGAAGTTTGGAGGTGGGAGTGATAAGCAGGCCTTATGCCTTGTGTTTTCTTGAAATGTCGCGTCACAGTCGTTGTTGTGGAGAGAATCTGCTGTTTCTGCTCCCGAGACGACCCCGTCCGGGACAGAGTAGGAGATCTTTGCTCGCAGAGGCATCCTGGTGAAGAATCCTTAATGGGACGAGCGGAAATCTCCCTCCACCAGGTCGACCAGAAGTCTCCCTCCACCAGGTCGAGCAGGAACTTCCGGTTCTGTCAAGATATCGTCCAGGGATCTTTGGCTCGTGTGGCTCGTGCGGCTCGTCTGGTCGTTATTGGACCCAACACCAGTCCCCCAGTTTCTGGTATTTGTAATGAAAATGAATTAATACTAGAAACTTGATAGACTAGCCTTGCTCGCGACATAACCTATCTTCTTGTCGAAATGACGCACAGCCCATTTGGTTCCTTCAATAGCCGGTCATCTCCTCGAAGAGTCGCGTCACAATTAAATGCTGGTGAGGTGGCATTGATCTATCCATCCGTTTGAATTTTGAACTGACTGTTACGGATTCCTAGGGGCGCGTGCTGTACGATTGGTATAAATAAGAGAGTGCCCTTACCTGTTTTGGGAACTGCGGTTAACCTAAATACAATCTTTCTCTCTTTACTGGAATTTTCCAGTCGTTTCCAACTCCTTTCGTCGGAATACCCGTGACCTCACGGTACCGCTCTTTCTGTATCATTTCCTTTTTCCGACTTTGATTTCCGTTGTCTTCCTCTTCGCTCCTTTTCCTCTTGAGTGTCGTTGTTGTGAGTAGAGTTTTGGAGATGTCGAAGGGAAAAGAGAAAGTAATTGAGATTGATGACGAGTCGGATTCTCCGCCGAGATTATTGGCTGCGTCTCCTTTCGTTCCCGGGGTTCCTTTAGAAATAGTGGACCAGCCTCGTGGAAGGAGTAGGTGGGCGCCTTCCGAGGTAACCTCCTCGATTAGTGGTGGTGATAATGAGGATCTTCGCTCGAGGATACCCCGAGGGATCGAGTGGGGTCCGTGAGGCATCCCCGGCTGGGAACAAGAAAGAGGGAAATCAAGTAGAAGTCTAGCAGAGCATTATGCTATAGACCACATGGTTTTCTCGACCACTGGAAGACCTCGAGGAGCTCGAGTTAGTACAGATTCCCGAGGACATACCCTTCTGCACTGAAAAGGATACCCAATGACCTCCTGGTACGCTTTTTTTTTTTCTTTTTTTTTTTGTGGGCAAGCCCAAATATTTTTAGTCCCAAGGATCGAACCCGAGATCCCGGTCGAATGCTGCACACCAAGAACTATCTCACCACGCCATACCTTGTCCCAGAGAGTTTTAAGTTCGGTTGAGGCCTGCAGCCATATTTTGTCTCCGCTGGTGGGCCTGCCCGGTCACTTTAACCCTAATGGAGGCCGCTCGTCTGCTGCTCAGGAGTGTGGTCTGAGCCCACTGACGGTTAAATATTTGTACCACCGAAAAGAGTCCCAAAGACGCGGCGGTATTATTTTATGTCAAGTTCAAGACCAAAACCTCTAAAGGACCTTCCTGGTGGGAAACCAAGGAGAGATTCTTTCATTGGGGTTCTTGGGTCAGCAGATCACGATGGAGGAGGTTTATGTCCTTCTCGCTTCGTAGTCCCGCTTTGTCTTTGGATGTTTTCTATCTCCAGCTCCCCCTCCTCTTTTCTTTTTCGCGCTCTATAATTTTTTTTCGACCACGCTTTGTAACATGATATTCGGCCGAATCAGTTCTCGGGCGGTGAACTACGATCTTGAGCGGTGCTCAGACGGCTCGTATTGATTGCCTAAGTCCTGCTCGCATCTGAGATCTGCTATCTCCTCACAGCTTGATCCAATCCCATTTGACATCCGCTGGTGGGGTCATGGAGGACGATGGTGCTTTAAACAGAAGCGTGGCCCCACCCCGCCATGGAGGTCGAGCAGAAGGGCCTCCTGCAAAGCGAGTTAATACAGTAGAAAAGGCCGCTCCCTTGAAAATTTTACCGCCTCCTCGCCCTTCAGCTGGTGGGGTTAGTGGCACCACGAGTAGAGCTGGTCCTTCTACCTCCTCGTCTCGAGATGGACCCAAGTCAAAGACGCCAGATGATCGACCAGATCTGACGTCTTATATGAACGAGCTCACCAGGTTGGTGCCGAAAAAGGACTTGGAGGAGTTTGAGGGAAACACCCTTGGCGAGCTCGTTGCGGGTATGCAATTTGGCGCCTTTCATTTGGGTTGTCTGGCCACTTACTACAAGGTCAAGGTCGGTCGGTATGACCGTAAAATGAAGGACGATATTCAATCAGCAAGAACACGTGCTAATGAGGCCGAGGAAAAGGCCGGGGAGCTTAACATCGAGAATCTGAAGCTGGTGGAGCAATCCTCGCAGCGGCGTTACCTCGAGGATGAGAAGGTTTAAAGAGGATTTTGAGACTCACTGAATACCCGAGGCTCCAGAGTCGCCTGCCCACCAGCCGCCATGTAAGTGGAAAGAGGTCGATAGTATGAAAGCAGGATCGAGGCATTCTTATCGATGCATCATCGATCGAAAAGAACACCGGGTCAAGATGGACCAACTTCATTGGGTTACTCAAAGAATGAACGAGGAAGCAAAGAAGATCTGAGGAGCTGTGTCACCAAGCTACCTCTCCTTCTCGCGATGCCTCAAGTGATCGAGGCCACATACTGCCAGGCAACCGGGAGACTCTTCCCGCCTGTACCACCAAATGGTGCTGTCGACCCTTCATCTTCTTAGATGTATCGTAGGCTTTCCTTAGTACTGTAATGCACTCATGCTATTATCGATGCCCCCTTTAATAAAAATTTTCTAGTTTTTATACTGTTTTTGTTCCTCTCAGACAAGTATTTTTGCCTTTGAAATATTTTTTTGTGCTTTCGATAATCTGCTCAACTTAGAACGATTGAGCAGAGCTGGTAGGCTTAGTTTCGCCTTACTCTCTTAAGTGAGATCCGCAATCTTAAGTTATCCAATAGCTCGGATTTCTCTTACCTTCGTGTCTCGTCATCGAGCAGGCTTTGAGACATTGAGCCTTGTGCATGCCTTAGAAAAATTTTCGGAAACTTTGGAGTCTGCTTTCCTTCGCGTGGTCGAGCAGATCCTGGCACGCTTGGCTTCGTGTCTCGCCATCGAACAGGCTTTAAGACGTTGAGCCTTATGCATGCCTTAGGAAAATTTTCGGAAACTTTGGAGTCCGCCTCATGCTGGTCGAGCAGATCCCGCACGCTGGCCGTGTCTCGCCATCGAGCAGCTTTGAGACGCTGAGCCTTACGCATGCCTTGTGATATATTTCAGACCCTCAGATATATTTTGCACAAGTATCATTCATGAAATTTCATAATTTTCATTAATCAGCCTCGTCATACATGTTATTGATTATAATAAGCGTAAACAATGATAAAAACACGAATTAACGTGACTCACAACCGTCCGCTTATCTGAAATACTTTTGAGATGGATTGCTCCATGGTCGCTTCACGGATCCATCCGCACGAACGAGTTTATAAGCCCTCGTCCTACCACCGCTTCACCCTATACTGGACCTTCCTGGGCCCGAGCACCTCTGGGTCAATCTTTCGACTGTTCACCTTCCTAAGCACCCAATACCCATTCCGAACCGCCGGATGTGCACCTTCCGTCAGAATGACGGCCACCGCCGGTAAGTGCACCTCCTCGAGGCGATGTCTCTCTTTTCGCCCAGTAAATCTAGATTCAGGCACATCTGGTCCTCATTTTCTTCCTCATCAAAATGCTCCGTTCGATGGGTGGGTACACCAATCTCTGCAAGTGCAACTGCCTCATGTCCGAAGGCTAATGCAAATGGAGTTTCTCCTGTCGCAGTTTTATGCGTTGTTCTGTATGCCCATAACAACCCTGGTAGCTCATCCACCCATGCACTCTTCTTCTCTCCCAGCCTGGTCTTCAAAAGCCTCTTAATAACATTGTTCATCGCCTCGACCTGCCCATTGCGGGATGGCGGGAGAGCGTAACTTCACCAATTCCTTGTGTTTTGCGTAATTTCTAAAGTCAGGTTATCAAACCGTCGTTGTCTCGCTAAGAAGCGTAGGGAATTCCATAACCAGCACTGCATTCCTTCATACAAAATCCGTCGTCTTCTTTTCTGATGCCGCGGCTTCCACCTCGATCCACTGGAAGTAGTCTACGCCTACCACAGACGCGCGCCCTCTTCCTTTGGTAAGGGCCCGATCATATCAATCCCCTATTGAGCGAACGGCCATGGTGAGGTCATGCTGGTGAGCTTCTCAGATGGCTGCGCGGGGATGCTCGCAGTTTTGCGCCCGCAACTCCCCGGTCTTCTTAGCATCCCACGATCGTCGCCAAAAATACCCTTGCCCAAGTGCTCAAGCAGCGATCCGCCCAGTAACGATTTCCACAAACTCCTCATGCACCTCCCTTAGCACATAATCAGATCGCCCCTCGCCCGGACATCGCAGTGGTAGGTATACCGCCGATATAACACCCCATCGACCATTGTATACCCTCGATGCTGTGCACTTGATCTTTCTAGCCCCATTTTATCTCAGAATCCCGCCTCTTACGCATTTAGATTATCGGGTTCATCCACGAGGCCTTCGCCTATTCTCATCACCTCCAAGTTCGCTTCAATGCCAGGAGTGGGTTTGGTTTCCAAAGCGGATCGATTTCAGACTTTGGATCCGCCATACCGCCATTCGCCGTGATGTCTCGCCAAAGTTCTCGCTCGAACTGGATTACCACAGATTCAAACATCTTGATCATCCGCTTTACTTTCTCCAAGTATTGCCCCATCTGTTGTCACCGGCTGAACGCCCAATCGATATGATTGGCCACCAACTGAGAATCAGTCCGTACTTTCATCATATCTGCCTTTACCGCCTTAGCCAACTCCAACCCTGCTATCAAAGCCTCATATTCTGCTTGGTTGTTGGTAGCCACAAATCCCAATCTAACTGCATAAGAGATCTCATCCCCTTCTGGACTTTCCAACACAATCTCTGCTCCGGAACCTTGTTCGCCCGAGGACCCATTGACTGAGACCTGCCAAATTTGTTCTCTGTCTGGTAGAAAGACTGATCGTCGCACATTATTTCCTAAGTCCGCCACTAAACCATCGCTTGGGCTTTTATTGATTGGGATCGAGTCGATTTCAAACTCACTAAGTCAGACCGCCCATTTAACGAGTCCCGGCGTGTGTGTAAAGGTCCGCCAATGGTCTCATTATTATAAATCGAACGGTAGGGCCTTACCACGAGTACTTACTACTGTGGCCCATTTCTCCAATGGGGTACCTCGCCTGATCGACTGTGGCTTTGCTCGTGTAATATATCGGGTATTGAACTTTTTCTTCCTCTCTTACTAGCACTGAACTGGTAGCATGATCTGAAATCGCCAAGTATAGAAAAAACTTGTCTCCTTCTCGAGGTGTGGCTAGGGTGCTGCACTGCAGCATCGCTCAACTGGAAGGCTTCTTCACATTCAGGGGTCCATTCCGTTTTTCTTCCCTTCTTCATCACTTGGAAGAATACGTGACACTTGTCTGGCTTCGATACGAACCGTGAGCTTTCCGTGAGACTTCAGATCTCCTTCAAATTACGAAGAGACCTCATCCCCACTATCGCCTGAATCTTCTAAGGATTTGCCTCGATCCCCCGATGTCTCACCATAAATCCCAGAAATTTCCCTGACACCACTCCGAAAGCACACTTCTCCGGGTTGAGCTTCATCTTATATCTTCTCAAAAGCTCAAATGTTTCCTGCATGTGCTTTACGTGCTCGGTGGGATTCTTTGACTTGGTGATCATGTCGTCCACATATACTTCCATAGTTCGCCCTATTAGTGGCTTGAAGATCTTGTTGTGTATGCATGTTGTCTCAAAGATTCTTTAAGCCAAATGGCATTACCCTGTAACAGAACAAGCCCTGATTAGTAATAAACGTTGTATGCTCCTCATCTTGTTCGCTCATTGGGATCTAATTATATCCCGAGAAGGCATCCATAAAGCTCAGCAAGCCGTGGCCTGCTCTGGAATCGACGAGCTGGTCAATCTTAGCAGGAAAATCACATCGGGCACGCCATGGTCTAAGTCAACACACATTCTCCATTTCCAATTAGCTTTCTTAACGAGGACAACATTTGATATCCATTCGGGGTAGTTCACTTCGCGAATGAATCCTGCTTTCAGAAGCTTCTCCACCTCACTATTTATAGCTTCATATCTCTCGATCAAACATCGACTCTTCCGCCTTCACTGACGCACCCTTTTACGGCCAACTTGTGGCAAGCTACCTCCGGGTCGATCCCAGGCATATCTTCATGCGTCCAAGCGAATACATCCGCATGGGACTGCAAAAAGTCTATCAGCTCCTGCTTCAATTTTTCCTCCAATCTCGACCCCACCTTGACCTTCTTTCCCGGGCTGCCTGGTATCAAGTCCACAGCCTCCAATTCCTCAACTGGTTCCTGTCTTCCACCCCTGGTTTCGCCGCATCTAATGGTGATTTGCATCGCCTTTTGCCGTCAGAGAATAAGAACTCCGAGCAACTCTCCGTCTCCCGTGACTCCCCAACTATTCCATTCACCCGATACTTGAGCGCTGTGTAACGGGTGATAAGATCGCTTTGCTCGATCTCAGAAAGAGGCGGCCTAAAATCACATGATAAGGACTTTCCTCATCAACCACAACAAAGTCCAGAATCATGATTTTTTCTGATGGGCCCGAGCCAATTGTAATAGGCAGCTCGACCACACCAATGGGGTTTAGTCTCCCTCCCCCAAACGCTTTCAGGGAAGTGTTGGTGTGCTCTATCTTCAGATTTGCTATTCCCATTTCCTCCAAAGTGGATTTAAAAAGAACATCAATCGAGCCTCAGACGACTGTGATTCTATCGAACCTCATCGTAATGGTGGCTTTGATAACCAGCATCCTTTGAGGATACAACACCCTCTTCATCTTCATCTCGTCCACATTATCGTGACCGCTCGGTTCTAGCCCGCATCAAGTATTAAAGAATACCTCCTGCCGGTCATAGCATATCCGGCATAATTCTTCCGGATCCGCTCAATCTCCGCCCAAAGTTGGCCTCCCAAGAATAACTCTCACAACAGTCGTTTCACCTCATACTGCCCCTCCGTCTACCTCCGTGACGACTAAGTGATTGGGAGTGTTCCATCAATAAATTCATCTAAGTATCGATTCCTGATTAAATCCTCCACCTGGTTCCGCAAGTCTCGACATTGTGCGCAGGTGGTGCTCATGGAATTCACAAAATTGTCCCCTGCCTCTCCCGGCTGGTAACTTTATTAGAGAGCGGGAGGGTATAGAAAGCCACGATTTCGATCGCCTCGATACACTTCATTCAACTGCTTCAGCGTGTATACCGCCCATAACTTTGGCTCGATCACTGTGCACCGCCTTTCTCCGGGGCATTGCTTTGACCACGAGGCGGGCCGGGCATCAAGCCTGTTCATCCTTCCGTCTATCACGTGCTGGCTCACCGATGGATGACGGGATGGTTGTTCATACGCCTGCTCCATCCTCCTCCAAGAATCTCGATGGTGAGCAGTGATTGCATTCCGCCTCATGGGATCGAGGTGGCCTCTCGGCTGCACAGTGCGGCTGCTCAGAGTTTCCCGAGCCTCGTGCCCTTCATGACCGCCCGCCTCCCGAGGCTTTTATCTTTCCTCCTTAACCCTTCAACTGCCGCTTTAATTTTGCAATTTTTCCTCCTCAATCTACATATCCCTA
Organism: Citropsis articulata; assembly: GCA_030449925.1. Lineage (NCBI taxonomy): Eukaryota > Viridiplantae > Streptophyta > Magnoliopsida > Sapindales > Rutaceae > Citropsis > Citropsis articulata. The sequence continues at coordinate 6,698,868 of JASUUH010000257.1, forward strand.
TTTGCCCGCTTCATACGCCGAGTACGATCAGATGTGGGCTTCGTGTTATACCATAAACGCCCTATTCTCACTCCACTTTTCAGTCCCTTGAGAGCCTGTGGATGATTAAAAGCTCCAAGGTCGAGCACTGCCCGGTGATAACTCTGAATAAAGTCCCTCAAGGTCTCCTCCTCTCCCTGCTTTATGCTCATCAGATCCATACTGTCATCCTCTTGTGTCATCGCCACTCGAAAGTGTTCAGCAAATATTTGGCACATCTGTTCGAATGCTTTTATGCTCCCTCGAGCAAGCTGTAGTTACCACTCCCTTGCTCGCCCATCCATTGTTAGTGGGAACAACCTGCATCTCTGAGCATGAGAGAGTCATTGTACTCGCTTATATCATCGAACCGCCTACGGTGCACTACGGTCGTCATTCAAAGATATCCGAGGTCGGGAGAAATCTCTGGACGATGGCCCCATAATTTCCAGAGAGGGAGACTCGTCAAAGATTATCCTCCAACCTGCTTTATCATGCCCCTCATGTCGCCTATTATCCGCGCTAGTCTCCGCATTCTCCTCCTCCAGTCAGATAGCTCGACTGTGATCACGTGCCGCCACCGGTCTCGCCTAGCTCAACATCACGCAGATGTTGTCAAGCTCTTCCTCCTCGCTCTCCACCCTACCATTGTTACCAACATCTAGCCTATCGGGAATCGTCCTCTCGCTGGCTTCCTCTCCAAGAATCGGATCACTGCCTCGACTCAGCTTCCCGTGACCCCTCTTGTCTGCGTAACTCTCTCATCACCATTCCTTCTATCCGAGCCCCCCGCATTCCTACACCGCTTCTCCACGCCTCCTCCCGAGCTTCCATTTGTCCACTTCTTAATTCGCATGATGGTTGTCGTGGTTTCCATCCGCCTTTCCATCTGCTCCATCCGCTCATGCATCCCCTGCTCGTGCCTCATTGGCTATTTCTCTCAGAGTTGCAAATTGCTCAACCCCGTGTCCTCCCCGAGCACTACTTCCCGCCATATCCATAAGTTTCTCAAATTCTTCTTCTTCTTCTACTTTCGTGATACTAAGCTTTTTGCTCACCCCACGAGACGGCGCCAAATGTCGATTCGAATTTGTCTCGGAACAACGGAATTCCTCCTCGCCGATCAACCAACGCCACCCCTCGGTCGCCTCTTTACTAGTCTCTTCGCTATCTCGAGTGTAAATGTTCGCCCTTCTTCTTCAATATCCTCGCAGACACAAGTACTGCCAGAGTGCGCACGGTGGTTTTCCACAGAACCCTCCGACGCTCAAGTCCGATTCGTGTCTCGAAAACCCTTTACCACAAATCCTGCGTGGTTTTGGCTCAATAAAATGAATACTCAAAATAAGAATCTCCCTTAGCTCTTTTTATGTCCAACCATTTTACCTTCTTGATTGTTATCAAGGCTTGATTTTCCACTCTTCACGTTTCCCACTTTCCGATTAGCGTGCGTCATGGGTGTGTAAGCGGTTGATGGTGAACGTGGTAGTTTGAGAGGCTCACGAAGTTTGGTGGGAGCGATAAACCGCCTAATGCCTTGTGTTTTGCCGAGTACTGGCGTCACAGTGGTTGTTGTGGAGAATCTGCTCGAGACGACCCGTCGAGACAGTAGGAGATCTTTGCTCGCAGAGGCATCCTGGTGAAGAATCCTTAATGGGACGAGCGGAAATCTCCCTCCACCAGATCGAGCAAGAACTTCCGGTTCTGTCAAGATATCGTCCAGGAATCTTTGGCTCGTGTGGCTCGTCTGGTCGTTATTGGACCCAACATGCTGTATGATTGCTTAAATTTTTTCTTGCACTGTCTGAATGGTTGAGTTTTTAAGGACTTTTTTTTGTTTAAAATTTATTTATATACACCTTTTTTATTTGAAACTTCCTAAAGAAAAAAAAAAAAAACCAGCACCTAGAAGAAATATAGTGATAGGAGAATGCAGTTCCAGAAAAACTTCAGTAATTTTTCATTCATTTTCTATGCTGAAGTGTAATATACAAAATTAGGATCATGTCATTTCAGAAAGGGAAGGGGAAAAAGAAAAAAGATAAGGACCTAAATATGTTACACAAAATTACATACAACAATCCTTTCTCCTAACACTACAAGAATTCCGAACCACCACGAATTGGCTTGGGCCGCCAGCTCCTGTAGAAAGCAACTATATCACAAAACAAAACCGAAATTAAGGAATTAACAAACAAGAAAAATTGAAAAGCCATTGTCTGAACTTCATAGTTCGTATGTATCAGCTGTGCTGTCCACGGATTCTTCTCTCAGGTGTGTAGACGTTGGAGTCTTGGCTTCTGCTTGTTCCATGTCGATGGAAACTTCATCTGCTGTGGCAGATTGAGACTTCCGGTGATGCTTCCGATTGTGCCTCGTTTTGAGGATTCGCGATAGCACTTGCACAATGTCTCGCATGGAAGGCCGTTTTCTTGGGGCACGGTTGACACATTTATATGCAAGAGATGCCACCTCATTCAGCTCTTCCGCGTCAAAGATCCCATCTAAACGAGAATCCACAATTTCCTCCCACCCGGTTTTTCCCTCAGTATTCATTGCCGCCTGTTCATCATCACATCACAATACATTAGCTCCAAAAAGAAATAGCAAACTTATATGACGATAGAAGCATGCATGCTGGTAAGTGGAACAAGACGGTAGATATAATGAACATAAGAGAGATCTTACAAGCTCAACATACTCCATGAGTCCCTGTAGTGGATTCCTGCCGGCTATAAGTTCAAAAAGCAACACTCCAAAGCTGTAAACATCACTCTTCTTAGTGAAGTTCCTTGTAGATATGTACTCAGGATCAAGATATCCAAAAGTTCCTCGTATATTAGCCGCATGTTTGTCTACCATCTCTTCTCTTGAAAGTCCAAAGTCAGCTACCTGGTTAAACCACAATTGTAAGGTATCAATAACATCGAAGTAGAATATTATGGACAGAGCTGGATTGGCTCAGGGAAACAGAATACATAAGATCAATCAATATAACAGACATACCCTCGCTCTCATGGACTGGTCCAACAAAATATTGGAAGATTTAATGTCCCGATGTATAACTGGAGGAACTGCCTGAAATAGGTATATGAACAAGAAATTAACCATAGAACACGTGTTCTGCACGCATAGACGTATTCTTAGTCTAAAAAGGATGGCAGCTTACTCCATCGTGAAGATACTCCAAGCCCCTAGCTATGTCCAAAGCAATATGAACTCTCAAATTCCAGGTTAGTGGTCCATAGTTTTCATCTGCATGAAGAAGAAAACCAGATCATTTTAGTGATGAAATGTACATAAATTGAAGTATCAAAGTCCACGTCCACTTACTATAGCATACAACCAAGATGTTGCATGCAGATGATGCAGAAAAATTGAGAAAAGGTTGATGCATAAAACTAGCTCCTAACAGTTCATTTTTCACCAACACAGGTAAGCTACAATCTATCATAAAGTTTCTATCTTCTGTAGCTTGCATATTCAAAAATGGGATTCTTGCTTAAATGCTATGACAGTTAAAAAAATGCAGCAATAATATGCTTTGGATCAAGGTCTCAAAACCATAAAATGGGATAATAGACATGGATTGAAGACTAGGAACAGATCCTGCAGTTACTTGAATCTTCAGTCATCTTAGAGGTCTTAATAGCTCATTGTACAAAACTTTAGCTCTAGCCACAGTCGACTATGCCAATCAAAATATAATTGTTTCAAATGTCATATGAAATGTATAAGAGACCCAGTCAACAGTGCTTTTCAGCATAAAAATTGATTTTGTTATCAATCTTTTGCATAAGAATTGATAGCAGACTTACTGTACAAATGAGAAGCCAAGCTGCCTTTACTCATGAAGACATACACAAGCATATGTTGGCCCTTTTCTGCACAATATCCAACCAAATTCACCAAGTTCCTGTGATGCAATCTTCCTAATAACATAACCTGAAAATTTGTAAGTGAAGGCAAAACATCAGGATTGATGAACAATGCAAAAGAACATTATGAAAGAAATCAATGAAATTACACTGAAAAGCTAATTCACAGGTAAATCATCAATTACTACCAGGAAAAAGGAAATGTCATTTGCATGATATTCCATAGTGTATTTCTGGAAGAATTTATTTACAAAATGAAATCCAATCAATCTGATTTGAGAAACTCTCGGATTCTAGTATTTCCTGAAATTTGGCCGTCATGCATTCCCAAATTTTGTCTAACTTGAACTATCTTGCCCAAATAAGTCAGTCCAATATTCCAAATTCCAACCAATACTAAATCCAATCACTCTGAAATCCAATTACTAAGCAGTTAACATTCGCCATTGTTACCTCTGTTTGGAATTCCTTCTCCCCTTGCTTAGAATCAGTTGCAAGCACTTTAACAGCAACAGTTTCACCAGTTGACATCTGAGCTTTGTATACTGGGCCAAATGCACCTTGTCCTATTAATGTCGTAAAATTACATGTAGCTTTCTGCAAATCCCTGCATGCCCATAAAGAAGAAAAGAATAAATAGATCAAACGGGTAAGAAGGTCAAGTAAAACTTCCAAGTTCATAAGAACCATCAATAGAAGAAAATATGTAAAAAAAGATCGACAGGGCTAGTGTAAATATATTTCTCTAAACAAAATATAAGTTCGACAAGAAGATAATAGTAAATTCAGCAACCATATAAGGGGCTTGCATGTCCTGTTCATCTTTATTGCTACTACTGTTTCAACAAAAATGAATCTAAGCCATTCTAATTGCTAAGACATACATCTTCTCATATTGAACAAAAGCCAAACATTTACCGAGTATTATTAATTTCTCCTCTAGTATACTATATTGCACTGGAAAGACTGGATAAAACACACTCAAGCTTTAATAACCTTTTATCAAATTATGATTTAAAACTCAGGGTTGCAGAATGTAAGATATCGACAATTCAAAACCAATTCTTTTCAGAGTGGACTATTCAATCCAAGTAGAAAAATTCAGTGCGTGAAGCGTTTCCATGATACTTAAAATTCAAAATCTTGCATCCTCATAACATGTAAGTTAAAAAACACTAATGAAAAACATACTTGTAAGAATACTCCGGTATTCCAGATGCTGACACCACATTGCTCCTTTTAAACCCTTCAAGCCACATGGACTTGCCATTGCCATTCCGTCCAGATTTCACAGGTGACTCCGGACCAACAGTAGAATCAGATAATATGCTACAAGAATCAACACCGTTTGCACGAATAGGAAGTGTCGCCGCCCTCCTAGAACTACTATTCCCTATCTGGGATCGCTTCCTATGGTACCTGAAACAGAACAGTGCTGAAATTGCCAAAAGCACTCCAATAACAACTCCTATAGAGATACCAATTATCAACCCAGATGACTCCCCTTTCATCTCTTTGCTTTGAGTTCCCCTATTCAAGCCTCCGGTCCATTTACACAACTGCAAAAACACAACCGGTCATATTATGCTTATTGAGATTTTAATCTAAGGCTGATACTCACTAGAAAGTCAAATTTAGAACTTTAAATTAAATTCGCATTGTAAAAATCAATAAAACTAAGTCAAAAATGGAACATTTTTCCATCCCACGAAAAGTCAAAGTCGGGATTCACACGCACACGAACTCACATCAAGATCGTATATATGACCTACACAGCAACTTAGAATTCCAATACAATTGCCGTCTTACTTTGAAACTGATAACACATTACACAAAACAACTCTCATTAGTTACAACAATTAAGCCTTTTTTTTTTCTAGTAAATTAACTCATTTATTATATGAATAAAGACAAGTAAACGGTCGATCTAATTTGCATAAATTTAAAAGTTACTAAAATAAAATTATCTAATAGTAACAAAGTTTCCTTTTTCTTTTTTTTTTTTTATTAAGATTAAATAGTATGGATCTGTTACCAAAACAAAATATAATAAAAACAAAACAAGCTTACGCTTGATTAAAACGGGAACTTTTTCATCAAGTTAATAGCGGTTTTTTTTCTTCATTTTCTTTTGTTTTCCTACGTTTTCTCGGCAACCAAACAGAGTTTCGAAGATAAAAACAAAGCAGAAAATAAACGAACTAAAGCCGTCAGATCAAAGCACGAAAACAAACTGAATTGCTCGAAGCAAAAATGGGAAAATGAACGACAAAAAACGGCAACGCATTGATGAAAATAATTTTGTTTTAAAGTTTCAAGAAAACAAGTACCTGCTAAGAAAACAAACCTGACAGTTGAATCAGTTACATGTTTTTTTGCAAACATATGCAAGCAAAAGCACCAACAACGGACAGTTGTTGCCAAAATGCTGAGGCAAAAAAAAATGAAGAGAAGAGAGAAAGCGAGAAAGGATCTGCAGAGAAATCAAATTTCGGATTACAGAATAAAGTGGGGGTGTTGGTGTTGTTGCAGTAATAAAAAGAGAAAATCGAAACACTTTGTTTTTGTTTTTAATGTTTCTGGGAATATTTTTATTTTTTAAATCCCTTGCACCGCCGTTTATGCGCATTAAAATAAAATCGCGCCTCGAGTCAGGTGCAGTGTATTTTTCCTGTTTCCGAGAATACCCTTCGATTTTGGATCTTATGACGACTGCATCCTTTTGGGGAATTTATGTTGGATATTTTGTTCCGATTACGTGCGTTAGGGAGCAGAGTTATATGTGTGCAAATGGACACGTGGGGATGTTGGGTTAAAAAGGAAAAATCTTTTTATATATATAAATGGGGCAACGAATTTACAGAATTCGTAGTTTATGCACAATAATTTATTTAAAATCAAATTCATCGTCATTTGAAAAAAAATATCTAATTTTTTATATTGTAACTGTCCTAAACGGACTCTAAATTTATACACTTGTATAGCAAATATCACAATAATTTAATGAAAATTTCTCAAGTCGAATATTCAACTAACCATTCTTAAATCAGCTTTCAAAATAGAAAATCACTTGTAAATGAAATCTAAAAAACATAGACTCATGCGACACAAAATAAATTTTTTAGAAAAAGGTCCAAAAATATGTGCCCCACGTAAAGTTTATAGGTACGACCAGTTCTTGTGATTGAAGGCTAAGATTGGTAGCCAAACATTAAGCTTACAACTGTTCACCAAATCCTCAGCTTATAATTTATTACTGATCATCTAGTGAAATTAAGGATAATAAAAACAATATTCATTCATAAATATTAAACAATTTTCGTTAAAGTTATCATGCCACTCGTTCTATCTTACTTAAATTCAACGCATCTTTCAGAAATCAAACTTTTGGCTTTTTACTTCTGATTTAATGTCTTTTAAAAATAATTTAAAAATAACTAAATCATATTAAATTGTACTTGTATAGCTAGATTTTTGTTCGGAATTGAGATTAGGTAACTCTAACTTTTAAACTACAATAATCAAATATTCGATGAACACTCGTTGTTGGAATTTGAAAATTAAAATGATTTAATTTTATATTTGTATGATGAAAAATCTATTATATCTTTATTAATTTTATTAAAATTATTATTTAAAATTTATTTTTATTAAATATTATTAATTTTTATTTTATAATTATAATTTTTTTTTCTATATTTTAAAAATTATAATATCTCAATATCAAACAACGTCATAATTGACAAATAATATCGTATTGTTTATAAGATCTTCATAATTGCATAAAAGACAATCCAGTTTAGTCTAGCCAAAAATTATTTAAGGAGATGAGGTTAAGTGGTTGACGATGGTGGAAGTTTTAATAGGCAAGAAAAATTTCATATGAATTGATGTAGGAAGTAATTAACTAACAACCTAACACACCTAATCCAATTGAGAAAAATATAAAACCCTTAGAAATAAGAAATTTAATGCGAAGCCCACCATCTGACCTCAATGAAAATGACTCATTCAAGTTTCAATTAGTTATGTACGTACGCACACTATTTACCAATAAGCTGTATCAAAATCTATGAAGTCTAAAGGATCTTATAATATAAATTGACCTTGATATTTCATTGATTACTGAAAATAAAATATTTCGCAAGATTGATGGTAACCCCCTGTATATGAGAATGAGATTGATGGTGTAGTTTAATAATTTGTATATATATTTTTTTTCTCTTGGGATCCAAAAACCATATAATATAGATTTATAGTCACTACTCACTAGAAGATGGCGTGTCACATACTTGAATATTAGAATATTTTGATATCCTCTACGTGGGGTCTTGCAAAGATGGTACCAAGCATATCCATCGAAAAAAATGAGACGTCGCTGGAGTCTATGTAATTTGACTTTTCACATATATAAATGATTTATATGGAAAATGAAAAAGTTATCGGCATGGCTGGCACGACCGATCGAATTAGAAACAAATTCACCACAGAGATCGTGATTCTCTCACGATCCGATCTCCTCCGATCAAAAATACAAGACATCATTAATAAAGAAAAACAGTGTTTAAATTATCCATACACTACCACTTAACACATACAGACAAGATCTTTAAAAGTTTCATGTAGATCACGAGTATGATCATTTTCCTACTGTAGTAGATTAGTCATTTGTCGGAAATTAGCTAATGTGTATAATGTGGGGTTAATCGAATAACAATCTATCTTTGAAAATCAGTAGCTCAATTTTGACCGGCATGCGTGAACCAAAAGTTTAGGGCGTCTTAGTTTAATTAATTATGAGCGTTTTTTTTTTCCTAAGAAATATTTTTATATGTTAATTCAATTCATGAAAACATCTTTAAAATTGAATTTAAACACAATAAATGTGCATTTGGAACTTGGAAATACTGCAAATTGAAGATGCTTCTAATTATAGAAGTAACATAGGTAAGAATTTGAAAATGTTAAGTATTTGAGCGTGTTATATTGGTACTTATTGAAATAATCAAGTATGAATCATCACTCTTCACTTTACGTCTTTACCAACTCCTTAAAATGAATAGTAGTAATAATAATAATAAGGCGGGATATTCGTATTAATTATTACTAAAACGGTCAAATGAGCCCAAACGAGGCTAAAAAAGTAGCTTTAGGTGTGTAGAAACGGTAGCGTTTGGGCCCATCGCTTCCCCACTGGAAAGTGCCAAAAGGAGAGAATCTTACGAAGAGCTCCAATGCTTGCTTTACAAATCAAGAACGCTCTTGGGCGAGTTCTCACTAAATTAATTGAGCCATTTGGGGTCCCTGTCTGGGTCTGTTTGGGTTTTGTACAAGAAGAATAATTTTCTTTTCACGAAAGCTGTTGAATGGTCTATTCTCAAGAAAAGTCGAGCCTAGGGCTTTTGAGTAACTAAATTCAATTTATATGTCATTAAATCTGAGTGTTAAGTTAACATCAACTTTAGGTTTTATGCTATGAAAATGGTGTTGCAACTCTTGTTAACACTTCCATTCATGCAAATTTTAGGTCAGAGATGCTTGTCATGAAAGTTTTACATACCTTAAGCATTTTTAGGGTGCCATGAAGAATTATTTTATTATTATTAATTATTAAGTGAGAAAAACAATTGAACTTTCCTCTTATCCTATATATATATTATTTTAAATTCTTATTTCTTTATTTTTTTCCTAATTATTTCATTATTTGCTCTTAACGACAAAATTTACACAGAAAAATTCATCTTATTTATAAAACAATAACTTTTTATTATTAAAATTTTAATTTTAAGGTGGTAATGAACTATAATAAAAACTGTAAGGATGTGAGGAGGTAAGTGGTAAAACCTAAAAATAATTAAGAAAATGTCAGTGATCACTTTTTGGAGACAAAACTTTGAAAAAAGTTAAAATCTTTCATATATTAATAATCAAAGAAGTTATATTATGTAATGTTTAAATGAAGTAATCATACATGTGCTTTCTCTCATGACTTATTGGAGAGTACCAGGAGTGGGGAACCAGTAAAGTACCAAATTGATTCCTATAGCTACAATATGAGAATTAATATTTCTTCATGAACCCATGATGCATGCATTATTTTATTCATGCCCATATTTATATTTCTAATCAATTTTCGGGCACTATTGATTGCTCTCACGTTAACTTGGAGGCAAAGTTACTATCAATTTGTGCCTGTGTGTTTATGGTTTCATCAGATTCACGCAAAGCCCTGTAATTGCATGGGCCATGCAGCATGTGGATGTCGCATGTAGTCATGTGGATGCATGTGCATTTGTTCTCTTATCAATTCCCCACAACGCAGCTTCAATTTTGGTTTAAAGACTCAAGCCAGCTCGCCTCAACAATGAAATGATTTGGATGCAGAAGCAAGTGGATTCAGTACTATAATTAGATCACAAAATGACTTTCAAAAAGAAGAAGAGGGGAAAAGTAATTACAATAGCCGAATATATATGAGAACAATTATCAATTCAAATGTTTTATGTTTTTTCAAAGAGAAAAGGACATCTATATTCTTAAGGATGGGGCAAATGGTTATGTAAACTTTTCTAATAAGAGAAACCAAATTGTTAATACTTTACAACCTTTATTATATTAAATAATAGATAAAAACATAATATTAAAAGAAATATATAAAAATTTAAATTATTTTCAATATTATGTAAAATAATTTTAATATTATTAATATATGAGATATATTTATTAATTGTAAAATCTATTTAACACAAAGATTTATTTAAAATTTTATAGTGAATACAAATATATTACTAAAATAATTATAATAATTTATATTTAAAGATTATTTTCTATATTAAAAATGTATATTTATATTTGTATATATATTAAATAATTCTACTATTATTAGCCGACTAGAAAAATTAAATTATTTAAATTATATTTATATTTATTAAAAAATTTTAAAATTAAATTTTTTAGTTACTATATATAAAGTATATTATAATAAAAAAAAAGTGAGTCTCGATGTCTTTTATTTAAAATTTGGGAGACTCCATGTCATTTTTTAAGATATTAGGAGTGTAGTCATAATTTTTTCTTGGGAAATTATTCACCATCCACCTATTTTTTCCAACTTTTTAAAAATATACAATTCCTTTTTTTTTTGCATTTTTTTTTAACTGAAATCCACTTAAAGTTATATTTCTTTTCACTTTTCCACTTTCATTTGTAGACTGTTAAGCAAACTAACGAGATATTATTTAAATGACTTTTTTACCCTCAAATGTAAAAAATAAATTATCCACCAACCACATTTTTTTTTTTTGAACTCCACTTAAAGTTATATTGTTTTGCATCTATCCACTATAGTGTCATTGTGAAATCATAATTTTACCCTTATGATGTCAGCAGAATTCCAACGGTGTTATAACGAGAGTGAAAAAGTGAAAAAAAAAATATAATTGCAGGTGGATTCTAAAAAAAAAAAAAGAATTATATATTTTTAAAAAACAGTGAAAAAACAGGTGGACGGTAAATAATTTTTCTTTTTTTTTTCTAAAAAAAAGACTGGATTGTGGGCAAAATAGCATTCATACTCTAGGATTTGAATTGGAACAATCAGTCAAAAAATTTACTTGAAAACCATTCAATCAAATTCTTGAGCCATATGTTTACTGTTTATTTTGATATAAATGATTTAAAAAATGCATAATTAATGAATAAATGTGAATTTTCAATAAAAGCTTTGGGTTGGTTCTTTTCTTTGGTGAGAAAAATCAATGCGAAGAAGTGAGAATCCCGAAAAGAAAATGCGGAAGCAAGGAATTGTGGCTGATGTGTTATTTTCTACCTCAAAGTTTTGGATTTAGCAAAAGTGTCCAGCCGAGAGCTCAAGTTTTTAGTGTCCAATCATTTTATTGGGATGGACACAACTAATAACGGGCTCCTTAAAATTGGTCTTGGTATTGCCTGAATGGGCTCACAGGTTCTGGGATACAAGAACGGAGCTCTTAACCTCCCTTTCGAATTTTGTTTCCTAAAATACTCCAAGTGAAACTTATGAAATAATAACCTATATATTAAATTTAACCATCTCGCCACACAAAACGTCACCCTAAAAGATTTTTTTAAAAAAGTTTTTATTTATGTACAAATCCTATAATATTAAATCATTTTATCTTTAATATACAGTTTCTATCTTTGTATCTCTAAATTCTTATAATTTTCTCCAAGAAAAGAATTAAAATTAGAATTATAAATATAAATTATGAAATGGATTGGTTGTACATTTTGTTTTTAGAAGACTAATTTATCTATGTGTTTAATTGTATTTCCATTCAAAACAAAAAATGAATTAATTTGACTTTGGTTATTTTGGCGATTTCAATTAAAAAGGATTTTATGAGAAATTTTGAGGGGTGTCAAAAAACCTACCCGGGATTTAAACGATCATACGGTTATAGACGTTCAATGAATATTGAATGCATTGCAAAGCCAAAGGCCACAACCGGTTTAATTAAAAGAATTTTAGTTTAGTATATGTGATGCTTATTCGCAACGAGAAAAAATATCTTAAGCTGCTTATGTGCAAAGACGCATTACATGACAAAATGTAGTGGCCATTGGTCATATAACATTGAGCGAATTCACATGCACAACAAGCCTAATATTCGTTCATTAGAAGCAAGATGACCTATAAAAATTAACTTTGGAGCATTATGTTCTTTCTTTTGTTTTTGTCTTTTAGAAAACTCTTCAACTTTTTCAATTTTTTAATTGCAATATTCTTCCAGATGATAGTGATTGTTATCAATATTGTTATGGATTAAAAAAATCTTTAATTACTAAGTGGTTAGAGTATTTTATTTTTGAAGAGAAAATCAATCAACATCTTCAAAGGTGAGCGAAGATCTTTTTCCTCTCTCTCTCTCTCTCTCTCTCTAATTGACCATGCAAGTATTATTCATATGACAAAAATCTGTAAGAATCAATTAAAAAATTTTCTCATCAGATGCCTTGTCCGAATCAAAGAAGCTCCGGCATATCCTTTCCTTAAGATACTATTATGTGAGAAATACAATTCATACATCATTATATGCATTGTTCACATTTTCGTTTGGAAAGAATTGCCAAAAGAGTAACAATTTCACTAATATTGAAACAAATAATAAAAAAAAAAAGTTCCGGGTGAAGAGAAGAGAATTCTGTTTTGTTCTCTTATTACACAAAATGTACATGTCTATTCTGTAGTCACGTGTAGTTATGTTTGACTTTTCCTCGCGTCTTAGGTTTTGTCAGCCGTAGATTTTTTTAGGACCCGCGCTTATCATGCTCTTTTTGATAGTCCTGGGCCCTCTCGTTTGTGGGTCCCCAATGACCAAAGCATTACGTACGCCTTTCATTCACACGTGTTAACGTTTTGTTTAATTATTCGTTTGTCTTGTTCAAAGTTCAAACCAAGTGCGCAATGTGAACGCACTCTCCCGAGGTTTCTGTCTCACTTCCGGCTTTTGAATTTGGCACGTGAGGAATTTTGAGAGGACGATTTTTGTTGAGTCTGCTGACCCAAAATAATACTCGTGAATTTTTTTTTTAAATTACTGCTCATGTATTTTCATGAATAGTTTTTGTTGTTTTATTTTATTTTATTTTATTTTTAAATTATCTAATTTATTTTAATTGCCGACTCAACAGTTGTTGGGCAGTTGCTTCTAGAAAACATGTCGAATCTTAGTTTAATTATTAAGCTGCATCTGAAAAATGCATTGATGCCTTTGAAATTCATCATTTATTTATTTATATTTTTTTTGTATCAACTTGTTTTTGAAGAGTAGAATCATGTGAAACTAGTGGTTGTATCAAATTATGCGAAAGTTGTTAATATGGATGCAGTTAATTAGCATATTCGAGGCTGCCATTTAAAGAGATGGTTAAATACTTGACGTTTTAATTGTGTTTGATTTGAACAGACAAGAACATCTTCGATCGAAACATAAAATTACAAATTTCTTACGACCTCTTCGTTTTAAAAATATTATTTTGATGCTTTTGAGAGAACTAATGTTAAACATAAAATTGAATTTGTAACAACATGATGAAAGTTGATGTCTGGCTCGAGAGGAATCGTAAAAGAAAGTATACGAGAATATGAAAGATTAAACATTATTTATAGATGGTTACTGGAGGTTTAAAAAAAAAACATTTTCTTTCCTAAATTTAATTTTATCCATTCATTTATTTGGATAATTTAAATCTCTCTATAATATTTTAAGTGAATCATGCGTATTCTCAAATGATTTATCTATTCCGTTTCACTGAATGTCCCAGAAATTTGTTTAGGTAAAAATAAATTTAGCCTTTTATTTTCATGTTTATTCTGCGCATGGATATTTAGTCTGCGCATGAATATTTGTCGTCCTATAATTTGCCGATGGAAATCAAAATGCATTAATTACTTTGTCAAACTGTAATTCATTTATTTTGGATAAAGATTTCTACCAGATTTCCTACTATAATAATCAAATAATGTTGAAACCTGAAAGCAAAATCTTTTTAAAAGATGCGCACGTATGAATATTAAAAAGTGCAAAGAATGATGATAAAGTATTTATTGATAGATGCACATCAGTCGATGTGTTAACCCCGCTTTAAACCGAACCACTTGTAATTAAACCATACAAATTAAAAAAGTGCTTCTGATGAGAACAACTTCTTTTTTAAAAGATTATCTTTTTCCAGATTTTGCAATATCCGCAAAAGAAAATTTTAGTCCCATTTTTCTTCCACATGCATGCGTGTCCCGTATCCTGTTTTATAATTTGATGATGGCAAAAGAAGAATTGATAAGATTCTCACTTTTGATATGTCTTGTAATTAGCGGTTAAATATAAAGTCATTAAAAAAAAAGACATGCTTTAATAATACTTGATTATTTGAAAAGGGTTCTTGAATAAAATAGTTCTTTTTCTTTTTTAAAAACATCTCAAATTAACCCTAATTATATAAATTTACAATGAAAACACTAGTATATTTGGGTATCTCCACGTAAGTTTAGTAAAAACGATAAAAAAAATACAAATGTTTTTTGGATTATTTATAAACTATCATAATATTACTAAAGACTCCGAAATATTAAATATACCACTAAATTCAATTTTCCTTTTTTACTGTTATACTACATATTTTTTCCCCCCGGAAACTTACTGTTGTACTACATTAGATCATCTAATTAAATATGAACGCTTTGAGATAAATGATATAATCACTTTCTTATTTAAAGTTTGTATCTTATGAGAACATTGACATATTCCTAACCATGTTTATCATGATTAGTTTGTAAAATTAATGCCTAAAGCTTTAGCTTTTTCAAATGCTAATACAATTCTTTTCTTTAATTGATTTACACGCTTTTCTGTCATTTTTATTCAAGTATACAATGATTAGGTTCCACGCATCTTTTTCGTCATGTAAAATCTAGACCTTTGAGATATAAGTACAAGTTTAATATATGAAAAAAAAATTCTTAAATGACATGAAAATGAATTACTCGTTAATGAGAAAATTAATCTCTGTCACTTATTAATAAAACAATTAACCATTGTTGTTGAGTCTGATTCATTTTTTAAAAATGACAATGCTATGGGGTGTGAGTAGAGAAGCCTACCTCATTCCTCACTTCATTAAAAAATTTTGTCTTTATTCTCCACCCTATGCAGTGGCGTGGGTATTGAAAATCCCTATGTGAGGAATGATTTTCCCAAACCCAACCTATTTCTCGCTTATTATTTTATAACAAGTATGAATACATAATTTAAGTACATAAAAAATTAGAGATTTAAATAAAATCATCACCGTATTATAAAGTATTTAAATTATTAAGAAAATCTCTAAAAAATTGAAATAATATTTTGAATTGATATCCAAATTGTAAAATGTTTGGATAAATAATAACTAAAAAAATAAAAAAAATTATATAGCATGGTTTCAAATTCTTACTTTGTTAACGGCTTCATCTTCTCCTTATCATATTCATATAATCTATGATCATAAAGTTTGTCATTCTTTTGTAAATAAACTAATGTTTTAAGGTTGAATAAGAATTACATGGTAGGGTTTTCATTAAGTTATATTAAGTGAAAAAAAATAAAATTTATTAACCAACATTACAATTGTAAAATAAAAATTAAAAATATTTACATATAATGGAGATTATGGTTGGGTGAAGTGGAGAGGGCAAAACTAAATCCTACCCTATTAAAAATCTAAGGATTATTTTTCTCTAATTTTCTACCACATTTCTTAAATATTATTTAAAATTCACTCCATTTAAAATAAGGCCGCATAAGGCTTAAATCATGTAAAAGATTTTGCAATTCCTATCATTTTCAATATTACAATTTATCAATGACTGGCACAAAAATTTTAACATCAGTGTAGATAATTTATTATTTTTTTTTTTAACTCCAATCAACTTTTTAGTCTTTATTATTAATAAAATTTTAAAGCTGTTTAACGATCTCGACTCATCCGGTCCCGGGCAATTGATATTCATAGATTGATAGTGTGTTTCGAGTTCAACACATGTCTCAAGTGTTAGCTGTAGCCCGTAAGCAATGTTTCGGCAAGCTCACACTGGCCAATTATAAGAGCATGTGACGTGAGTGCTTGCGAGATAGAAACAAGAGAAAGAGTGTGAACGCGTACGTGCCACGTCAGGTCAAAGGCGTCAAAATAGGACAGAGGTCTCTTTATCTTGTGCCACATACTTGATTAGTGGCATTTCGCTAACATCACCTTAGGTTTACACGGCTAAGGCTCTGAGCTGGCCGAAACGCACGTGTGTTTCACGTGAGTGTCGTCGGTCAACCCCGTTGAGCCGTTGGGCTTTAATTGCTTTATATTATTCTGCGTGCTTCAAGAAGCAGTAGGACAAAACCCATGGCCTACTCCGCCCATCCCCGCGCGTGGCCATCTCTCTCCTCCTCTAAAAGCAGCGGTTAATGTTAATTTGTTTTAACGAGGATTAAGGATCTTAATTTTTAATCAGTTTCTTTAACTATGACCATCCCAAAGCATTCAAGTAAATTCATGTGGGTAACTCGGTATTTATTGAATATACATTGTGAATTAAATTGATGATATATATGAGATTTGACAAAATGAAGCACAATTCTTTTGCCGTGGTAAAACAACTATGAAATTTTATTAACTAAAGAGTAAAGTAACTTGTTAAGTAAGACCCACGAACAGTCAAGTCAATGATGATATTGAGTAGCTTGAGAAATGTGGATTCAATATAATGATGCAAGTTTTCCTGAACAAGTAAAACAACAATAAATAATCATTTGAAGTCAGCTATAAATTTGAGTAATGTTCAAAATAATACTTTGACACTAAATAGTAAATAATATATAGATATTTAGGGTGTGTTTGGTATCCTTTTGGCTAATCGTTTTTTTATTTTTAAAAATATAGAAGTGTAAAGCTTGTTTGGTGGATATGTGTTTGAACTTGATTTCTACTTTTTCTTGGTAAATGTTGAGAATGCCAAGTTGTCTTCTTTACTTCTTTGTTTTCTGTCATTATGGGTGCCACTTTTGTAATGTAATAATTACCGCAAAAATTTAATAGTTCTCACGAGTTGTTTAGATAAATAACTTATTTTAATATAGTAAATTTGTAATGGAAAGATGCTATGCATGCATTAATAAAATAATAAAAAACTATGTTATACATTAATAAAATAATAAAAAACTATCTTATTAATAATAAATAAATTTAGCGTAATTAAATATAAATAAAACTTTAAAATTCTCATAAATCATTTAAATACAAAATTAACTTCTTTAAAAACTTAGGAAATTTACAAAATCAATGTATAATATTTTTCTTAAATTTTAACTAAATTTTATTTTGAAAACGTATTAAAAATAGATACATATATTTTTATGATGTAATTATCGAAATATAATTTTTTAAAAATATATACCAAATAAATTTTATTATTTTTTTATTTTTCCTGACAAACTAGCGAACACATTTTTACAGTTCTCATTTTCAGACATTACTTTAAAAACGAGCTACCAAACATGTTTTTATTTTTATCAAAAACTAATCATTCTTGTTTCATAAAACTAAATAAAAAAACTCTATATAAAAGACAATACCAATTCACCCCTACAATCTAAAATGGATGAGAATTTGAATTTAAATACTTTATAATTTAGCCTAGAAGTCTATTAAACATTATTCAAAGAAATATGCATACTGAGAGGTGGGATCTCTACCCTAATAAATAAGAAGATACATTTACCTCTACACTTTATGATTCAATCAAGAAACCTATTGAGTATAGCTTAAAATATATGCTTACTAAGAGGTGAGATCTTTGCTTCAACATATGAGAAGATATATCTATTTTTATCTACCCCAACATACGGGCAATGGTAGACCTATGCTTGGAGCAGACCGAGTTTACATCCTTTTTGTTTCTATAATTCTTCATATAATAACAACATTTTTAATTTTATTTTCAAATATGTCCCAAATTCAACCTATTTTTTTTCAAATATATTTAGAGACTTATTTTATAAAATAATTAAATTATATATTTATTGAACAAACTGAAATCATTAGGGGCTACTATTGGGCTAGGATGTTATTATTACTTCAACTTATTATAAACAATGTAATGGTTTGGTCTAACTTGAAAGAAAAAAAAAAGTTTGTCAATATATTATAACATCGTTAATATTATGAAGTTGCAAAACAACATAGTAAGAATTAATAATATTTTCATAATTTCATAGTTTATTTTCTTCATTATTACGTATACTTGTTCTTTTCTTCTTAGTAAGTTAAATTATTCAAGTATTTCGCAATCTCTATCACTAAAACAAAAATGTGTTCATAAATGATCTTCTTAGCATACAATTTTAATGATTTATATTATAAGCTTATTGTTGCAAGCTTTTCATTTTTTTAATTTTCTTTACTAAATATATGTATTAAGAGTTTTTGATATTGTGTTGCCTGATATATATGTTATTTTTACTCTTTTATAAGGATTGGCATTCAAACAAATAATTGCAATAAATTTATAAATTAACATAAGATAATAAAAAGTCTTGAGTCGACCCATGTATATGAGAATGTATATTTACTTTTACCGATAAATATAAGAGAGAAAATTAAATAAATCCCTAAACAAAGGCTCGAACTAAAATAAGAGTTTGGATTCACCACTCAAGCGAAGACCAAAGAGGAGGAGACTAAACATTATATCCAAAAGAAAAATATATTTCCAGTTAGGACCAACCCATCTTGAAAATAACTGAAAATATTAGAAGAGAGCAGAATTAAAAAAAAGGAAAAATAGTCAAATATAATAAATTTTGAAGCTTACTTTGACTTGAATTGAACACCCTCGCCAGGCGCGTGAAAGAACATTTGCCACGAAAGCCCAAGCACCAAGACGGAAACAGCAAAGAATGTTCTACTAATGCTTGGACCGCCTGGTCGGCGTGGACATCCGTTATAACGACGCGGACCAATTCCGTCTGACTGGGAGTACAACATAGACCACCTACAGGCCAGTAACCGCTCGTTTCACCGTTACCGTTAACGTCCGTCAACTCCCGCTCCTCTATAAATAGCGCCCGCTCGAATTCGGATTGTTTCGATTCGCAGAAACTGTCAAAACCAAAACACACCGCTGAAAAAACGCAGAACACAGAAGTTAGTGTTTCTTCCTCAGAAATCTTCACAGGTAAGTTATAATTTCATTAAACAAGAACATTTTATTCATTTTTTTATTATTTATTTTTGTTTTTTTGTATTTCATTGAAATAGTTTGGGCGCTGTATGCTGAAGCTTGATGATTTTTTCTTTTAATTGTGGAGATTGATTAGTCAATTTAACTAGAAATTTTCTAAATATATATTTTTTTAAAATTTGAAATGAGAGCTATGATTCTTAATTGTTTTGCTTGGAAATTACTGTTGATGGTTTTGCTTAGAGCTTGCTTTATTGGAATTATTTCTGTTAATGTTGAGTTCGCCAACCAAAAGATTATTAGTTAGTTTTAAAGTGGGAGCTGTTACTTATTTGCCAAGAAATTGTTAATTTATTTTTTGTTGCCGGAAATGATGGGAATATATTCTGTTGTTCAATCTACCTGTAACTGTTTGTTTTGAATTCTCCTCCAAGAAATGGTAGTCAGTTAACTGTCTAGATGTGAACGCAGTAATTAGTTAATTTATTGGAGTAATTTTGACCTATTGTATATGGTTTGATAATTGATTATTGGTTTTTTTTTTTTTTTTCAAAATCAAGCTTCTTATGTGACCCTAAGCTTATTCTTCAATCTTATTTTCTATTCATCTGTTTCGCTCTGTGTCTATGGCGTGTTCTTTTATGCTTTAGCTCTTGGATTTTTAAATGCTGAATATGCTGTACATATTATCTGAGTAGCTAGTGACCTTTATGACAAATAATACTTTGGGAAAATGGATATGGGGAGCTTACATGTCCATTTGAATGTGTTCGCAGGTTAATTTTTGAAGTCCATAGTTTGAGTTATTTGTGGTGGAATTGTAAAGCTGATTGCAGTTGTTGACCAAAGAAGGTCTAGATGATTTGTATCTGAGGCAGAGATATTATTTCCGGATTGTAATTGTCGACAAGAGCTGATGCTAAAACCATAATATGGACTCTCGCCAGATTATTGGATGTGGTGTAACTAGTGCAGCCATATCTTACTCGTCTTCTCATCCTACTGTGCCTTCAATTCCCAATAGATTGTTTGGGCCTCTGAAATTTGACATTGGAAACTCGCCTAACTCACCTTTTTCAAATCAGTTTGAGTGTGATACCATCACTTCATTGAGTGATAGCCAGGAGCAGCACAGCCCCTCGGACAATCCTTCTGGGCTCAGCCCCTCCTGCAATTCCTCACTGGAGTCCAACAGTTATTTTCATCAGTTAAGCCCTGCTGTGGACAGTCTAATCGTCTTTTCTGGTGGGACTTCATATCTGCAGAATGCAAATAGTAGCCAGAAAATAAGACACGTTCTGCAGGAGTTAGAGACTGTACTAATGGGGCCTGATGAAGAAGAAGCAGCAAAACCAAATACTTCTTATGGGGGAAGTAGTAAGCCGCAAGCACCTGGCCACAGACCTAGGTCTTGGAGCCAAGAACACCATGGTTCACATGTGGTTCAGCCTCAGCCGTCCTTCATTTCTAGGTATAGGCAGTCAGCTGAAGGTGCTCAAATTGAGAACAGTCAGATGGCAATTGGGGAATCATCTTTGCAGGGTTTTCCATCAGGCAATCTGAAGCAGTTATTAATTGCATGCGCTAAAGCTCTCTCTGAAAACAACATTAATGATTTTGAAAAGTTGATTGAAAAGGCTAGAGGTGCTGTGTCTATAAATGGAGAACCAATCCAGCGTCTTGGGGCTTACATGGTGGAAGGGTTGGTAGCTAGAAAAGAGAAATCAGGTTCTAACATATACCATGCTCTGCGATGTAGGGAGCCAGAAAGCAAGGATTTACTTTCTTACATGCATATCCTTTATGAAATCTGCCCCTACTTGAAGTTTGGTTACATGGCAGCCAACGGTGCCATTGCTGAAGCATGCAAAACTGAGGATTGCATACATATCATTGACTTTCAAATAGCTCAGGGTACACAATGGATGACTTTATTACAGGCACTTGCATCAAAACCATCTGGGGCTCCTCGTGTTCGGATAACAGGAATTGATGATCCTGTTTCTAAATATGCCCGTGGTGATGGGTTGGAGGCTGTTGGGAGACGTTTGGCAGCAATATCTCAGAAATTCAATATCCTTGTTGAGTTTAATCCAATACCAGTTTTTGCTCCAGATGTAACACGAGAAATGCTTGGTGTCAGGCCTGGTGAAGCTCTGGCTGTGAACTTCCCTCTGCAACTCCACCACACCCCAGATGAAAGTGTAGATTTGAACAATCCAAGGGATGGGCTTCTGAGGATGATAAAGTCACTTAATCCCAAGGTTGTCACTCTGGTAGAGCAAGAATCAAACACAAATACTGCCGCATTCCTACCAAGGTTTGTTGAAACTCTGAACTACTACTTGGCAATGTTTGAGTCAATTGATGTGACCATGCCAAGGGACCAAAAGGAGCGAATTAATGTAGAGCAGCATTGTTTGGCGAGGGATATAGTGAATGTTATCGCATGTGAGGGAAGGGAGAGGGTGGAGCGACATGAGCTCCTTGGCAAGTGGAAGTCCAGGTTTACTATGGCAGGATTTCGGCAATGTCCATTGAGCTCATATGTTAACTCAGTGATTAGGAACTTGCTGGGGTGTTACTCAGAGCATTATACACTTGTGGAGACAGATGGAGCAATGTTGTTGGGCTGGAAAGATAGGGCTCTGGTATCTGCTTCTGCTTGGCACTGAGTAGGGATATAGGGGTGGCTACGGAAGAATAAAATCTTTTATAGATTGTAGATGATGAGCTAGTGGATGATTACTCTTTCCATCGGATGTGTCGTAAGATGTCACATATCATTGTTATGTAATCCGATGGCTGTTATTTGCATAGGGCTGTTCGCCATTGTTCTTTTATACTGTTTACTTTGCCAATAATTTCATTATACATTGATTCTTTCTAGCGTTCTCTGTAGAAATCCCTATATATTGCAACCGTTTTAAGTTTCGGCATTCTGGGATGATGATGCACAGCAATAACCAAGGATTGATAGCATCCATTTTCTCCAAATGTTTATTTGAACATTTAGTTAGTTATTCATTGTCATCTACTGATTGATGTGAATCGATGTTGAATTGAATCTGCATATTTTGTTACTCCATTGGATAGTTTTAAAATGTTTAATATTTAATGGTGCAGAACCGAAATATGGAGTGGATGCTTCTTTTATTTTTTACTAGAATAGATGACATCAATGGAGTTGGAATTCAGTGCAGCTTTGTGGGTTATAAATTTATAATATTGTGATTGGTACTTGCTATGAACGCCCGCTTGACCAAACTGTAGAAAAGACGAGCATAGTTGTGTCTCATCTAAGTTAAACTGGAAAGATTCAAAGGATGTGATTAGTGTTAAGTACCTACTAAAATTATTAAAGCTTGACTCTAGGAGAAGTAGGGGTGTACACGGATCGGATTTTATGGATCAGACATCAATCCATATCCGATCCACGATTCTGCGGATTATAAATTTTTAATCCAATCTAATTCATGGATTGGTAATTATTTCAATATAAATTCAATCCATACGTCTGCGGATTCGATGCAGATTTGACCCAATCCATATCCAATCGACCATTTTGTGGATTGGTTTATGGGTTAAAAATTTTTAATCATGTCCTATTCACGAACTAACTAAATAAAAAAATTACATATAAAAATAATTTTACCACCGATCAAATTCAAAATTAAATAAGATTTAAATAAATTAGTTATTTAAATAAAGCTAAAATAATACATTAAAAATTTAAAAATACAACACACTCTAGAATAATATATTCAAAATTTCAAAATATAACACATCAAAATTAATTGTTCAAATAAAGTTACAATAATGCATTTAAAGTTGCAAATTATGATACTCTGAAAAGAAAAATGTCCTCTACCAATTTGTATTTCCTACTTTAACCTGAACAAAATACATATAATTCAAATAAATAACAAATAAAAAACTTTTTTTTAATAAAATATATAATAAATATTTACCCTTACCATCCCATCAAATCTATCAAGCTTCATCAAATATATTCTTATCATCTTCCAAAATCTCTGTGCATCAAATCTTTGCCTTTTGATTATTTAATCATTTTATTTGGTGACTGTATATTTATATATTTGATTATTTAATTATGTTTTATTTTATATTATTATTGGGTGATGGGCTAATGGATAAGATATGTTACGACGGTTATGTAACTATGTAATGACACATTTATAATATTTTTTAATTAAGTTTATAATATTTTTTAATTAATTAAATAAATATATATTTTTTTACGGATTTACGGATTTTTACGGATTTACATAAGTAAATCCATATCCAATCCATCGATTGCGGATTTTTAAATTTTCAATCCGATCCAATCCACGGATCCACGGATTGGACTTTTACGGATCGGATTTTTACGGATCGGATGAATTAAGCAGATCGGATTGGATTCTGTACACCCCTAAGGAGAAGTAACTCAAAATGTAGGCATGGTGGTTTCTGGCAATTTGTTACCAGAGCTTATAATTTTATTACGAAATTTTTACTTGGTTAAATTATTATTTTTTATGTCATATATACAAAGTAATTAACTCGTGCACTCGTGGGGTTTCAATTTTCAGGTATATTATTGATGTGTAGACTCCCCGAATGTGTTTTCCCCGTTTATCCCGAACAGCAATTGGCACGTTGGAAAGTGGGAACGAAGCCAATTATGGGCTACGGCATGGTAACGAGTCTCATTTAGACATTTTAATTTAACCTTTATTTGTGGTACCTTGGAGCATGTTTAGATTATTTTAGATTCTTAAATAACTGATTATTATTTGATGAGTAATATTAGGTATTTTAATCTCAATCGATGTGATATTTATTCATTAGATGATGTTTAAATAATTTTATAAGTTAATATTATTTGTTACTTACATTTATTTCAATACTATTATATATATTTCTAATACTAAGGGGTTGTTTGTTAAATATTTAAAATCTGAAATTTTATTAATTTCAGACTTTTTATAAAATTTGTCTGTTTTGCTTTTTGTAGTTTATATCCGATTTTCAGACATTTACATTATAGAAAAAGTAAACTTTTGTGACTTTTATCTAAATAAAAAAAGGTTTGAATGAGAAGTAAATATTATATTACAGAAATATCTTTATAAAAATAACTTATTTCCTAAACTATAAAATCTAATCCTCTTTTTTATTTTGATTTACAAGAACATAAATATCAAATAACTAAGTTTAAGATGTTTTTTAAGGTGAGACTATTTGAACCTGCCAAAATACTCACTAAAGCCACCTTTTAATGAACTTCTTATTACAAAAATATCCCAATAGTAAATTACAATGATAACATGGTTAATTTTTTTTTGCCCTAAATACTCTTTCCATTTTGATCTCCTTTGTATTGTTCTCTCTCTTTATTCAATGGGTATTTACTGGATCATATTCAATGGTACTGAATTATTTTGGAATCACAGAGGATAATTACTTAAGAGATATTCTTTGTCAATGAGAGAAAGAAAAGGAAGGAGGAATGAAAGTTGTTTGCTTGCTTGATCTGGCCTTGCTTCTAAGTTTAAAGATGATAGGATTTTGTTTCTCACATGCTATTGGAATAAAGATTGAAGGAAGTCGGATTTAGCTAATAAGTTCCTCCTAACCCAATTTCTTATTACTCAGATATGTTTTTTAGTAAAGATTTTATTTTTTATTCGGTGTGATTTATGATTTTTTTACTTGGTGTAAGTCATGAAAATAGGTTCAAGGTTAATGTGACAAAAAATAATGGATGGAAAAAATGAATATGAGGGTAAAATCTTAGCATTTGTAATGGTGGATAAGGATCCATAAATAATTGTAAAGATAAAGAAAAGACGAAGAAGCCTTCAAAAAAAAATTGTACAAAGTATAATAATTTTGTTTAGTAAGGGTATAATAGATATTAAGATGAGTTTGTTAAGTCAGGGTTTAATTTTGTTTAGTAAGGGTTTAATGAGTATTTTAGGGGGTTCAAATAGCCTCACCCTATTTTTTATTATAAAAACAAACAAGATGCCATTATATTTATATATTAAAAAGAAAAACAAACATGTGATTCAAATTTTCGTATTCAGACTCACTTAAACTTCAAAAAGATTTAGACTCATTTAGATTTTAGGACAAAAAAAAAGCCACCTAAATGTAAGGGTAAACAAACAAATAAGATTGTATATTTATAGACAATGCATAATAATTTTAATTTTAAAATTATTTGTGTTTTTTTGGTGACTTAAAAAAAATTATCAATTGATAGATAAAAAATAATTTAAAGTAGAAAGAAATACCATAAATTCAAAAATTACTAGTTGCATAATTACGTATCCATCAAAATTAGATTAATGATGAAGATTCAAATATTTGAATTCAATGACTCGATCATTGATTGTGGATCATCTCAAGAAAATAAAAATTTTCTTTTATCAATTAATTAAAAATAAAAAAATCTACATTTACTTGTTACCTGAAGCTCAACTGTTATCCTTTAATTAATTACTTTTTTATCCATTATATTAAATGAGTGATAGAAATTGAAACACTTAAATTTAAGAGTCCATAATAACCCTGTATGAATGTGTAAAAACTCATATAGTATCATAGAGAAATCCATAGTAGTAATAAGTGGCGAAGCTAGTATCATTTTTTTGGGTGGGCTAGATCTTTTTAAAAAATGAAATTTACTTCTAAAAAAATTTGTTTTATACAAATGAAATTAAGCATACTACATAAGTAAAAATTTAACCATAAAACTATAAAAATACAATGTAAATAAGAAAAACACTATCGACGAAGCTATGTCTTGCGGTTTTTTAAAAAAGAAAATCCATATATTATCGCATCTGAGTCGATATTCTCTGCAATTTCTCTTTTGATATAAATAACTATACAATCTGAAAGAAACTCATTCTCTATTTTATTTTGATGTATTGTCTTCATCAGTTTCATGGCAGAAAATACTCTCTCAGTTGTTGCTATTGAAATAGAAAGGGTTAACAATAAAGGAATTAATATATCCAACAAGAAATAAATATGTGACTTTCTAGTCTCAACCAATCTTCGACGTAATTAAGAAAGGGAAGTAATATTCTGAAACTCTTGAAGAGAGTGTATATCAATCTGAAAACACTCTAATTGTCTTCTCAAAGCCTGTAACTCAATCTTAGTGAAATCTTCAGGATAAAATCTTTCGACAAGATTGCAAATATCTTCAATTTTAAATGATTTAAATGCATCAATAGGATTTTAAGCTGAACTCAGAGTGAGGAGTTTCAAAGTCTGTTCAGTGAATCTATTATTCAACTCCATCAATTGAAAATCTATCACAACATTAAATATATCATAAAGATAATAATTCTCAACTGTAATAATTATTCTGCTGACAAGAACATCATATGCCTTTCATATGGCGAGCTTTCATATCTAGCATATCTATCTCATTTTTTTCACAAAGTAGGACTACATTCTTAATAAAAGTTTCCCAACTATTGTCTCGCAGCCTTTGAAGAAGTTTTTTCGTAGTTGAGACTAAGTGCACAACATTTAGAATATCTTGAGATTTCACTTGTAATGCTTGACAAAGTAAATCACTCACCCCCAAAACTTTATTTAACAAATGCAAAATGAACACAAATTTAAAAGATGTTATTGATTCGCACGCACCTTTAGCTTCTCCACATATGCTATTATTAGGTCCACACTCTACCAACTTCCCAAGAACTTTACGAACAACACTAAACAAATAAAGCAACTTGCTGACAGAATGGAAATGAGAGCACCACCGAGTAGCTCCAGGTCGTTGCAAAGTATGAATTTGATTGGCCCCTGTACTAGTTTGAACTTCTCCTGAAGCTATCAAATCTATTATTTCTGCTTCCCAAACAGATTTTAGCTCTAAAAGATATTTAGCAGATGAAGTTAGAACATTTGCAATTGAACCCAATACTGAAAAGAAAAACCATACATCTGGCACATCATTAGATGCTGTAACTAAAACAAGTTATAGTTGATGTACAAAACAATGTATATGCATATGGGCAGTTTTTCAAAAATAATGCTTGTAATCCATTCCATGCATCCCGCATATTACTAGCACCATCATACCCTTGTCCTCAGATATTTTCAACTAAAAGATCATATCATGCAAGAATATTACATATTTCTTTTTTCAATGTTACTGCTGTAGTTTCCATGACATTGATAACTTCAAAAAAAGGTTCTCGAATATACCCATCGCAATCAACATACCTTGAAATAATAGCCATTTGCTCTTTATCATATTTATCAAGTGCTTCATCTACTAAAATACAAAACTTACCATCTCCAAGTTCCTTGCATATTTTGTTTCGCACTTTGTTTACAAGAATATTTAAAAGCTCTTTTTGAATGTCAGACGATGTATGTTTAGCATATGATGGAGCATTTTCCAAGACAACTTCAGCAATTTCTTCACTACACTCCACTGAATGCTTTATCAACTCTATGAAATTTCCCTGATTTTTTTAATTAACTGATTCATCATGACCTCTAAAAGCACATACTTGCTTTGCTAACCATTTAACAGCAATAATTGAGGTCTTCAATCTTAGCATATTCTCAAAAACTTGTTGTGAAGTTTGAGCATTAATTAATCTATCAATGTGTTGAATTGGTTCCTCAAACAACCCCAACTCTGCATATTCTTATTATGATGAGAAGATGGACCCCCTTTATAGTGTAAAAAAAGACATTTTTTTTCATTGTTGACTCTCTTCTAACTAGAAAACCCTTCAATAACGAATTTTGGGTTGTTTGATGGAATTTCATCAAAAAGAAAGCATGGAAAACAAAATGCATTATCTTTTACCTCAGAGTACTCAAGCCATGAAAAGTTTTTAAACCAGTGATCATTAGTTAGTGGATGATCTTGTAGTTTAGGCTGATAAGGTCCCATTTTGATGTACTTCCTTCGAATATCATCATGTTGATTTACTAAATATGTCCCCATTTGATGACGTAATCCAGGATCACGCTCCAGATAAGTATTTCTAGTTTCTTCAACTTCAATCCTTTGAAACTTAGAAGTATGTTGCTCACTGGAATCTTGAGGATTAACTTGACATGGAGATAAAGACTTGTGGATGATTGATTTTCACCTACTCTCTTAAAAAGAGAAAATAGAGTTTTTCTTGGCTTGTTTAACATTGAATCTGTAATATAATACATTAAAAAATTATTATTTATTTTATAAAAAATTTGACAAAATCGCAAGTTAAAAGCTAATTAAAAAAAGTCAGCAATCAAAATTAATTGTGTTACTATTTTATTGACCCATTCTTTGCATGCCATCATTATTTTATAATTCCAAGGAGATGAATCAGCACCTTCTATAGTTCCACTTTATATGCTAATGCTATCATCACAGTTTGTCATATTATAATATTCTAGTAGTCTATTATCACATTCTATTATTTTATAATTTTAAAAAGATAAATCACAGTTCACAGAATCAACAATTTCCAGTCTTCCACAATTCCGCTTCGTGTGCCAATATGCCATCATTATCATAAATCATATTTATTCTATAAACTAAATTTTAAAAGGCAAAGGGATTTGTACCAGGGGCCGCATCAAGAGAATGACTTTAGGTATGAGAGATTCAATGAAAAGCGGTCCTCATGGCAGCTTGGTGTCACTCATGAGGCAGCGGCTGGGCGTCAATTCAAGCACAGGAGATTGGGCATTCAACAGCGGTAAGCGACTTGAGCAATTGAATTTTGGTGAATTTCAAATTCGGATTTAGTTGGATATTGGCGAGTTTTATGAATCGTGATTTGGGGAAAATTAAGATTCCTATAATTACTAGATTTGCTTTTATTTTTTTATAAATATTAATAAAAGTTAATTTATAAATTATAATAATAATTTTTTTTTCAAAAAGCTTACTCGAGCTGTAGCCTGGGTTAGACCACCTTGAGCTTCACCTTTGATAGTAATGAAAATTTTACATATAATAATAATAATTTATTGAGGATATTTTAGTGACTTAAAATAATTTATTTAGATTTAAGGATAAAGTAAACACGATAATGAGAATACTGCTCATTCATTGTCTCACAATTTAAGTAAAATAATAAACAAATTATTCTCAATCTCATTCTTTATTCGGAATATGACAACCTATTTTGATTCTAATTCATTCAATCCAAGTCCATTCTAATTACTGATTAATATACACACAATAATTATCTTTTTTTTGGCTTACTTTTTTGAGATTTATTGATTAGTGTGGTTGATTTGAAGGAAAAAAAATTGATACATCTAAACTATATGTGATTAATGATGTACATGTGTGACAAAATTCTTTTAAGGCAAACAAGTACAAGATCAGTAGATGATTCTTTTTATTATTTCATTTTTTTATAGCGTGAAGATGACCCCCGTTCCCAACAATTTGAGCAAATTCACTCCTCTTCAAAAAAATATAATTACAGAATCAACATTGTTTCTCTTAATTTAAGTCTCTTTTAACATGCTTGACGCTTAGATTGCATGAACATAAAATAATTCAATTATTTTACCCTTTTAAAATGCTCACAAAAATAATTTAACTTCAACAGTGTCTTCATTTTTTCATACTAAATTCAACATTTTATAATAATTTATTGATAGTACTTCATTAGTATTATTATTAATATTCAATTAACCTAATAAAATGTCTTGTACCATAATACCTTATGAAATATATGGATCTATCAAATTATACCATTTACGCATGGTGGTTATTGATAATTGTAAAGTTTAATTGGAAAAATTATGTTGTACATGTTGTAAACTAAATACTTAAATTATTAAGATACAATAGCACATATTTTTAGACAGTTTAGTCATTTTATATAATAATAATAAAATAATTAAATTAAACTTATGTTAAATAAATCAAGTGATTAAAGATAGCCAAAAAACTTAGCTAAGGACTTTTCAACTGGATATGCTCGCCCAGTGAGAAAGGACCTGACCCTAGGACCCAAAAAAAAAAAAAAAGCTAATTGATTAATTATCCAATTTTTTTATATTTAAATTTCTTTGAAATATTTTAGCCTTTTTATAATTAAGAAACTATTTTTTTCCCCAAATTCGACCCTTTCCCGTTGGAAAACAAGTATCCTCTTCCCTTAATTTTTTTAAGAAGAAAGTAATCCTTTCATTCAACTTGCGTTAACAAACATGCACAATACATCAGCTGGGATTTCATCCAGCCAAATAACAAATTCCGAGCTAATCAAAGCTCCTTTAGCTACAGAATGAGCAAAAACATTACAATGTCTTGGCACATGCTGAACTAAGATTGATTGGAAGTCTTGTTTCTGCTTTGAATCTCCGATATAGTCCACCAAATTTCTAATCGGCTGCTTATCTTGTTGTTGACTAAGTCAACTACTTCCCTACAATCTGTTTCAATGATTACATTTGGAAAGCTTGCTTCTTTTGCCACATCCATTCACCATTTGACAGCTTGAACTTCTATAAAAGATACCTCCCCCTAGAATTTTGTGCCTATCACTGCTGCAACTATCACTTGGCCTAGAGAATTCCTCATGACAGCCCCTAGTCCTGCCACTTATTGAACATTATAAACTATGAATGGCAAAATTCGGGTTCGGACCATTTGTTATATTGGACCTGGATATAACCCGGATATTTTGACTCCGAGTCTGAACCGGATTGAACTCGAAAAAATTTGGGTATTTGAATTGCGGGTTCCAAATCCGGATATCTATTATAATTTTCTTTTTTTTTTCTTTTTTTTTCTCTCGCTGTTACTTGAATCTCCAAATCTCAAATCACCAAAACCCCGAAACCATAGCTAAATGAACGTTGAGGGAGGGTTGCTGAGTTTTCAGATTTTTTGTGGCATTAGTGTTGTCATCGGCATCGAGGAGAGCATCGTCAGAAAGTTGCTGTGGATATTCGGCAATTTTTTGTGATAAAAACCAGCAAGAGTGGCGGAAAAATGAGGATCAGCATTCCTCTTTGTCTACCTTTCAATGCAAAGATTTCTCCAAGTCATTTGAGTGAATGAAAGAGAAAATGGAGAAGAAAGAAAGTGGCTACAGTGGGTTTAATGAAAAGAGAAAATTGAGAAGAAAGAAAGAGAAATTGGAGAAGAAAGATAGCAGTTGCAGTGGGTTTAATGAAAAGAGAAGATGGAGAAGAAAGAAAGCGGCTGCGGTAGGTTAAAGAAGATGGAGAAGAAAAAAGCGGCTGCGCATTAGGGTTTTTTTTTTTCTTTTATACTTAAATTATCCGGGTTTGGGTTTCGGATATCCGGGTTCAGATAAACCGGATTCGGATCCGAAATTTATCAGGGTTCAAAATATCCCTTCTGAATCTGCATTGTATTATCTTTCGGTGCGGGTTAAACCCCGACCGGATTGTCCGGGTTTGTTCGAGTCCAGTCTGGGTCCGGGTTAATTTGCCATCCCTATTATAAACTGCAGCATCAACATTGACTTTTATCTAGTTGATAGGTGGTGGAGTCCATTCCTGCACCTTTCTACCTTTAGTGCTTCTTCGACTAATCTGTCCCTTTACCTGCACTTCTCAATACGCATCCACAACTGCTTTAGCTTTAGTAACTGAAAATATAAGGTCTGGATTTTTCCCCTCAAAGATGAACTTATTTATTGCATGCTATGTAATCCACCATATAGCTGCTACAAATTCGATCTCAGTCTTGGGCAGGGTATTAGATAATCTGTGTAGGACACTCAACATATCTTCTCTATTGCTTCCCTTCATTTCAGCCCCAAATGAGTGTATTTCCTAGCCACCCTGCATTCTATAAAGGCATAAAAAACATCTTCACATCTAGTCTTGCATTCCTGGCATATTGGTTTCTGCAATATTTTCCTTCTCCACAGATTTTCTGCCGTTGGTAGTAAGTTCTTGGCAGCTTTTTACATAAAAATTTTAATTTTCTCTGGTAGATTTAGTCTCCTTATCCTGTGCCAGTCGTTATATCCTCTTGCTGAACATGGTGCAAGCACAGAAAACTTGAGATTGCGAGCTAATTGATAGCCACTCTTTACTGAATACAACCCTTCTAATCATAGTGCCATATTAGCTCATCTTCTTAGGGTATTCTCGGCAATAGGATTCTTTTTATTCTTTCAGCATCCTTTTTAGCAAAGTTATGATCAATTAAGCTTATACTCCACTGATGGTTCATATCAATAAAAGCTGAGACTTTTGCTTCTGCATCCAAAGATGAACAACCATGGGCCTCAAAGTTGTTGGCCTAGGTATCCAATTACTTGAGTGGATCTGAATTTTCTCTCCATTTCCTACTCTCTACCTTGATCCATTTTGTAGAATTGCCTCCCCCATAAAATACTTGTCCAAATGAAGAATGGATTGGAGGCTGATTTGGCATTAAAAAAATCTATTTGCTTAAAATATCTTGCTTTCAGAACTTTGGCAACCAGAAAATTTGGATATTGAATTAGTCTCCACCCTTGCTTAGCAACTAGGACTTGGTTAAAGTTTACAAGTCTCTGAACCCTAGCCCCCTTTCTGATCTTAGCAAAGCTTACATTCTCCCACTTTGCCCAATGAATTCCTCTCTTATCTTCCTTTGGCCCCTACCAAAACCTTACAATTGTTCTCTCGATGTCATTACACAATTCTAAGGGTCTAAATACACTCATGGCATAAGTAGGAATCGCTTGAGCTACTGCCTTGATGAGAACCTCTTTCTCTCCACTTGAAAATAGTTTGTGCTGCCAATTAGAAATTTTACTCGAGACTTTGAGCTTTTATATCAGTAAAGAAGCTTGTTCTCTTTCTACCCACCATTGACGACAACCCTAAATACTTTTTATGCCTTGAGACTACATTGAGCTGGAATATGTTCTTTATTACTGTTATCTTCCTATATGGAATTTTGCTACTAAAAAACATAGATGATTTCTTATAGTTGAAAAGCTGTCCCGATACTGAAGCAAAATAGTCGAAGACTTCCTTTAAGTGCTTACAATCTTCAATGGACGCCTTTGTAAAGGCTAGGCTATCGTCCGCAAAAAGTAAATGGGAAATTGTAATATTTTTATCAAATCTCAGGCCATGTATTAAGCTTTGTCTCTCTACTTGCACCAGCAAATTAGAAAAGACCTCTGTGCACAATAGGAACAAATATAGAGAAAAAAGGCACCCTTGCCTGAAGCCCCTTTGAGGGTATATTAGGCCTTTTGCAGCTCCATTTATAATGACAGAGAAAGAGGAAGTGGCTATACAATCCATAATCAAGTTTATCCATTTACAAGAAAAACCTAATCTTTCCATGTCATGCTTCAGAAACTACCACTCAATTCTATCATAGGCTTTGCTCATGTTTAATTTTAAAGCTACTAGACCATTCTTTTTCCCCATAATTTTAAATTTCTAAAATAACCTCCATTTAATTAAAAAATTTAATAATGATTAAATGAATCATAATTATAATTATAATTATTATTTTATTATAATTATAAATATAATAATAATTTTTTCGTTAAATTGTTAATGATAATAATTAACGATAATTATTATCGATAATTAATTTTTGAATAATAATAACAATGATATTAATTAAAATATAAAATAATAATTATAATAAAAATTAATTAAGGATTTTATAGTAATTTATTACAATTTAACTCATTCTGGTTTCTATTCTAAGACAAGTAAATACATAAATAGTAATACAGCTCATTCTAATTTCGATTTCTGTAGTTCAAGTAAATAAATTATAATAATTCTAATTCTTCATTTTGATTATAGCTATTCCGATTCTAACTCAACATATTTTCAGATAATTTCAAATCCTATTTAGTGAACACACTATAAAATTGTAAACCACTCTATATTATTTACAATTTAAGTATGAATTTTATAGTTCATTCACTAAAAATGAATCGAAATTAGTAGAAAATACAATGAGTTAGAACCGGAACAATTAGAATCAAAGTAAGGAATTAGAATCATAATAATTTATTTACTTGAACTGCAGGAATCATAATTAGAATTAGTTATATCACCATTTATATGTTTACTTTATCTTAGAATAAAAATCAGAGTGAGTTAAATTGTAAAAAATTACTATAAAATACTTAATTACTTTTTATCATAATAATAATTTTTTATTTTAATTATTGTTGTTTTATTATTATTATTATTCAAAAATTAATTATCAATAATAATTATCGTTAATTATTATCATTAACAATTTAACGAAAAAATTATTATTATATTTATAATTATAATAAAATAATAATTATAATTACAGTTATGATTCATTTAATAATAATTATATTTTTAAATTAAATGGAGTTTATTTTGGAAATTTAAAATTACGGGAGTGAATTAGAACTCTAAGGATTTTAATGAAATAAAACAGAGTGCAAGGAATTAAACGAAAGTTTACAATCTAAAAAATTTTATCATCCTTATAAATAAATTATAAATAATATATAATATAGGAGGTTGAACGAAATTTTATAGGACAACTATAAGTTACATTAACTGTGACTTGGGCGGACCCTATAAAAAATTTATATCACTATAAAGTCAATTATTACTCAACATTAATATTTCTTGAACACACCTCAATGAACGCAAATTTTGACATTAGAGTGGGAATTGAGTTAACTCAAATTCAAGGCTGGCAATCTGGCACGAGGTCCAAGGATGCAATCGACACGGTGATAAAACAAAGTGTAAGAAATTAAACGAAAGTTTACAATCCAAAAAATTTTATCATACTTATAAATAAATTATAAATAATATATAGTATAGGAGGTTGAACGAAATTTTATAGGATAATTATAAGTTACATTAACTGTGACTTCGTCGACCCTATAAAAAATTTATAACACTATCAAGTCAATTATTACTCAACATTTAACGTATTCTAAGAACTACGCCGATGAGCATAATTTGACGCCAAGCGTCTTGAAAGCAGAAAAGGCGAGAAAATAGAAACGTTCACATTCTGTCCATTTTATTTTTTTTCATCTGGCAGGTTATATAGAAGTTCTCAACAGTAGTGAAGAGCAAAGAAACGCATAAATGGATTCTAGCTGTTTCTCGCTCTTCTCGCTTTTTCTCGCTTGTTTCTTTTGATGGGTAGGGGTAACTGAGTTGCTCAAACTCAAGGCTGGCAATCAGCCACGAGGTCCAAGGACGCAATCGTCACGGTGCTTGATCTCTTATTCAACAATCAGTACTAAAATAGTGAATGTTATAGTTGACATTTTCTTTTTAATACTATTCACTAGGTCCAGCTAAACCCCTATTCACTTGTATTTTTGTTTTACAATCAGTATTAACGTAATTATAATTGAATGTATAAAATAGATAAATTTTTATCTAATCATCAGAGTTTTTTTTTTTTTTTTACTTGTTTAGGTAGAAAAATATGGATAGAAGTACAAGTAGGGATATAATGGCTAAATTTTTAATTAAAAAGTATTATATATTATTTTATATTCAATAGATATGTAATATCACAAAAATATTTACATCAATTATTTTAAAGATTTCAGAATTTAATATACATGAAAATAAAAGTATTTAAATATGTTCAGTTGGTTTTATTTTCTAAAACTTTTAAAGTTATTGCTCTTATTTATTAATATAACACCAAGAATAAAATATTTTTCTAATAAATATTTTTTCTAATAAAGTGTAATATAATTAAGGGGAATAGTTCAATGAAAACATATAATTTGGCTGGGACGTTCGTCTGCCAAATGTTGAAATCCAGAACAGATAAGAACAAGCTTAGATGCAGAGCCAAAATTACAACATCTCTTAACATGAAAAACTAAAAAATTAGACTTAATCGTAATCAAATGCTACACCTCCGAAATACTCCAAAAACTCTACCCAACACTAGTTGGACAATTCTTAATGAATCTGACTCAACCACCACGACAAATCAATCTCATTAGTGAACCGCAAACAAAAACGGGTAAAAATAAAAAATGCAATGACAATTGTATGACACGTCATGAGGGTTGTGATGTATTTTAAAACTTTGGAGGCGGGGTGAAGCTATTTCATTTTCTTTTTTAAAGTTCCCTTGTCTGTGAAGATTCTTATTCTTACGAATCAGTTTTCCAATTTCATTTTCTTTTTTAATCTTTGTTTGGATGAGTTTCCATTTTGGAATTGGATGATTAAATTCATACACCGATCTTTCAAGGTCCTTCTAAATGGAATTAGTGCAAATATTTTTAAAAAATTAAAATATTTTTAACGTGAAAATAATGTTATTTATTGCTATTTTAGTGTCTTGCCAAGCCTATAAAATGCGGAAGCATGAAGGCACAAAGACACACATTCCTAGCTTTAGCAACCTTTTCTTCTCAAAACTCAAAAGCCTTCAGAAAGCAATAGAAACTAAATATGTCTTTACAAGTTTCAGCCTCTCCTGCTAAAGTTATCCAAAATGCTGGGAAAGATTCTACTCGTCGCTCTGCAAATTATCATCCAAGCATCTGGGGGGATCATTTCCTTCAATATACTTGTGACACCCAGGTAAAATGATTCTTCAGAAATGATATTCCGCCTACCTTAAACTCGCACTTGTATTAGCATTTATGATTCTTTAGCAGTATTACTCTTAACAATTTTTTATTTTTGTTATAAATATGTATAGATGAGGTGCCAATCAATTCAAGTAAGGAGTTGTTGGTGCAACACAACATAATATTAGCATTGAATATGCTAGTTTTTGGATCGATATATAGGATAATATATACATGGTCTAAAATATTTCTTATATATACATGGTCTAAAATATTTCTTATATACATGGTCTAAAATATTTCTATCCCTCTACTAATAGCTTCATTTCTTCAAATTTCTTCCCCTTAGGAAACTGATGATGGCTGCAATGCAAAGCATCTAGAGCTGAAGAAAGAAATTAGAAGAATGCTAAAAGCTGATAACAAGCCTTCACGTACACTTGAATTGATTGATGCAATTCAGCGTTTAGGAGTGTCTTACCATTTTGAAAGTGAGATTGATGAAATATTGGGAAAGATGCATAAGGCTTACCAAGACAGTGATCTTTGTGATAATGAAAATGATGACCTCTATTATATCTCTCTTCATTTTCGATTACTTAGACAAAATGGCTATAAAATTTCCGCTGGTATGCCTTTTTCTCACTTATTCCACTTGTTAAATATCTTGTAAAAGCTCATTCATCTTTAATTACGTCCAACTTTTTGGAGCAAGAAACTCAAGTGTACAGCTGTCACTTGAGATGCTGCTTCGCTCTTCAGGCGTATATAAATGCATTTGTTACTTTTGTTTAGTCTTTTGTACGATGATCATCATGCTTTTATGAAGTAAAAAGCATATGTCCTCTAACCAGTTGTTTTTTTATAATTTATGTAAAAAGCTCTCTAGTTCGTCGAGTTTTTCGTAGATTAAAAAAAAAAAAAAAAAAAAAAAAAAATATATATATATATATATATATATATATATATATATATATATATATAGTACTACTGTAGGTAAAGCCAGTTTTTGTCCAACCACTAAACATTTAGGTGGTGTAGCAGATGTGTTCAAAAGGTTCAAAGACAGCGATGGGAACTTTAAGACATCTCTTGCTAAAGATGTTCGAGGAATGTTAAGCTTGTATGAAGCCACGCATCTCAGGGTACATGAAGAAAATATACTGGATGAAGCGCTTGCTTTCACCACTAGTCACCTTGAGTCAATAGCGGCTCATCAATTCAGCTCCCCACTTGCTGAGCAAGTCAAACATGCCTTAATTCAGCCTGTCCACAAAGGCTTACAAAGGCTTGAGGCAAGACATTACATTCCTATCTATGAAGAACAATCTTCCCACATTGAAGCTCTATTGACCTTCGCAAAACTAGATTTTAACAAATTGCAAAAGCTTCACCAGAAGGAACTCGGTGATATTTCAAGGTAAATAACTAAGTTCTAAAAATGATTTCAATTCCGCTACGAGTATATTTAATTAAGGTTTGCAATTTTGAAGGAAGATTAATTTCTAAATGACTATGTCATTTAGGTGGTGGAAAGAATTAGACTTTGCACATAAGCTACCTTTCATAAGAGATAGAATTGCAGAGTGCTACTTTTGGATATTAGGAGTGTACTTCGAGCCTCAATATTCATTTGCTAGAAGAATATTGACGAAAGTGATCTCCATGACTTCTATTATTGATGATATCTATGATGTGTACGGCAAAATTGAAGAACTTGAGCTTTTTACTTCAGCTATTGAAAGGTTTGAATCACTCATCATTAATTTGGGATCTCATGCTCAAGATTATTATCATTTTTATTATCAGATTTCCCATTATTGAAATGGAATAGCAATCTCTTTCTCAGGTGGGATGTCAGTGCCACAGATCAACTTCCTGAGTATATGAAATTGTGTTATAGGGCCCTTCTTGATGTTTATAGTGAAGCAGAGAAGGATTTGGCCCCACAAGGAAAATCATACCGCCTCTACTATGCAAAAGAAGCGGTGAGTACTCTTCATTATTTCATTAAAGATTGATACTAGGCATTAATTCATTTTTAATTGC
The DNA here is from genome assembly GCA_030449925.1 of Citropsis articulata. Classification (NCBI taxonomy): domain Eukaryota; kingdom Viridiplantae; phylum Streptophyta; class Magnoliopsida; order Sapindales; family Rutaceae; genus Citropsis; species Citropsis articulata. The sequence continues at coordinate 6,738,128 of JASUUH010000257.1, forward strand.
TAACAAAGATGTGATTTATTTGGTTTCTTATGATCAGATGAAGAATATTGTTAAGAATTATTTCTACGAAGCTAAATGGTGTCATCAGAATTATGTACCTACAGTGGATGAGTACATGACGGTTGCATTAGTTACCTCTGCCTATCCAATGTTGTCAACCACATCCTTTGTTGGCATGGGAGACATTGTAACGGAAGAATCTTTTAAATGGTTATTCAGCAATCCTAGATTTATTAGGGCTTCTTCTATAGTTTGCCGACTCATGGATGACATAGTGTCACACAAGGTAAATATATGTTATAATATTGCCTCCATAACGGATGGTGTGATCTTTAATTTTCTCTTTAACCAAAATATATTATATGTATGTGTTTTGTATTTGCATATAGTTTGAACAAAGCAGAGGGCACGTTGCCTCAAGCGTTGAGTGTTACATGAAACAACATGGAGCGACAGAAGAGGAAGCATGCAATGAGTTTCGGAAACAAGTTTCAAATGCCTGGAAGGATATAAATGAGGACTGCCTACGCCCAACGGTTGTCCCAATGCCACTTCTGATGCGAATTCTCAATCTTACACGCGTTATAGATGTCGTTTACAAGTATGAAGATGGCTACACTCATTCCGCAGTTGTGCTGAAAGATTTTGTTGCTTCTTTGCTTATTAATCCTGTGCCGATATGAGTATGATATTAGGCTTATGTTTTCAACTACTCTGCTACCAAATAATTAATCCCGTGCCCTTTGAGCTTGGATTTTTAAAATAAATTGAAGGGTGTGATCCCCCGTTGCACTTAAATACGCAAGTTATGTTAAAGTTTCTATTGTTCTTTTTTAATTTAAATTATCAACCAGTTTGCACGATTAATAAATTAAGTCCTAGGAAGATATTAATTATTATTGTTGTTAATTATTGCTCTTTCTAATTCTAGTATGATTATTCTTTTTCCATTCTGGTATGAACGAGTATACTCCCCTCATCCGTTCCATTCAAGATCTCATCAAGCAAAATTGGGTTATAACCATCAACCACGTATATCGTGAAGTAAATTTCACAGCGGGCTTCCTAGCAAATTATGCTTTGGCGCTGCCCTTGGGATTGCATCTATTTTCTATTCCTCCTCCGGGGGTTGGCAGTTTTATTGCAAATGATTTGTATGGGATTGCTTACTCCCGATATGGTTTGCCTTAGCTCGTTGTAGAGCCCCTCTCTTATCAAAAAAGAATTCAAAATTATTAATAATAATTTTGATATGACTATTAAATTCAATATTAACTATAATTATTGTTTTTCCAATATAATTTAGATTTTCTCGTACTTAAAGAGAGAATAATTGTGTAGCTAATAGCTTGACTAATTTGAGGCTTTAGTATGATTCTCTTTTTTTTTTTTTGGTGGAGTGATCCGCCTGCTGAGATTCAGAATTTTCTTTATTAAGATTCCAATAGTTTTCTTAAGTATAGATTTAGTTAGAGATGATACGTGGTTTCTCTATCTTTTGTTTTTTGCGGCTCTCTTTATAAGCTTTTGTGTTATAATTGTGCTGAAAGATTTTGTTGCTTCTCTGCTTATGAATCCTGTGCCTTTATGACCTTAGATTTGAGCTTTTGTTAATTTAAACATGCAATATATAAGGGCAAAAATTTTCACAAAATTTATTGAACTTCCACGAAGTCTTTATTGTTCCTTTACATTCGGATACAAGTATTGACTTTAATATATGTCAGCTATAATCACCAATATATGATAATTGTTTTTACAACGTGTTTGATAGCTTCAGAAATTTGACAGCTACAAAGCACGGTAAACCCGCTAAATAAAGAACATGAGTTATTTGTACTACTTTATCTTTGTATTAATTCATCTTTAAATGAACTAAAGAAACCCAATTCTCATAGCAATATCTAGTGAAATGTACTTTTGAAATTATTGTTTTCCTTTGGCGATATATAGGTCATAAAAAAAAAATAGTTGAAATATTCAAGTTAACTTTATCTTAACTGCCTTAATGGTCATTCTTTTAATTTATTTAATGTTTGTGAGTTATTAATTTTTTATTAGGGGTGGTAATGCATTTTATAAAATCAAAATTTTCATAATCCTATACTTACTGCACCTAATCCTATGATCACCGGATTAGGGTTAAAAGTTTAATACTTTTTTATATTAAAAAGTGTACATTTTAAGTAAATTAATGCAAGCTCAGGTAGACACGTGGCCTGATTAGTTTTCACCATAGAGGAACACCGCATAAAGGAAGTAAAAATAAAATTAAACACCGAACAAAACGTCAGGTATAAGAGTGACGGCGAGGACTGGCCTGGCCCAGTCGGCAAAACCCTTTTCAAGCCTGAGATGCCAGTAGACTGACTAGAAAATACATTAGATGGAGACTGAAGCGGTGAGGACCGATAATGCATATCCTTGGACGTCCGAAAGCTTCTCACTCACGTGATAGGCTATAATTATATGATAATTATCGGCTTTCGTTGCCCACTTTTTGTTGCTCCTTTTGGACCACAAGGATCGATTACACCACCCATGTGCCATGTTTCATAGGAAATAATGAAAGAAGACCTACAGAAGTGAAAGGGAGGGGAAGCAAATGAAAATCACAGGAGAAGAGTTAGAATTTTAATTTTATTGTTTTATTTGAAATAGAATTCATCCATTATTCTCTGGTTTTTTGTCTCCTTTTTCTCTTTTCGTTTCCTCTCTCTTTTTTTTTTATTTCTTTAAACCAAACATAGCATTAAAAGAATATCACATAAAGATAATAATATTTACTTAAATCTATATCCTTAAGCTTTATGAATTATTAATAGACCCCTTATTATTATTATTATTATTATTATACCTTTTGACTATACTAATTAATTTTAAAGTTTTTAATAAATACAAATAGAATATTAAAAAATAAGTAGTTAAAATAAAAATTTGTACGATCATTTATAAAATTCTAGAAATGGATTGGCGCATGCACTTGAGCAAATCTTCTAAGTGTAGCTATGTTTCTCTCGTGCGTTGATATTTTGTTTAAATGAAAAGAATGGTTGTCGCTTCTGCTACTAGAACTTTTATTAAAGAACTATTTTTATTGCCAAGACCAGAGTCATTCTAAAATTGTAAAAATTATGTTTATACTCTAGCAGTAAAAGTTTTGATTAGGGGACTTAAATTTAGTTCTTTTTTTAACGGTTACACTATCTATTGTATGTTGGGCTTTATTACAATAGAAGCCTTTTGCAAATTAAAATGCATGCGCTTACACTATCTATTGTATGTTGGGCTTTATACAAGGTGTTGTGTTTTTAGTTGTAAAAAAAAAAAAGAAAAAGCAGCTACAGTGCAATTTAAAGGTCTATTGAATCACAATGACTACTTCAAAAATCATCTTCCACTAATATTTTAGGATTATGTACCTCATTCGTGTATGTGGAAAGAGAATTGTAAAAAGTTTATAGAAATTTAAATTTTGTGCCCTCAATAAGTCCACCGCTAAACTAAGACTATAGCAGCATGACAGTTAGTTCATTAGTAAAAAAAAAAATTTTTTTTTGGTAGTGTCTTTGTCCTGACTAACCAATAAAGCTTTTCCTCGTACGGCTGAAATTTGCCTTGAAGAAAAAAAAATGTCCTTTCGTCGTCCACAAAATTTAAGCTCTATGATATGTTTTTATGATAGATCATTCGCTTGGATAATATTAAGAATTTTGTAAAGTTATATTTAATATAACTTACACAAGTTATATAAACCACATAAAATTATGAGATTTACAATTTACGTGGTTCATATGACTTCTATAAGTTACACTAAATATAACTTAAGGGCTCCCTAATATTAATTCTCCTGTCAAAATAATAGGAAGATAATGGGGACAATAGCTGATGAGGACTAGAGCTTATACAAGCCTTTAAATTATTTGCTTGGCTAATATTAATTGTCCTGTCAAAACAACGGGAGGATAATGGGGACAATGGCCCATAGGACAAGAGCTTATACAAGCTTTCATTTTAAACTTACTATAAAAAAATAAAAAATAAAAAAAATGCTCGCTCGCACGTGAAAATTATGCACGAAATGCTCTCCACTTCACGTGGCCGGCAGATGCAGACTCGCAAGGAGACCAGCAGGCCGCTGGGGGACCTTTAAGATATTTTAAAATAATAATAATAATAATAATAATATGCAAATGTTATATATTAAATTATAATAAAAGTTGAAAAATATATTAAATTAATTAGTATTTTGAATATCTTTGAACTTTTGTATCTTTATTTTATTCTAAATTATGGTTTAATCACTGATACTTCTAAAATCCTACAAATTTATTATATTTTTCTTACAATTTATTTTCCCTCATAGATAATAATAAATTATAATTCCCTCTCTAATTTAATATCCAATTCAAAAATATATTTTTTAACTCAGTTTCTAAATTTTTGACAATGTTAGCTTTTTACCTAGTTTCTTTCTTTAATTTCTCAACTAATACTTTATTCTTTTTTATGGTTTGGATGGGAATCAGGAACCTCATCCATTAAACACCAACATTTGCTCATTTTCAAACTTAAACTGATGGCGACCAAACGCATTAACGGCTAAGCTTTTTGGTTTGCTGGAATTGTACGTACTTTGGCTACTAGAATATTATCAGTATTTGTTTAGTTGGTTTCACTTTTTGTTGTTTTTGGGATATCTTGTATGCTTGCTTTGCTTCGAGAGCATATATGGTTTCATGTTTCATTTAAAGGGTAAGGCTCATTATTACATACCCTAACTACTTGCACTTTTATTTATTTTTTAAATTTCCAGGGGATCTTAAAAAGAAAAAGGAAGCAAACCACGCTTTCGCTTAATTTAGTTGGTTGACACTTGTCTTTTTCCTTTTTTCTTTTTAAATAGCGACTTAGAGTCTTCTTATAAAGTTGAATATAATTGTGTTGGTTAACACTTAACAATTTGTTGGTTAACACTTAACAATTTGTTGCGGCGTGACTTAATGTCCCGACGTGTTAAAATTTGATTCTATAGTTCCTGGCTTTAGGCTTAAGAATTTGTTGGCACAACGGAAGAGGAATCATGCAATGGATTTGGAAAATGAAAGGCTTCAAAAAGCTTAATCTAGTTGATTTTATGAGGAATTTTGACTTTTGAGGGCATCAAAAGGCCTACTCTAGTTGATTTCCATTCCGCGGCCTGCCAAAGTTGAAACATTGTGTTGCTTGTTTCTTTAACCTCCAAAACTACAGTGAAAGCTTTTAAGAAAGATAGTAACGAGTGAGTCCTGATGTAAAAGGAAATTAATCAATTACATTTATTTGGCCTGGACTAATGTTTCAATATCAAATAATTAAAACTTTCTGTATCAATCAATTTACGTTTCAATATCAATCAATTAAAAATAAATTGATGAGTGATTTTTTTATTTAATTAAATTAAATAAATAAATTATTTTTTGTTTAATTAAAGTTTGATGTTGATTTATAAGTTTCATGTAATTTTCACAAATATTTATTTTGCTTGTAATTATAAAACACCAATTTATCATTTTTATATTAGTTTCCTTATTTTACCTTCCATTCATTGGTCTTATACGTAATTTATAAATTTTATACTAATCATAGTATTGATACCATAATTTTAATCACGACATCATAAAATTTTCCTCCTTTTAATCTTGATTTGTTTCTAGCTCTTAAATTTTTCCAGTGAAAATTTAACCATTTTACCCTTCCCATGGAAAAGGATCAAATTGCCCAACAAGTGTGTGCTATTGCTATTGCATGCGCCATAATATTTCAACTATTTTGTTTGTGACATAAATCATGCAAGTTTGTTGAAAGCAGCCCAATAGTTTCAATAGTTCTATTTCACCAAATATTGCTATAAGAATTACGTTTTATTTATTTTAATTAAAGACTACAAATTAAAATAGATAAATTACGTAGTACCAATAACTCTATTCTTTATTGTAACTTAGCTATTTAAGTATGGTGTGCTTACAATGTGGGATGGCCACCTTTCAATTTTTAGAAACAAAAACCCAAATCCAAGCTCATAATGGCATCAGGGTTATTAAGCAGGGACGAAGTCGGAAACACTAAGCTTGAGTCTATATGCCCTGTCGGCACAGGATTAATGAGCAGAGAAGCAACAAAATCTTTCAGCATTAGTGTAGCCATCTTAAAAGTGAGAATTGGCATAATTAAGGAGTCACATTGGCACTGCATTTTGGCGGAGGCAGTGTTCGTTTATATCCTTCCAGGCATTTGAAACTTTCCCTCTTTTTTCAGGAGCATGTCCTTAATTACAACTCTCCCTGCTTATTACAATTCATCAAGGAATACTATCAAAGAAAAATATATATATATATATATAAAAGACCTTAGTATGATTTCAGGCTATAACATGAATCCATGCACCGAAGATTTTAAGAAAGGAAACCGAGTCACAACTGATACAAGCTCGAGCAGGTATTAATAATTAGATTAATCAATTGTATGTGCTTAAAATCTATGAATTTAAAACGTGAATTCACAATTTTTAAATTTGCATATGTTAATTTTGAGAACAAATTACCAGAAAAGATTCGAAACCAAACCAAGAATCAGAGAAAAAATTAAGCCAAGAACAGAAGCACAAAACAACTGATGGCTTGAACAAAACGACACTGTTTTAAAGGAAAAACTCACTCACTTTTATTGCTCAAACTGATCACACCTCGATCTCTCTTTACACAGGAGATTACAAGCTTTTAATCAAAGCAAGAATTACAGAATTTGGATGAAAGCAGAAAGAGAAATCACACACACCAGAGGCTGTTCATCAGCCCTTTTTATGCTGAGGTTTCTGGAATTTTTCCAGAAACACTTACAACGACCATAACAAACTTTGCCACATCAGCAAAGTGTTTTACAAATCGATCCCTCTACTGAATGCGATCTGCACTATGGTCCAAGAACTCTCTCTCGTTTGCATTTTAGTCCCCAAATTCACAACTCAATTCTTCACACACTCCACCTTGCAGATCAGATTCAGTTTGAACAGTCATCAAAGCAACATCTAAAAAACCTTCAACAACTTGTAATTCACTTGTGAATTCAGTTTGAGTTGGGCAATACGCCCATTAAGTTCACACAGAACTCAAATTTTGCAGTGGGAAGCACTTTGGTAAGTGCATCTGCTGGATTCATATCTGTATGAATTTTAGACACTGCTACAGTCCCCTTCACAACTTCCCCTGTGATGAACTACAACTTTACATCTATATGCTTAGTCCTCTCATGATAAACTGGATTCTTAATCAAATGTAGAGCACTTTGATTGTCACAGAAAACTTGAACTGTTTTCTCATTCAACCAAAGTTCATTGAGTATTCCTTTAAGCCACATAGCCTCCTTCACTGCCTCTGTAGCTGCAATAAATTCAACCTCAGTTGGACTTCCCATATAGCAGACCACATGTAGAAAAATCCTTGAGATACCTCATAATCCATTTAACAGCACTTTAATGAGTCTTACTTGGACAACTGAGAAACCTACTGACCACACTCACAGCAAAAGCTATATCTGGTTTGGTGCAGACCATTGCATACATCAGGCTTCCTATAGCCTGAGCATATGGTATCCCATCCATTTGAGCCTTCTCAGCTTCTATGAGTTGAGCTGCTGTCAACTTGAACTGAGAACCAAGAGGTGTTAGAACATGTTTGCTATTGTGCATATCAAACCTTTCTAAAACCTTCTTGATGTATTTTTCTTGGCTAAGAAACAAAGTTTCGGCAGCCCTGTTTCTGAATATCTCCATGCCAAGGATCCTTTTTACACTCCCTAGATCTTTCATTTCAAACTCACCTTTCAACAGATTCTTCAATTTTTCTATCTCAGATTTGTGTTTGCTTGCAATTAACATATAATCCACATACAAAAGCAAGTATATAGCTCCACCTTGATCTGAGCCACCAAAATAAACACAATTATCATACTTGCTTCTGTAATAGCCATTACTCAGAATGAACTCATCAAATCTCCTATACCACTGTCTAGGGGATTGTTTGAGTCCATATTATGACTTATGCAGCAAACAAACATATTTTTCTTTCCCCTTGAGCTCAAAACCTTCAGCTTGCCTCATCAGTAACTATTCTTCAAGATTTCCATGAAGGAAGGCTGTTTTAACATCCATTTGTTCTAGTTCCATATCCAGCAAAGCCACCATAACTAAGATGATTCTTATAGAACTGTGTTTGACAACAAGAGAGAAAATTTCAGTGAAATCTATGCCTTCTCTCTGTGTATATCCTCTAGCCACAAGTCTTGCTTTGTACTTAGAAAGCTCAACACTTGGAATACCATCCTTCTTCTTAAAGATCCATTTGCAGCTGATTAACTTCCTGTTTTCTGGATTTGGCACAAGTGTCCAAGTTTTATTTCTCTGAAGGGAATCCATCTCTTCTTGCATAGTTGCAAGTCATTTATGACAATCCTTACCATTAATGGCTTTTAAGTAGCTTCTAGGTTCTTCAATTGCAATCTCACCAGCACTTATTAATGAAAAAGCAATTAAGTCAGCATAGCCAAATCTTTCTGGAGCTCTGGTTTGCCTTCTTACCCTATCTCTTGCCAACTGGTAATTTTGGAGATCAAATTGCAGGAATACTGGTGACTCAGTGTCGTGTGCTTTAGTAAGGGTCCCATCCTCATTGTTAGATACTTCTACTTCATGGCATGAAAGCTCCACCTTAAGTGTTGGCACATCAACAGTCTGTTCATTACCAGCATGCATTCCAGTATCATCTACTGCATTTCCTCTGAGTAGTGCAGCCTCATGGAACACAAAATCTCTGCTGATAATGCATTTCTTTTGTTCTCCACACCAAACCATATACCCTTTGACTCCATCAGGGTAACCTACAAAGATTTCCTTCAAGGCCTAGCATTTAGCTTTCCTTAATTGATGTGTACATAGGCAGGACACCCAAAAATCCTAAGATTTTCATACTTAGGTGGTCTCCCAGACCATACCTCTTCTGGTGTCTTGGAATCAATAGCTGCTGATGGGCTTCTATTCACCGTGACAATGTACTGCTACATTTCGCCTTAAACATTTTGGAAGCTTGGAGTTTATAAGCATGCATTTGGTTTTGTCAACTATAGTCCTATTGATCCTCTCAGCTAAGCCATTTTGCTGGGGGGTAAATCTGATTGTCTTGTGTCTCAGGATGCCATGCTTTTGACAAAAAGTCTCAAACTGCCTGTTACAAAACTCCAGGCCATTATCTGTTCTTAAGGCCTTTAGCTTCTTCCCACTTTGATTTTTTACCAATGCTTTCCAGGCTTTAAACTTCTCCCCAGCCTGATCTTTAGTTTTCAAAATATAGAGCCACACCTTTCTAGAGTAATCATCTATTAAGGTCATGAAATACCTGCCCCCTGATAATGATGAAACTTGAGTTGGTCCCCATAAGTCAGCATGCACATATTCTAAGACACACTTAGACTTATGCATTCCCTTAAGAAACTTAGCTCTATGTGCTTTACCAAAAATACAATTCTCACAAAAATCAAGACTACATATCTTGTCCCTACATAACAGCCCTTGTTTTTCTAGTTCTTATAGCCCTTTCATACTGATATGGCCAAGCCTGAGATGCCAAAGTTTAGTCTTATCTACATCAGATTCTGCTGTCATTACAGCATTAGCAGGAATAGAAGAACCAATCAGCACATATAGCCCATTTTTCTTTTCACCTTTCATCACTACAGATCCCCCTTTAGTCACTATTAACCTTCCATTATCTGAATTGAATGAGTACTTAGAGTTATCTAACATGCCTAAAGAGATAAGATTTCTCTTTAACTCGAGAGCATGTCTAACCCCATGTAGAGTTCTAATAACTCTATCAAACATCTTAATATTGACAGATCTTATCCCAATAATTTTACACCCATTGTTGTTTCCTATGAGAACTCTACCCCCATCAACAGATTGATATTCATAATAAAGTGACCAATTAGGACATATATGAAAAGAGCAACCTAAATCTAACACCCAATGACCTTCCAAATCACCTTTCGAAGCTATCAGCAAATCAGCACTCTGATACCCTTCATCAGTGGAGTCATATGAGGCTACAGCTGCATCCCCTGACTTCTCTTGGCTTTTCTTTTTCTTCTTCTCTGCACAATCTCTGATGTATTGCCCTTCTTTTCTACAGTAGAAACACTTTATTTTCTTCTTTTTCTTGTCTGCATTCTCTTGATTCTTTCCTTGCCCCTTCTCTTGATTCTTATTTTTCTAATCTTTCTTTTTCTCATTTCTGGCAACCAATCCCTCATCATTACTTTCCTCATGCTCATTCTTCTGAATTTCTTTGGAACACAGGAATGCTTTAACATCTTCCAAGGTTAAAGATGTTCTGCCATACAAAATTGTACCTACAAAACCTTCATAAGGCTTTGCCAGTGAACTCAACAGGAAGAAGGCTTTGTCTTCATCACTTATCTTCACATTCCCGACTCCTTTAAGATCTAGAATGATCTTATTAAAGGTGTCACTATGATCTTGAATTGAGACTCCTTCTCTCATTGAGAAAGTGTACAACCTTTTCTTCAAGAACAATCTATGAGCCATGGACTTCTTCATGCGCAGAGCTTCAACCTTGTTCCAGATGCCTAAAGCTGTCTTTTCCTCAGAAATTTCTCTCAAGATTAAGTCACTTAGACTTAAAATGAGAGTGCTATGAGCCCTATTTTAAATATGTTTCTTCTTCTCATCAGATACTGAAGATGCTGCAGACTCTGGATTATCTTCTTCCAGAGCAGATTCAAGGCCCTGATGCACAAGAAGAGCCCTCATTTTTAACTTCCAAAGTGAGAAATCACCACCAATGGTGAACTTCTCAATTTCAGGCTTTGGAAGGGATATTGCTATGAACCAACAAGGCTCTGATACCACTTGTTAAGTTTGAGAACAAATTACCAGAAAAGATTCGAAACCAAACAATAAATTAGAGAAAAAATTAACGGAAGCACAAAACAACTGATGGCTTGAACAAAACGACACTATTTTAAAGGAAAAAATCACTCACTTTTATTGCTCAAATTGATCACACCTCTATCTCTCTTTACACAGGAGATTACAAGCTTTTAATCAAAGCAAGAATTATAGAATTTGGATGAGAGCAGAAAGAGAAATCACACACACACCAGAGGCTGTTTATCAGCCCCTTTTAAGCTGAGGTTTCTGGAATTTTTCCAGAAACACTTACAACGGCCATAACAAACTTTACCACATCAGCAAAGTGTTTTACAAATCGATCCCTCCATTGAATGCTATCTGCACTATGGCCCAAGAACTCTCTCTCGTTTGCATTTTAGTCCCCAAATTCACAACTCAATTCTTCACAGCATATACTCATTATTGAATTACTGATGCAAGCACTATAATTATGTATTCTTTTGGATAAGAAGAATTTTGCGATCTTCAAAACATAGCCTCGCTGCACAATTAAACCCACTGGTTGGACAGCTTCAATTGCAAAGTTCAATGATCATAGAAAAATTATAAAAAATTTAATTCTTCATGATTTTAGCCACCAGCTAATCCAGAAAAAATGTGTTAGGATTAATTTTTATGAAATTAACAAAATAAGACAGAAAAAGAAAAGGTGTTAGAAACTTGAATTTTACTAGGTTTTGATGAATCTTTACCATACAAAATTTCAAAAGTCAAGAGCTAAATTAATAAGGCATGTGGAATGGATGTGAGCCACCATAAAACTAATGGTTTAGAAGGTAACCACGTTTTTGATGTTCTTGCCACATTTTCCAAATAAAAATAATATTTTGAAAGAAAAGACACTATTATCTATTGAAGTTTCTCTTTTATTAATGATTGTCGATAGACTATACCTCAAATACTATATATTCAATTATTATTTATTGGCATTAAATAATTTTTTGGTAAGGCGTCCTTTACTAAAAAATTTTCGAATTATTTGATTATTTTCTGAAAGTTTAACGTGTTGGACAAAAATCAGTTTTTTCTTTAAAAAAAAACTTTTAGGATCGATCTCATTTAATATATAAGAATTCATAGTTTAGAAATCGTACCTTGAAAATCTGAGAAAATGAACAATCTTTTCTTTTTCTACTAAAGTTATTTAGGCTCCCAGATCACGATCCGTCACCACCACTCCTATTAAATCACGATCCGTGTAAATCATAATCTACCACCAAATAATCTTCCAAGCTATAACTCAAGTTTGATATGCATTTGATGTGTAGACGCCTTTATTACTACTAAAGCAACTAGTAAGAGAAAAGTTTCCTCTTAATTTTAGAGAGAAAAATTCTTTTCTCTAATCTATACATTGCGGCTCTGTTTTTTTCTTTAGAAAAAATAAGCCTTTTTATATTTCCCTTTTAGTGAAAACCCTAGGCTCCAAATAATTTTTAAAAAAAATCACATTACTTGCTTTTTTTATAGGGGGCCCACCTTGTAAAATAACATAAGGCCCCTTACACACAAACATATTAAATGGAACCTCCCACTAAATGATATATTTAGGCTTTTGAAACAAATAGTTAGATATCTTACTTATTAATCGAGTAGTAATGCAGTCAATTAAATGAGCTAACTCAAGGATCATTTGGGAACATACAATAGTGGCTACAATAATTATTCCTGCAATTAAATAAGCCTAATCATTTAATTACAACTCTACTCCACTATAAGATTGGAATTGACCTCCATAATTGTATATTCGAATAATAATTCGTCACAAGCCACATTGATTTCTTTACTGCTCAATCCTTTGTACGAAATCGTTAATTAAATCGATATCTCAACTGTTCAATCAATTTAATTATCTCTTGTTCCTTGATATTTACTGGTTTTCTCTAAAAATCATTTTCAACATATAAATATGTTGACACGCTCTGGCCAGAGAATTTCATGATCAAGTACCAAAAACTCATCAAGAGATGTGTTGTACAAACTCTATATTATTAATCTATAGCTCCAATACTCATAATTGCTCCCACCAAGATATCGGGTAATCTTGACTACAAGAGTGTGTTGTGCCTATTAGTAACTCAAATGGAATAACAATTACAATCATGAAATCATACCACTGTTGCAACATAGAACCTAAATAAAATAACACAAAGACGAAAGTAAAGTTAAGACAAAAATAGTGTTTGATAAATTCTGTAAATTCTACTTATTTCATAATTTTTTCCATTCTAACAGCAATTTTTTAATTTCTAATTCGTTGGCTCATGCAAGTTTAATTAAAACGTTAGAACAAAATACCTAAACATTAAATATTGCATAAAATTAAATCGAGTAAACCTCTCTCTTTTTTTTTCCCCTTCTCCTAACTCGATACCCTTTTACAATTTTTCTTTTGTCCTTCATGGATCATAGTAACTATATACTTATTTGACATTTCACACTACAATTCATAGTCATGGCCATTACACCTTGTGTTTGTTATTTTTTTTTCTTTATATTTATCAATTGGATCAAAATTGAAAACAATGTTGAGGTGAAGGTGATTAATTTTCTATATATGGTGGATGATGACGATGGACTTCTGATGAGCATAATTTATACGCATAGTTTACTTTTAATTATTTAATTGTTAGTTATTTTATTTATTATTTTTAATTAATTGAATTGTTTTGTTGAATAGGGAATTAATTGGAGATTATGGATAAAAAGAAATAAAGAAGTTCAATTTTGGAAATAATAATTAATTGATTGTGGGAGCAATTATGCATGTATACGCGTTAATACAAAGCAAAGGAATCCTAATGCAAATCTAAATGGTGGTCACGTGCATGAGCTTGCAAATTCCAAAGCGGAAACAAACTAATATCTAACGAAAGGGACACTTAGGAAGATGATTGTAAAATTGGGAAAGGACGCGATGGGCACTTGTGAGAGCTCAAGCAAGTAAAGGCCAAGCCTTTTGGCTTTAGAATTTAAAAATATGGGGCCCGTTTTGAAGACTATAAAAGAAGCTGACTCATGGCTTTTGAGAGGGGCAGCCGCCAGAGGAAGAAAAAAAAGACGCAGACGCGATTCGGTAGAGAAGAGCACTAACAGTTCGACTTCCCATGGCTGGTTTTATTTTTTTATTGCTCCTAAATTAAGTATGTTTAACTAATTTTCTTATATTAAGGTTAAGGATGAAGCCCTATTCAATAAAATAATTATCTTTTTATTTCATTAATTCCCTACATGTGTGTTTTAATATTTATGGTTCTTATTTCACATGATTAATTGGATGTTATTAAATTCTTTTCACTAATTCTGTCATGCATTATTGATTGTTAAGATTAATATTTGATTAAATCTATGCTTGGATCTATGAAGTTTATACATGATTGTCTTTAATTCTGTGTCTTTCATTAAATTATTTACACAGAGTGCTTAGGAAAATTTTGACTCTTTGTTATTGATATGTTAGCACTCGTATTCATAAATAAATAACGCTAAAATTTTAAAAAACACTCTGTTATGTTACATTTGAATTATGTTAACCGTTTATGGATAAATTGATTTGGAGTTGTCACTCTAAAATTTGGGATTAATTAATAATTAGATAATTACCAGTTAAATAGTGGTGGATTCTAAAACCTTGATAATTTTCGTCTTATTGAATTCTCATTTGCTTTAATTGTTTTTTTTATTTTAATTAGTTTAATTTCTCTTAGAAACTCAATTTGCTCAACTAGGTTAGGATTAATATTAATTTTAGATTTAAATTAGACTTTTCAATTTATAACAATTCATGTGGGTTCGACCTCGTTACCACTATTTTATCTCTAGATTCGTGCGCTTGCGAGTACTAAAATTTTTCACAACAAATTTTTGGCGTCGTTGCCGAGGATTGTGCTAGAAAGTCAGTTTAATCTAGCTTGATTTGATTCTTCTACTAGTTATAATTTAGGTTGCCTTTTATTTTTTTAATCAAAAAACACCAAAAAAAAAGCAAAAATATTTTTTATTATTTGTCTTTAAATTCATTGTTTGGTTGTTTGATTTCTTTTATTTTTATATTTCATTTATTTTCATTATTGTTGTTTTATTTTCTTTTATTTTATTTTTCTTTCCTTGTCTAGTTAGTTTATGAGTGTTTGGGAACGTGATTTAACAAATTACTTAGTTAAAGTTGATTGTTGTTAGCTAGTTCTTCAGAAGTGATGATGACCCAAATAGAATAATGCCAATACTTCCACCAGTGCAAAGAGAGAAAACCCTTGGAGAATACTTTTCACCACTTACAGCCAACCAACCATCTTGTATTATGTTGCCACAAACTACAGCAACACAATTTGAACTTAAGCCCTCTGTCATTCAACTTCTACCATCTTTCCATTGGTTAGAGAGAGAGGACCCATACTTGCACATTAAGGAATTTCTTGATATATGCTCAATATTTCGTTTTCAAAATTTTAATGATGAGTCAATTAGACTTCGTATGTTTCCTTTCTCATTAAAAGACAAAGCAAAAGTTTGGTTGAACTCACTTGCTATTGGGTTCATTACTGCATTGGATGAATTGAGTAATAAGTTTCTCACCAAGTTTTTCCCTATGTCCAAAACAAATGGCTTTAGGAGAGAGATAAGTGATTTTTATCAAAGAGAGGGTGAACAATTTTACGAGTGTTGAGAAAGATTCAATGATTTACTCCTCAAGTGTCCCCACCATGGTTTTGAAAAATAGAGACTTATACAATGCTTTTATAATGGTTTAACCATGTCAAATCGTCATATGGTAGAGTCTATGAATGGTGGAAGATTTTTAAACTTACATGAAGGGGCTGCATGAGATTTCTTTAATTCACTTTGAAATTCTCTCAGTGGGATTTTCAATCAGAAGTCATCTCAAGTTTTTAGGAAAGGTCTATATAAAGTTAAAGATGATTTTGATGTGAAGGCCACTCTAGCTACACTTTCTAGGAAAATGGATGCTTTATCTATGAACCAATCCATGAATCATCACCCTAGTGTAGCTAATGAGGTTTGCGTCCTTTGTTCCAACCTATCTGGTAGCAATTATCCATCATTACCGGACTTTTCAAACGGCTTACGGTAGGTACATGTCCTCTGATCGTATGAGAAAACACCATGAGTCCGTATTCATCCATATATAATCTGGTGGAGGAATCACCAATTTTTCTTAGAAACAAAATCAACCTTTGTCGAAACCAAGGAGGACAACAATTGACATGCCCCAACAATTTATCCCTCACAACCAATATCCTCACCTTGACCTATGTCTCGATTTGTGTAACAAAGAAAACTTTCTTTAGAGGATACACTTCAAAGTTTTATTCAATCAACCCAATAAGCCTTTCACTCAAACACTCAAGCTATTCTAAAACTTGAACATCAATTAGCAACTACTGTAGCTGAGAGAGAAAAAGGAAAATTTCCAAGTCAACCAATTCCTAATCCCAAAAAAGTGCACGAAGTTGGATCGAGTTCAAGCCATCAGCATGAAGAAGCAGAGTCTATTATGACCTTGAGAAGAGGAAAATTATTTGACAATAAAGTGGAGGTTCAAACAAGAAAGACATATGAGCCTGCTTGAATCGGTTCCATCGCGACTCATCAATGATCGGAAGAAAAGTGGCCCGCGACTTACGTTCTGAGCTCATTTTCCTCAAACGTTAGCAAAGGTAAAGAAAAGGACTTCAACAGGTGAGATTATGGAAATCTTCAAGCAGGTAAGTATAAACTTCCCTTTACTCGATGCTATTAAGCAAATTCCTTCCTATGCCAAGTTTTTGAAAGATTTATGCACTAAAAAGAGAAATCTGCATGTCACCAAAAAGGCATTTTTAACTGAACAAACTAGCAATTTACTTCAATGTAAAATGCCACCAAATTTAAGGATCCTGGTTCTCCTACTCTCTCATGTGTTATAGGGAACCAATCATTTAATAAAGCATTATTGGATTTATGAGCTAGTGTTAATCTCTTGCCTTATTCTGTTTACATGCAGCTTGGACTAGGTAAATTAAAGTCAACTTCCATTATTTTGCAACTTGTAGATAGGTCGATGAAAATACATCGTGGTAGTATAGAGGATGTGTTGATACAGATTGACAAATTTTATTATCCTGTTGATTTTATTGTTATTGATACTCAGCATATATAAAATCCTAAAAAATACACTCTAGTTATTCTAGGTCGTCCTTTCTTAGCTACAGCTGATGCTCATATTAGTCACAGGACTGGAAACATGCAGTTGTCTTGTGGTAATATGACCATAGAATTAAACATTTTTAATGTTCCCAAGCAGGCACAAGACGATGATGAAGTCGTTGAAGTAGATATGATAGAAGCATCAATTGATAACTCATTTATTTCTAACCACTGTGACAATCCATTAACACTATACACAATTGACTCTGATTTATCTTTTGATGTTAATAGTGGTATTGTTAATGCTTTACTTGATTCAACTCTCATCATAGATCCAATTAAGTGGAAAGAAAAGATTGAGCCACTTCCTCCTGATGAGAAAATTGAACCATTCAAGCGTAGGTCACATTCTGACATGCAAAATATGGTAAGATCTAAAGTGCTTAAATTGTTAGATTTTTATACTACTTCAAATAACTCTCAGGTAAGCTTGGAACAAAAGAGATCAAAGTGGTGCGATATTGAGGAGTTTCATTACCATCATCCTTTTATAGATAAAATGCTCCAGTGCTTAGTTAATCATGTTTTATATTATTTTTTGCATAATTGCTTTGATTTTCACCAAATTCTTATTGATCCTGGTTGATTTGTTATTTGCATTAATTAGTTAGTTTAGTAGGATTTTATTTTATTTTTTAATTTATATTTCTTCTAACGTTTTCTTTTTAGTTGTCATTTTCTTTTAATCTTTCCCAGCCCATTCAAGTGTGTTCTCTCCAACTTTCTCTTTTATTATTTATGTTTTTAATTTTTTTTCTTTCTTTTCATCTTTTTGCATGCATATCTTTTATTTATGAAACATTGAGGACAATGTTCTGAATAAGTTTGGGGGTGAGAATAGAGTGTGCTTTGTTTTTTTCAAAAAAAATTAAATTATTTTCAAAAATTCAAAAAACATTTGTGTTTTTTGTTTGTTTTTATATGAAAACCCAATGATAAGAACTTGATTGACAATGAATATGGTTCTTAGAAAGGGTTTAATATTGTCTTAGTTTATATTTGATTCTTGCGTTAGTCCCTCTTGATTGAGATTCTTTGAGCACTAATATCAGTTCTTTCATTATTTTGACTTGAAATCTGATATTGACGCAGCCTGAGTTGAGAATTTTAGATAGAGTAAATGATTGTTTGTCTTGATTCTTATCTCCACAATACAAAAAAAAGTATACACATGCGCCAGAATCAGAAATAGCTACCTATAACCCGTAAGAGTGAAGCTATCATTGAGTAATTTGGGCCTATGTACCACCAATATGTAGAGGATAATCTACCATGAGAAGAAGGCTACCTTTAAGGGGTAGAATGAAAGCTCCTGACTTTGGTTAAAGAAAAAAAATCAAGTGCACGTGCTAAAACAAAAATAAAAGAAAATGCACATAAAAGCCCGTGAAGGAAAAAAAATGGAGATCAAGATGATAAGATTAGTTTGACCTACTCCTTTCTTTGTTTGAGGCAAAGGCTGTTGAATTAAAGAGAGATGATATTGACTGTTGAATTGAAGTTAGAACTTTGCCAATATTAGAAATTTTCTTTGGGCTATATAATTTATACAATTTTTTAGGCTATTTTCATGTGTTATTTAAAGATTTTGATTCTTTTATTTTAGTGTTATTTTTTGAAAAAAAAATGATGTTTGTGGGCATCATCACTGAAGCCCTCACGAGACTATAACTCATCCATTATGGCTGCTTAATAGTTTAAAGGCTTGTTGCATACGCTAAATGCAATCGCGATTACCTGCGAAAGTGGTTTAGTTAGGATTTACTCTTTATTTCATTGTTTTTATTTTTGTTTTTAATTTTGCTCGAGGACTAGCAAAATCAAAGTTTGGGAGTATTTGATGAGTATAATTTATACGCATAATTTACCCTTAATTATTTAATTGCTACTATTTTTATTTATTATTTTTAATTAATTGAATTGTTTTGTTGAATAGGGAATTAATCGGAAATTATGAATAAAAAGGAATATAGATGCTCAATTTTGGAAATAATAATTAATTGATTGTGGGAGCAATTATGCATATATACATGTTAATACAAGGCAAAGGAATCTTAATGCAAATCTAAATGGTGGTCACGTGCATGAGCTTACAAATTCCAAAGCAGAAACAAATTAATGTCTAACGAAGGGCACACTTGGGAAGATGATTGTAAAATTGGAAAAAGGAAGTGATGGGCACGTGTGAGAGCTTAAGCAAATAAAGGTCAAGCCTTTTGACTTTAGAATTTAAAAATGTGGGGCCCATTTTGAAGACTATAAAAGAAGCTGACTCATGGCTTTTGAGAGGGGCAGCCGTCAGAGGAAGAAAAAAAGGATGCAGACGCGATTCGGTAGAGAAGAGCAGTAACAGTTCGGCTTCCCAGGTTTTTTTTTTTTTTATTGTTCTTAATTTAAGTATGTTTAATTAATTTTGTTATATTGAGGTTAAGGATGAAGTCCTATTCAATGAAATAATTATCTTTTTATTTAATTAATTCCCTATATGTGTACATGTTTTAATATTTATGGTTATTATTTTACATGATTAATTGGATGTTGTTAAAATCTTTTCACCAATTCTGTTATGCATTATTGATTGTTAAGATTAATATTTGATTAAATCTATGCTTGGATCTATGAAGTATATACATGATTGTCTTTTATTCTGTGTCTTTCATTAAATTGTTTACACAAAGTACTTAGGAAAACTTTGACTCTTTGTTATTCAATATGTTCATATAAGATTCTTAAATGTCATATTATTAAGCAGAAAAAGAACCTATACAAGATTAATTTTAATTGGGCTTAATTGTTATATTTTTAAGATGGCATATATTAATTTCGAGTTGTCACTCTAAAATTAGGGATTAATTAATAATTAGATAATTACTAGTTGAATAATGGTGAATTCTGAATCCTTGGTAATATTCGTCTTATTAAATTCTCATTTGCTTTAATTGTTTTCTTATTTTAATTAGTTTAATTTCTCTTAAAAACTCAATTTGCTCAACTAGGTTAGGATTAATATTAATTTTATATTTAAATTAAACTTTTCAATTTATAACAATCCATGTGGGTTCGACCTCGTTACCACTATTTTATCTTTAGATTCGTGCACTTGCTTGCGAGTATTAAAATTTTTCACAACAACTTCCTGCAACTATGTTATGTCTAATTTAGCAGCAATCACACTAAAGATTGATTTATCATTCCAATAAGAATTATTAAGTCAGAGATTAATCAGTGGTCAATGAAATATGCCAGGCGTATAAAAAGTAGTTGATCAGTAACGCATGCATGCTGCACATTTTGCATAATTACAACATGGATTATAACCTATTTAATGGTGAGATGTTGCTGTCCTTCCAATTTAAAATTAATTTCCTACACAACTCCAAAGATCAGAATCTCCTATAAATACCAAAGCTCAGACACGTCCTTGAAGCACACCAAGCCTTAAGAAGATAATGGCACTTCAAGATTCAGAAGTTCCTGCTTCCATTCTGAATGCTACAGCCGGCAACCGTCCCACGGCTAGTTATCATCCCACCCTCTGGGGGGAAAAATTCCTTGACTTTTCTTCTGTTGACGACTCTGTGGTAAATTAATAATTTTCATATTCTAGTACTTTCTTGGCTTGTATTTTCATAGCAAAAGTATCTAACTTCCACTCCTCTCAATGAACTTGTCAATTTTTTCTCTTGCGTATGTAGGCAATGGATGCCACAATTGATCATGACGAATTTGAAGGACTTAAGCAAAAAATAAAGAACATGTTAATCTCACCAGCCGATAAGTCTTTACAAAAATTGAGATTGATTGATGCCGTCCAACGCTTAGGAGTGGCTTACCATTTTGAGAGGGAGATAGAAGATGAACTAGAAAAACTATCTCATGATGAGTATGATGGCAATGATGTACACACCGTTGCTCTTCGATTTCGGTTACTCAGACAACAAGGATATCGCATATCATGCGGTAATAAAATCTTCATCATAGCTTATAACTCTTCTTTAGTCTCTATGTATATATTGCAGACGAAACATTTATGTAGTATATTTGTCTCTATTAAAAATCTAACTAATTACTCTTTACTTTTCAATTGTTATCCATGTCAATTTTGTTTGAGTCCTAAATTACATTAAAAAAATAGAATTTAATCTTAAAAGGTAAGATCCAACATTTTTAAAAAGTTCTGATAATTAAAAATGACTAATTAGCCAATTGGCTAAACAAATCTAGAGACTAGCTAAACGGGAATTTGCCCTTCTATACATATCGCTACCTGAACTATATGGCCTAAATCAATTAAGAACATTATGTGAGATTGATATCAGTCGAATTACTCTTTGACTGGAAAAGCAGATGTTTTTAGCGGTTTCAAAGATGATGGAAAGTTCAAGGAATCCTTAATTATTGATGTGACCGGCATGCTAAGTTTGTATGAGGCTGCACATCTTTGCATTCGCGGGGAAGATATCCTGGATGAAGCCCTAGCTTTCACTACTTCTTACCTGGAATCAAAGGTTACTCAAGTAAGCCCTCAGCTTTCTGATGAAATACTTCATGCGTTGAATAGGCCAATCCGCAGAGGCTTGCCAAGGCTAGAGGCAATCTATTACATCGACCTCTACTCACAAGATGATTCAAAGGATAAGGCAATATTACTAAAGTTTGCAAAACTAGATTTTTGCATGCTTCAAGTAATTCACCGCAAGGAGTTAAGTATCATCACAGAGTAAGTTCAAATTTTTTAGACAATAACTTCAAATTTAACTGCATAAATATTGATGCTAGACTCACACTACTTGAATTTTTAGCTGGTGGAAAAATTTAGATGTCGAAACAAATCTGCCATACGCTAGAAACAGAGTTGTAGAATGCTATTTTTGGGCAATGGGAGTGTATTTTGAGCCTCGATACTCCTTTGCAAGAAAGATATTCTCCAAAGTAATTGCAATGGCTTCCATTTTAGATGATACTTACGACGCCTATGGTACACTTGAAGAACTTGAGCTCTTTACAAATGCTATCAAAAGGTCAAGTACACGAAATCTACTCAACATATTCAGCTCAATTAATTGTATGCATCTTTAGTTAAAATTAAATTTCCTATTTATATTTTCTAAGGTGGGAGGTTTTGTCACTTGATTTTCAGGTGGGATATTAGCAATATAGATGTACTTCCGAAGTACATGAAACTGATTTATGAAGGACTCTTGGATGTTTTTGGTGAAGCTGAGGCGCAAATCTCAAAGGAAGGACGGACATATTGCATGTCATATATCATACAAGCGGTAAACCACCTATATATATATAACTGCTTTTGGGGCTGGTGCCAAAAATGGCATTCCAGCTTGCACTTATCACTATTAAAGTTATAATATTTGTTTACCAGGTGAAGAAAGTAGTCCAAGCCTACTTTGAGGAAGCCAAGTGGTGCAATGAAGGTTATTTTCCAAAAGTGGAGGAGTATATGCAAGTTTCACTTGTGACAACTTGCTATCATATGCTGGCAACGGCTTCTTTTCTTGGCATGGGAAAGATTGCTGACAAGCAGGCCTTTGAATGGATCTCCAATTACCCTAAGATTGTGAAAGCCTCCCAAGTTATTTGCAGACTTATGGATGATATAGTGTCTCATGAGGTACAGTATATATTAATATTAATATTAATATTCATCGTCTTATTATTATTATTGTTAACTTTTGTGATTTGTAGTTTGAACAAAAAAGAAAGCATGTTGCCTCGGGTATTGAATGTTACATGAAGCAGCATGGCGTCTCTAATGAAG
This sequence comes from Citropsis articulata, assembly GCA_030449925.1. NCBI lineage: Eukaryota > Viridiplantae > Streptophyta > Magnoliopsida > Sapindales > Rutaceae > Citropsis > Citropsis articulata. The sequence continues at coordinate 6,761,134 of JASUUH010000257.1, forward strand.
AGGTAATTAAACTATTCCGCAAAGAAATATCATATGGATGGAAAGATATAAATGAAGGATTCCTGAAATCAACAGAAGTGGCAGTGCCTCTCCTTGAGCGCATTCTTAATCTTGCACGAGTGATAGATGTAATTTACAAGGATGATGATGGCTACACCAACTCTTATGTGATCAAAGACTACATCGCCACATTGCTTGAGAAGCCTGTTCCCTTTTGAGTAGTTTCTGCGATGCAGATTACATCCTATATAAACTATTACTGTTGTCTTTTGGAATAAGCTCTGTAATTTATTCTTCAGAGTACTTATGTGCTGCTGTCATCACAATTATCAAATTCTGCCCTACAATTAATAAAAAGTTTACTTGTATTCCTGTACTACAATTAATAAAGTTTTCCCTGCATATTTTCATTGATTTGCACCATAACACTGTAAATCTTACCACACTGGATTTCAACATCTACCAAATATCTATTCTTAATTCTATCTCCAATTTAATCTCGGTTATCACCTATGCTAAGGTTCTTGACCCTCCGGGAGCCAAAAATAACATTCTTTCACTCATCCGGAAATGCAAAAATACTAAACGACCAATTTTCTCTTGAACCTATTAGTGATAATTTTTTACTCAAGGTTTTGACAAATCTTAATAAATTGGGCGTTTCAACTAGTAAAATTAATATTTTACCAACCAATATAGATACATGGCGCATCAATTAGGACTCCTATTGGAACTCAACTGTTGAGATCCCAACATTAATTTTTGGTAAAACACTCATCACTTTGTTTCTGAAGCTAAATAGATTGTCCACCTGCCCCCCGCCCCAGCTCCCATCCAAATGGTAAAAGAGCATTATATCCGCTCAATTGATACAGTAAAACCTTTTTATAGTCATAATGTTGTGACCAACTAATTTTATTTTTATGAAGAGGTTATAACTTAATAGAGGTACAGTTACAAAAATCTTTATTTTTATTAGTTGTCCTTAGTACAAGTGATATAGAGGTAAAATATGCACTATATTAATAATTTAATAATGAAGCATGTCAAATAACATGTATAGGCAATAACAATAGGGATAGACAACATTTTAAAAAACCCACACATATTTTTTGTAACGTGCAGATAATTATTACTATATGGAGTTCCTTAAGATGAGATCTAAAAACAATTATAATTTATTGCAATATTAAATTTATTCTTATTTATAACTAGCTCAAGTTGGGACTAAGATTTTTATAACTAGAGATGGTTTAGAAAAGGTGTATGTTGATCAACTTGAAACCTTTTTAGTATGGAAATAATTGAACTACCTAAAATTTCTTCTGTTTCCCAACCGTTGTGGATGGAGTCCGTATGCATAATTCAACATAATTACTTTAGTATATCTCATAAAAAATCCCTTGAAAATTATAATTTCGCCTGTCAATCTTGACTTAATTTCTCTTTAGATATGTTTGAATAACTATATTAATATGCTTTTACTTGATCACCAATCTAATTAAGTATATACTAAAAAAATTAATTAATGGTTGTTTGTGGTAATACATCAATGTCATGTCTCTTTTAGCAGGAATAGTGTCACGGGACGAGAGGTTTCGAGCCCGTGCGGCAATCCCGCATCCTATACTACGAGAGTAAGCCTAGTGGAAGTGGGACAATATTGACTGGTTTCGCCCTGCCTTGGGCTCATCAGGAGAACGGCTCCAATTCCCAACCAGTGTGTGTAGGGCTTCGCCTAGACCCCTCTTCGATGTTAAGTTCTCGACTAGCGACAAGTTCCCCAAACTTAACCGGGTCAACCTACCTGAACTCCAAAGAGTCTAGCACCATTGTATTCCCCACACGCACGCCTCTGAAGCACATTCCCTACAATCAACATAACCATCGTCGATACTAGCGTACAAGCGCATATCATGGGTGCCACAATTGCGGTCCGTGACAATAGGCTCCACATTATTTTATGTCCCCTAATTTGTTCGTAATTGATGTTTCTTTCTTTATTGATCAAAATCGTCCCTTTAACAAGGGCATTCATACCAGAAAATAGAAAACAACAAACATGTCAATATCTTTTTTTTTTTCACATGAAATTTGTGCTTGAGTGGCTCATTGCTCTTGCTTATAGGCAAAGCTTAGGCATTCCACTTGCTGGTGAAGTGAATCGTCCTATATTAATAGGGGTTTGTCTTTTTTAATTAATAATTTAAAGTGACTTAATTTAATTAATTAAATTAATTAGAGGTGTTTGTTTTTATAATTTAATAGGACCTTTTAAATAATTTTAACCTAATAAGATAAGTCAATTTTTAGGTTTTTTACTAAATAGAGAAATGTGAATAAGCCAACTAATTTCTAATCTAAAAAATATCTCTACTTTATAAATTATTTTTTATGCCTATTCTAAAAACCTCCCAAACACATTTACCCACCAGTAATATCATCTTATATTATGTACTATTATTGAGAATTTGAACTAATTACCAAGTTGGCCCTTAAGTTTTCAAACCAATACATCCTGTTGTGTATTTGTCTCGATTAAAATTTCCCTTTTTTCTTTTTTAATGAGCCTTGACAATATGAGAGAAATTTGTTGATCCGAAAAAGTTATTAGATCTAGTCAGGAGAGGACGTGATGAGCCATACCCCTTAAAAAGGATATTGATTGAAAACAAGAACAATGCAAAGCATGCATGCTAGAAAGACAACAAAACCATGCATTAAGGTAGCATTTGTTTTTTGTCTGAAATCTGAATAGATTTAAATTAATTTAAATTTTGAATAGAGCTGAACGTCTAAACCTAAATGATTTTTTTTAATCGTTAAAAATAAATATTAAGTTATCTGTTCTTTAACTTAAAAAAAATCTAAAACTAGTATTTTTACGTTTGTGCCCTTGTAAATTGTGAATGTTAAACCAATAATAAGCACCTCACAGAACATAAAAAAGATAATATATTATCATACCATAAATCATATTCAATTGAATACAGCCCTTTAATATTTTATATTAGTATATGTTAATCAAATTTATTATAGTTTATGATGTTTTTATATGAAAAATCTCCGTAAAAATTTATGAAGATAATATTGTTAACTTTAAGAAAATACAAAGATAAAAATAATAATAATCTACTACTATATATTATCATAAGTTATATAAAGATGGGTAATAATGCTAATTATTAAATTTTATTTAGATAAGGATAAAAATTAATTAATTAGATAAGGAGATTTTGGAGAATGTGTTTTCATATACCATTCAAACTTTTTAGATTAAGCAAAAAGGTCAAAAAAAAAAAGTAACTTAATAACTTAGTGATTTACTAGCTGGAAAATTTCATTAAGTTGAAAAAAACAAACAAACTTAATGACTTAGTTGGTAAAAATTGAGTCAATTAAGTCATAAGTCCAAAAAAAACAAATAGCTTCTAAGTAAACCGACTACTGAGAAAACTATTTTCATTTGTTGCATGTTAAATTTATTTTAAATTTTAAATTACATAAAAATACTATTTTACCTTAAAAAAAAATAGAAGCAAAAGCTTTAAAAAGAATGACCAGGACGTTTTAAAATTTTTCAAAATATCAAGACAAACGAGACAATAGGCCAAATTCTATGGATCAAATTTAAGACCATGAAATATGGCTTAAATTTAAGACCATGGAAGATTGATCTCAATCGATTTACTCTTTGATAATGAAAGCAGATATATTCAGCATATTAAAAAATGATGAAGGAAAATTCACGTCATCCATAATTAATGATGTGACCGGCATGCTAAGTTTGTATGAGGCTTCGTGGAGAAGATATACTAGATGAAGTCGTAGCTTTCACTACCTCTCACCTTGAATCAATGGTTCCTCTAGTAAGCACTCAGCTTCTGATAAAATACATCATGCATTGACTAGGCCACTCCGCAAAGGCTTAACAAGGTGAAGAAAATGAGAAAACGAATGTTTGGCTTGAGAGAAAATCTCAGAGAAAATATTTTTTTGATTTGTAGAACTTCATTCACTAAAGAATTGATTACATCACATGTATTTATGCACACTAATCAATAACAACTTGTAACTAACTAAAAATTAAATCCAGCTAATCATTTATGCAATACATATTGTGTGTTACAACAAAATTTAACTAATTATGTTGAGCAGGTAGTTGAACTATTGCATTGCTTAATAGCTTCTAATGGTTTGACTTGATTTTACTCAAACTTTGTTTTCTCATGCTCTGCATAATGTGCTGCATTAACAGCCCCCTTAAACTCAATAGGCAAAGATGAACATTGAGCTATGCCCTCAAATAATTGAAGTGTGTGAATGAGAAAAGTTTGGTCATTATATTAGTAATTTGTTCCTCACTTGGTATATAATGGTAACACCCCAAACCTAGTTTTGACCCCCTGTTGAGCACCCTTATAAATTGAGAGAGAAAAAAAATGAAGAAAACTCATGAAGAGAGAGAAAGGGAAAAGAGAACCGGGTCGACCCGTACCTGCGAACCCCACCCGACTGCCGTTTCCATTTCCGGCCACTATTCCAGCCGAGCTTGGTACCAATTTGAAGCTTGAAAGACGAGCAATGTATCAATGTCATCCTTGTTGCCGAAATCCAACCGAAACGTCGGTGATTTTGTTGGAAAGAACCGCGGCTCAACCTGCCTTTGTCACCGTCGATCTCACCGGAGTTAGGCCGCCCTACTGCTTGGGTTTTGTTCTTTACCATGCCCTCTGCCTTTTCCGACCATTCACTACCGTTGATCGGCCGTTGATGGACTCATGGCTTTGGGAGCCCGATCCGAAGTCGTTGCCGCGCGTGGGAGCTCACAGCCACCACTGTTGGACTCAGCATGGCTGGAACCTTCATTCTTGAGCTTCCAGTCACCGTCAGTTAAATTCCTGTGATTGTTGACCAGCGAGGGTATTTCGGTAGTTTCATACTTTTGGGCAATTTAGTAATTTTAGATTTTATGGGTATTTTAGTAATTGGTGGAATTTAGGATAAGTTAGTAATTTATATTGTTGAGGTTAATTTAGTAAATTATAATTTTAAGGGGTATTTTGGTAATATTGAATTCGAGGGCATTTAGGTAATTTTGGAATATTTGAGGGTAATTTTGTAATTTAAAAATCATGAGTATTTTGCTAATTTATGATTTAAATTGAGATTATTTGAGGTTAAGCATGAAATGTGATTATATTGAGGAATTTGAGAATATTGGAATTTATGATTATGATTTAATTTTATTCTTATGAGAGTATTTTTATTTATTTTTAGACCGATGATATCAATACACATTTGTACTCAAAGATACGAGGAGGTAAGTAAACTAGATTTCCAAACGAATCACAATAAATAATATATATGTTTGACATATTTGAAAAACTTATTTTGATATATACGGATATGAATTAATATGTTCTGCCATGTGTTTATGTGATGTGTTGATATGATGTGTCGTTATGTGTACTTATGGACATAGACATACGTATGTATGGAATTTCATTGGCATGAGTACGAAAATGCATTATGTTTTGTATAAAATGAGAAAGCGAATTTGGCAAACGGAATTTGAAGAAAGAAAGATTGTTTTACAATTTTGGCTTGGATGCTTGAATTCATTACTGTCTTAGTGGAGGATACTCTGGATGTTATGTTATGAATATGAGATAAGTGGGCGAAGGATGCGTTGGCGAGAAACCTAAAGTGTATGAAAGTTATGAAAGTTAATGGAGTGTCCCACTAAGTAGTAATTGAATAAAGGTAGCTCGAGTAAGAGATTTGAAAGAGAACGTGAAAGTTTGAGAATGACAGAATGAGATTTCGATGATTTATTTTTTAATGTTTTCGAGTACCATAGCACGCCATTCATTTGCATTATATGTACGTACGTATGTGTTTTGGTATATGAAAAACTTTTTTTCCTTACTGAGTTTCGTACTCATTATAGTTTATTGTGATTCAGTTTTCATAAATCAATATTGTTTCATGATAACTAACGATGAAGACTTAAATGGAGAAAATAGATGATTTGGCATAAATTTTAAATTCTTCTGTTGTAGTTTGCGTAATATATTTGTATTTCGAGGCTTGAATTTTTGTGGACTGTAAATGATTATTATTATTATTATTTTAGTATAGATATTTGAGTTTGACTAAGATTTGCCCTCCAGAGCTCGAGGCGAGTCGTTACAATAATGCATGTTTAACTCACCTGCAATAACTTTGTTTCAGATGAAATGCAAATCAATCTCTATATGCTTCGTTCGAGAGTGATATACAGGATTTCTAGTTCGTTCAGTGGCACTGAGGTTGTCATACCAAATAGTAGGTTTCTCAATGCAACGAAGTTTCATCTCAGAAAATAAGGATTGTAGCCAGACCAATTCAGCACTTGCAGAGGCTAATGACATGTACTCACTTTCTGCACTGGATCTAGTTACTACAGATTGTTTCTTTGAGGAGCAAGAGATTAAATTATTAACTAATACAATAGGCACCAACAAATTTCCTGTTATATAAATCACAAGCCCAGTCTGCATCAGTGAATGCTGTAAGCTTCATATCTCCATGTTTTATGAACTTAAGCCTATAGTCTTGTGTAGTTTTCAAGTATCTCAAAACACTCTTGCATTCTATTAAATGTTGTAATGTAGAAATAGAAACACATTGGCTGAGTTTATGAATAGAAAATGCAATTTCAAGCCTTGTTAATACTAGATATTGCATTCCCCTAACAATGCTTTTATAGTGAGTAAGGTCTGCAATATATTGTCCAAGGACACCCTGAGTTTCTTTCTGCAACTTCAGGCCAGTGCTCATAGAAGTGTCAATGCCCTTGCAATCTAGCATATCAACCTCTGAAAGCAAGTCCCTGATATATTTTCTCTGGGAAAGATATACATAATCTTTGTCATAGAGAACTTTAATGCCTAGAAATATAAGATAATTTTCCAAGATCTTTCAGTGTAAATGTTGCACTGAATTTAGTAATAAACTTTTCTAGATCATCACAATTTTGCCCTGTAATTAGTAGATCACCAACATATATAAGTACCATTATCTTAGATGATGTGGTTCCACCTATGAATAAAGAAGCGTCGGCCCTTGAATTTTCAAAACCCCACTGCAACAAGCACCCTTTAAGCTTATCATACCAGGCTCTTGGAGCTTGTTTAAGACTATACAAGGGCTTATAAAGTTTACACACAAAGTCAAGCCTTTCATTATCAATAAAGCCTTCTAGTAGGTCCATAAAAACTTTCTCTGATAAATCCCCATTAAGAAAGGTATTGTTGACATCAACTTGCCTAATTGACTATTGATTCACTATTGCAAGACTTAGCACAACTCTGACAATAGCTGGCTTTATTATATGACTAAAAGTTTCAAAATAATTCACCATTGCAATATGTTGAAAACCCCTATTTGCTATAAATATGGCTTCGTATTGAGTTAAACCGCCATCAGTATTGTATTTACTCTATATAGCCATTTATTGCCAACTATCTTTTGATCACTTGTTCTTGAAACCAAAGACCATGTATTATTTCTAATTAAGGCATCATATTCATCTTTCATGGCTGCAAATCATTTTGGATCATGTAATACCTCATAAACTATATCTAGTTTCTTATGCTTAAGGACTGCTATGTATACCTTAGGTTTAAAAATACCAACTTTACTTCTAATAATCATTTGGTGTGTATTTGGTGGAGAGGAAGATTGTGGAATGGTTACTGGTGGTTGTGAAATAGATGAAATAGGTACTGGTTGATTGTCAAATAAAGTAGATGGAGAGAAAACAGGTTAAATAGGTAATGTGTGATGTTGGGCTGGTTTAGTTTGTGTAGTGTGCTGAGGTGAAGAGGAGTTTAATCTGTATGATTGTAAGTGATTGACTAATTGGTTAGAACTACTGCAATTGGAACTTATAGAGTCAAAATTAATTAAGCTACCATCAGAGGAAAAAGAAGATACAGATAGAGAAGTAAGGTGATAGACTTGTTGAGGAGTAAAAGGAACAGAAGAGCAAGAGTTGGAGTTCTGTGACTCAAAAACATTTGAATAAGGAAATGTGTTTTCATAGAAAATAACATGTCTAGCTATATAAACTTTTCCAAAAGGATAAAAACATTTATATCCTTTGTGGAATGGACTATAGTCAACAAAAATACACTTGCTCGAATAATAGTCAAATTTATGTCTATTATAATCTCTTAAGTAGGGATAACAGCAGCAACCATAACATCTTACCATGTTGTAATTAGGTTTATGATTGAACAATTTCTCATAGGGTGTAACGAAGTAAAGAGCAGCACAGGGTAATCTATTAATATGATATACGCTGTGTAAAAGGCATTCCACCAAAATTTAAAAGGTAAGTGAGCTTGAGCTAATAAGGTGAGTCTTAGTTCAACAATATGTCTATGCTTCCTTTCAACCACCCCATTTTGATGATGTGTGGAAGGACAAGGATGCCTAAATAAAATTCTAGATTGGTTCAAGAAATTAGTGAATGGTCTATATTCCTCTCCCCAATTAGATTGTAGCATCTTAATGGAGCTATTGAATTGTTTTTTAACTTGTAGTTTAAAGAGTTTGAATACTTCTAAGGCTGCTGATTTCATTTTCAAAGGAAAAATCCAACTGTATTTACTAAAATCATCTATAAAACTGATATAGTATGAATAACCCTCTTTAGAAAGATGAGATGAAGGCCCTAGAGGTTTGTGTGTATCAGTTCAAGGATTTTGGTTGTTTGGTTTCAGTAACAGGAAAATGTAATCTATATGATTTTCCCATTTGACATGCTTCACAAATGATTTCAGGTGCCTGCTGTTTTAGACTAAGAGAGATATTAATAGGTTTAACTTGTTTGAGCAAATGTATTAGTGTATGAAAATTAGGATGATCAAATCTTTTATGAAAAAGAAGAATTTTTATTTATTGCTACATTATATAAATCAATAGTAGTATGATAAAAGGTCTTATTGTATGAGATTTTGCTCTGAACGTCAGTTTGATGGTTGAAATTGGAATGACAGAAAAATAACATTGATAAAAGCTTATTAGAAATAGTTTGTCATAGAAAAGAATAAGGAAAAGTTTGAGTAGATGACTTTAAAAACAGCTTGTATAATCCTTTCTCAGCAAGGCTTTGCAGAAGAACTTGCCCCTTCAATGAATCCTTCATATAACAAACATCACCAGAAAATTCAACAATCAAGTTATTATCAGTAGTAAGTTTAGATATGCTTAACAAATTTTTAGTGATTGAAGGAACCAGTAGAATATCTTTAATTGTTATTTGTGTGTGAATAGATTTGGCACTTGAGTGTTTATGACAAAGACATTACCAATATGAATAATAGCCAAACCTCGACCATTGCCAATGATAAGCTGGTATAATCCTTTGAACTTCTCCCTAACATGCATGTTAGCTGTATTGTTGGTCAAGTAGTGAGTGGCACCACTATCAAGATACCATCCATCATCAGCTGGTCCTTTAAAAATTAGCAACATAAGTAGCTCCAAGTGCTGTTAAATCTTCTAAGGCATAAGGAGAGGTGGAGTTTGTAGAGTAATACATTGATTGCGGACAATTCATAACATAAGGTTCTTCAAATGGACAGGTAGAGAACTGTGGTTTAAAGGCAGTCAAATATGCAGATTTGGAAGCTCTACCTCTGCCAAGAGGTTTTGTTGAAGGTACAAAATCATCTCCATACCTATGCCAGCAAGCATCAGCCGTATGCCTTTGCTTGTGACAAATTTGACATACAAGTAATATGCCATCAGAATTTTCAGTCTGTATAAAAGTGCTTGTAGGAAAAGAGTGATGTTCTTTAGGCACTGATTTGTGAATATGCATTGTTTGTCCTCTTCCATAACCACTGGAATTACCAATCCCTATAGAAGAACCTCTAGGATAATTGTAAAAGAACATACATTTACCAAAATTTGGATCTGAATTAGTTGTGATTGAGTTAGCCATGATTATGGCTCTGATACCATGAAGAAAATGAGAAAATGAATGTTTGGCTTTTTAGAACTTTCATTCACTAATGAATCGATTACATCACATGTATTTATACATACTAATCAATAACAACTTGTAACTAACTAAAAATTAAATCTAACTAATCATTTATTCTTCACATATTGTGTGTGCTACAATAAACTTTAACTAATTATGTTGAGCTGGCAGTTGAACTATTGCGTTGATTAATAGCTTCTGATGGTTTGACTTGAGTTGACTTGAACTCTATTTTCTCATGCTTTGCATAATGTGCTGCCTTAACACAAGCTATTACATCGATGTCTACTTAAAAGATGATTCAAAATATCAAATAGTACTTAAGTTTGCAAAACTAGATTTTTGCAGGCTTAAAGTATTTCAGTAGAAGGAGGTAACAACCCTTACTGAGTTAGTTAAATTTTTTTACCGATAATTTCAAATTCAAAACAAATTTTCGATGGTAAGATAAATATAGAAGCTTATAAGCGGCCTGGACTCACTCTCTAAAGAGATTAATAATTATAATGACTTTTTGATACCACTAATAATTTGAACAAACCCATCTATATATACCAACGGGTGATGGCATAAAAAGTTGTGCCTTAAAGAAAGTTTGAAAAATGATGACATTATAATGCAACTACAACTAAGATTTTTTACTTGTCTTGGATTCTTTGGATCCCATTGATAACGCCTTAAAAACAATAAGATTGTCTCCTTGAATATTTTGATAATCATTACTTTGACTATCTCGATAATCAGTACTTTAACATAAAATGCTTCTCTTATCATCCCCCCTCAATGTGGAGTGTGGTACGCTTACTACACCCAGATTGCTACAAACTTAATAAAAGAATATTTGCCGAGAGCTTTTGTAAAGATATCAGCCACTTGTATAGCCGTATATAGGATGTAATCTACAACAGAGAAACAACTCAAAAGCAAACATGTTTCTCAAGCAATGTGGCGATGGAGTCTTTGATCACATAAAAGTTGGTGTAGCCATCATCATCCTTGTATATAACATCTATCACTCGTGCAATATTGAGAATGCGCTCAAGGAGAGGCATTGCCATGGTGTACCTGTCCCGTGCTCAAATTAGAAATTCCATTCTTTCTTGATCATTTTTTAGTTTAAAGATTTTTTCTTATTTTTCTTGATTCTTTTAGGATTCTTATCTTTTTTTTAGAATTCGGATTTAAGTGCGGTTTTGCTTCTCTTTTCTTATTTTGATTAGGAAAAATGACATCTACACCCTCAAAATTTGGGGAACTGGTCACCAACACCCCTAAGTTTTTAAAGAGGGACATCAAGACCCTCTTTTGACCATTATACCATTTACCTCTATTATTCTAAAACATTGACTTTAAAATTTTAGTAAATACAAATATCATATAAATAATATAATATATGCAGTAGACTAACAATATTAAAATATTTTAATATTTTAATAAATTTTAATACGTAAAGTATTATCTTTATTTTATTTATTGTAGAGATTTTAAATAAATATTGGCATTAAATACATTCTACAATTAAAAACATTCTCACATACTGATATTGTTAAAATTATTATTTTACATAATATTCAAAATAATTTAAATTTTTAATACATTTATTTTAATATTATGATTATATTTACTATAAAACTTACTGTAATATAATAAAATATATCTAATAGATAATAAAATGTTAAAATATTTTTTAAATATTGAAATTATTTTAAAATGTATATATTATTACATTTTTTAATATTATATTTCTATTTATTGTAAAATATTAGATTCAATTTTTTTTTGAGATGATAGAGGTAAAGGGTATAATGGTCAAAAGGTACTCTTGGTGTCCCTCTTTGAAAACTTAGGGGTGTTGGTGACCATTTCCTCAAACCTTGGAGGTGTAGATATCCTTTTCCCTTTAGATTAAAAGAATTTAATTATTATATTAAATTTCAGATTTGCCTATTTTGATAAATTCGCGTTATTTAGGCTTGTTATAAAATGGGCTCAAAACCCTAATTTTATTTCTTTAGACTTTTAATAAAGTTTATCATTATTCAAAAACCTAGTTTCTTCTACCAGAAAACTCAATAACGCTTCCGTTTCGTCATGAATGGTATCATTAAAACACATTCTCCAAAATATCCCTATTTAGTTAATTAATTTTTATCCTTACCTAAATAGAATTTAATAATTAGCATTATTATCCATCTCTATATAACTTGTGATAATATCCTTTTTTATTTTTCATATAAAAACATCATACACTATAATAAATTTGATTAACATATACTAATATAGAATATTAAAGAATTGTATTTAATTGAATATAATTTATGTTATGATAATATATTATCTTATTTATTTTCTCTGAGGTGCTTATTATTTGTTTAACACTTACAATTTGTAAGGGCATGTAAAAATACTAGTTTATAGATTTTTTTTAAGTTAAAGAATAAATAACTTAATATTTATTTTTAGTGATTCAGACAAAAAATAAAAATAAACATATCATTTAGGTTTAGACATTTAGCTCTATTTAGAATTCTAATTAATTCAAGTATATTTAGATTTCAAATAAAAAACAAATACTACCTCAATACATGGTTTTGCTGTTTTTCTAGCATGCATGCTTTGCATTGTTCTTGTTTTCGGTCAATATCCTTTTCAAGGGGCAAGGCTTATCACATCCTCACTTGACTGGATCTAATAATTTTTTCAGATCAGCAAATTTCTATCATATTGTCAAGGCTCATTAACAAATGGGGAAATTTTAATAGAGATAAATACACAACAGGACGTTTTGGTTTGAAAATTTAAGGCCAACTGGGCAATTAGTTCAAATCTTGGTGACTAAAAGAATAATTAACTATAGATTATAATTGAGTACTAAGCTAATTTTTTCTAAATACTAAAATCTAAATCAATGGCTAAGCATTTTTTTTCTTTTTTCTTTTTTTTTTTTAACTTAGATGATGAAAGAACTTATTATTACCCATGTGATATCCTTGTTATCTGAGTAACCAAAATTGACGAGCAACTGTGCGTAGACTGTTGCCATCATATGCATCATATTCATCATGAGATAGATTTTCTAATTCATCTTCTATCTCTCTCTCAAAATGGTAAGCCACTCCTCAGGTTGGACGACGTCAATCAAGCTCAATTTTTGGAAAGTCTAATCGGTTGACGAGATTAACATGTTCCTTAACTTTTGCTGAAATGCGTTAAATTCATCTAGATCAGTTTTAGCATCCATTGCCTGTATACACAAGAGAATTAATTGCAAGGGTTTATTAAGAATTGGCAAGTTAAATACCTTTGTTACGAAATATACTCCAAGAAAGTACTAGAAGATGTAAGTTAGTAATTACCACGGAGTCATTTGAAGAATACTCTTGAGGAACTTTTTTCCTCAAGAGTGTAGGATGATAACTAGCTCTGGGACGCACCATAAGAAATAACTGTATTACCGACCAGAGATTCTCGAGGGTACAGTATATCCTTGAAAATAAATACTATTTATAAAGGCATTCATAAACTGTCAGATAAATATGAAAAAAAAAAATTTTTTTTTTTTTTAAGGTAAATTTGCCTGGGTGACTAGGGGTGGCAAAAAAGCCCAATCTAGCAAGCTCAAAATGGGTTGCACGGATACAAAATTAAAACATAAAGGCGCTGATAAGGCCATAAAGTTCTGACGTTTGTTAATTTAAAAATAAAAAAAAAATTTAAAATAAATAAAAAAAGAAAAAACTCAAAATACCAAATTAGTTTAATTTTTAATATTAGTATTTTTTATTTTTTATGTTATTTTACTAATAGTTTATGTTTTTGAAGATTATTTTATTATATATTAGATTTTTATCTTTAAATTAAATATTTTTTCTTAATTTAAAAATATTTTATAATTAATTTTAATATGGTGAATGACGATAGATAACAAAATAATAAGATAAATTTAAGCTATTAAAATAATTAAAAAAACCAAAAATAAATGTTTCCATGTCAGCCTCGTCCAATTCACCCTTGTCGACAACGATCGTCGAGTTTTTTTATATCCGGCGGAAATCATGAAGCTGGCTTTTCATCAGCAATAATCATCGAGCTCTCTTCTTGGCTCACAATTCACCAAGCTAGCTCTCGCTAGCCACGATCGTCAATCTCCCTTGCCCACAACAATCTCTATCCGGTCGTTTCTATTTCATTGCTTTCAATTATTTTCAACTTAAATGCATGATGAAGTTTTATCCATTTGTTGTTTTGAAAGAGTAAAGAGGAACCTACAATTATTTGACTTTTCGATTTTGAGATCGGATGGTTCACATTATTCACTTGAATCATCCACTGTTCAGTGTAAGCACCACTCTCTCTCTTTTAACTTTACCTTCGTCTTTGTGCTACTTTTATTTTTTTAGCTATTTTGGGTTAGGGTATGGTGTCTATGTTTCTAGTGACTGACTGAGTGAATTACGTATGATACATAGTATTAGGAAATTGAGCTTCCTCCCAGAATCTCTCCAAATAATTTGTCAAGCAATAATTAATAAGAAAAATTAAATGGAGAATATATCAATCACACAACACAAGATTTACGTGGAAAACTCTAAATCTGTAGAAAAACCACGGCCGTTGTCAAGAGACAACCAGAGAAAAATATTCACTGTGTAAAAAATTATTACAACAACAATCTCAGAAATAATTTTCTCTCACCCACAAGAACTTTATAATTTTAATCTCTTAAAATTACTCAAGCTCTTTCTTTCTCACAAATTGGATGCACAAACCAAATGAGCAGCACCCCTTTTTATAGCCAAAATTGACTGTTAAACTATTATTATTTTTTCCACCTCTATTATCTTCTTCAACTCGTCCTTTTTCTTCTTCCTTGTCAAAGCTGTTTGCTTCCTTCAAACTTTACTGCAGCCAAGTTCAATTTTTCTTTTTCTTTCTTTTTGACCCTGTAATTCCATCTCTTTTAGAATTCCATCTCTTATAGAAAGAATAAAGCCCACATTTTTGACACATAGTTGTTAAATAAGATTTAATGTGAAAATTTGACAAACTTTTATATACTACTAGTGATTGATTGAGTGAATCATGTATGTTATATATTTGTTAAAGTCGATGTAATGTATTCTTCTACTTTCTTTTGCTTCTGCTTGTTTAACATTTAAGTGTTTGTTGAAAATTCCTCAATGAACTTAGAGAGGTATATAGTTCTTTGTTTAAAGTTGGAAAACCTAGTACTAGGTACAAGCAAAAGAAACGTGCACTTTATACGTGCGAATTTCTATAACTTTTATGGAGAGATTAAACATATTTGCCTCAACCGGTAGTATTGTGCATCTTATGTGGTTTAGTTTGTAGCAGTAAGTTGGAAGACATAAGTCATATTGGTATAATTATTTTGTACCATAACAAAGGCCTAGAATTTTCTAGTTGTGCAGCAAATTTGCTGGTTGCCTGCTGCCTAGATAAGGTAGATCTAACAAAAGCTTCTTGTCATTTTGTTTTGTAACATGTGTGCTTTTTCCATCTGATTTGATCATGCATTAATGTTATATGGTGCAAATTATGACTTAAAGTGCTGGAAATTACCATGCAACTTCTGGAGGTATTTTCCTATTGCAAATCTTAATTTTTTTATATTTGATGTTTTTGGTGAATGGTGACTTAACAAGGATATTGTGATCCAGTTAATACCGCAGGGCATAATGAAATGTTAATGTAACCGTTTCTACTTCAATATGCTAAGGTAACTTCTCTTACCCTACTGAATCTTCACTTTATTTTCCCAAACTTTTAGAAAATACTTGTGGTCTGATAGGGATGGCAATTTGTGGGCTTGGGCCGGGCGTTTTGAAGCCCAGGCCCAAGCTCACATCATTTTAACAAAGTCTAGACTCTTCAAAAGTCCATCCAAATCGGACTGGCCGGGCCTGGGCTTTTTAAATTAACAATAAAATATTTTTTTAATTAAGAAAAAATATTTAAATTAAATATAATTATCTAATACATAATAGAATAATAGTCCAATACTTAAAATATTAAAAATATAATTTAATAAATAACAAATACTAATATAAAAAATTAAACTAATTTAATATTTTGAGTTTTTTCTTTTTTTTATTTAACTTAAACTTTTTTTTTATTTATAAATTAACAATGAGTACAGTCAGGGCTTTAGCTGTACATCCAGACTCAAACTATGTGAGTTTTATAATTTTGAATATGGATCAATTCACATATGGGCGAACTTTAGGGTGGACCGAACGGCCACCCAAACTTTCGCCAATCCGGCCATTCAATACGTGATTTTTTAATGGTTTCTTCTTGCTTCTCCTGTTTAACTCAATGCAAGCAAGTGCTTATCATGCCTAAACTTGAGTATTTTCTTTTCAGCAACCATCCTATTTTCTTGCTTGATATGTGTGAGCATAGATTTTTTTTTAATGCCTTAATAATCTAGTGATAATTAAAAAAAAATTGTACTATCATGATGAGTTCATGGCTTAGGCATAGCAATTTACATTCAATTCCTTTGTATGAACTTCTTTATTATTTAATGGGATTTTTAGTCCTAATAATATTCTTCAATGGTATTTTAGGAGTTAAGAAAAACGTTTCAGATAATGAAGAAGACATTGGAAAATATTCAAGTTTTGAGATCATTTAATTTGTGTATACATTTGGGATACTTTTATGTCTGAGATACCATCAAATTGATATTTTAATGTACTTTTGATTGATTTTTATGAATTTTTGAAATTAATGAGCTACTTTTAATGCATTTTGTGTATTATTAATTTGTTGATTATCTTATATTCATAATATAGAAACTTCAAAAATTAAATTTAGATTTTATGTATTTATGGAAAATGAGAAGAAAAAAGCTCATTAAATAATATTATTGAAGAAAAAAGGAGAGCATTAAAAAAAAATGGATGCACATTTTCGACTGCCTATTTAGTATTTTTCAGGGCAAAAAGCAGTTGGAAATGTATAATTATTTGATTTCCGAGGGATTATTTTCAAGGGCCGTTAATGACATTTCCGATGGCAATACTGTCGAAAAAATATATATATTTTTTTTCGACGACTCACCAGAAATTGTATTTTTTCGATGTGACTTAATATGATGATGATTGACGGCATGACTCTCTCATAAATGATTTTTTCCGAGGGTATGTGTGCATTTCTTATCCTTTTCTGTTGTAGCGAGGGTTGACGCCTGCTGTAGCATTATGAATTGATGAAACAGGAACTTCAGAATCTTGAAAGCCATTTTCTTCTTAATTAAGGCTGGCAAGCTAGTTTATGATATAATTCCTTTAATCTTAGCTTGCTTCAACGACTTGCATGAGCTTTTTGACGTGTGCTAATTCTTTTTTATTCAAAATCTAATCTCTCAGACTAATTAATTATCTACCTAGCTCTCTTCCCTCCCTCCCCCCCCTTCATTCTCATTTTATTGAGTTGAGTGTCCCATTAGTTAAAAAATGGTTGATATATATGAGTTTATCTGGATCGTTAGTCTTGGATTTGGATGCCTAAATGTCGTAGGTCCACTGTCAATAGGTGGTATCAAAACTGTAATATCAAAGTTAAAACTTGGTAATTGAGTTCAACATCAAATAAAAATATTGGGCTAATTTTACTTGATGTCATTCCTCTACCAACAGGAGTATTCAAGAAAGATTGTCCCACATTTTCTAAAAACAATTGGTGATATGTGAATTTAGGTGGCTTTTTTTTTTTTTAACGTCTAAAATCTGAATACACCTGAATAAGTATAAATTTTAAATAGACCTGAATATGTGAATCTGAATAATATATTTATTTTTTTTATCTGAATCACTGAAAATAAATATTAAATTATTTGTTTCTTTCAACTTAAAAAAAAAACTAAAATTATGTATTTTTACATTTGTATCCTTATTAAATTTGGATGTCAAATAAATAATATATATATCCCAAAGAACATAAATACCATAATATTTTAACATATATAAGAAAAGCCACATTCAATTGAATGCGTAATGAGTTTGGAATTAGAGTATATAAAATACAATAAGTTACAAATTCTATCACAAATTCTCAATACTAGTACATAATTTAAGATGATATTATTGGCGGGTAAATATGTATGGGTGACTTTTGGAATAGGCATAAAAAATAATTTGTGAAATAGGGATATTTTTTAAATTAAAATTTAGTTAGCTTGTTCACATTTTTCTATTCAGTAAAAAGTCAAAAAATTGACTTATTTTATTAAGTCGAATTTATCTAAAATGTCCTATTAAGTTATAAAAATAAACACCTCTAATTAACTAATTAATTAAATTAAGTCATTTTAATTATTAATTTAAAAACAAACACCCTATTAATTTAGGACGATTAACTTCCCCAGCAAGTGGAATGCCTAAGCTTCGCCTACAAGCAAGAACAATGAGCCGCTCAAGCATAAATTTCATGTGAAAAACAAGGTATTGACATGTTTGTTCGTTGTTGTTTTCTGGTATGAATGCCCTTGTTAAGGCGCGAATTTTGATCAATAAACAAAAGAAAACATCAATTACGAACAAATTAGGGGACATAAAATAATGAGGAGTCTATTCCTACTAAAAGAGACATGACATTGACGTGTTACCACAAACAACCATTAATTAATTTTTTAAATATATAATTAATTAAATTTGTGATCAAGGAAAAGCAGATTAATATAATTATTCAAACATACCTAAAGAGAAATTAAGTCAAGATTTACAGGCGAAATTATAATTTCCAAGGAATTTTTTATGAGATATACTTAATTAATTATGTTGAATTATGCATACGACTCCATCCACAACGGTTGGGAAACAGAAGAAATTTTAGGTGGTTCAATTATTTCCATACTAAAGATTAAAGAGGTTTCAAGTTGGTCAACATAGGTAAACCATCTCTAGTTATAAAAATCTTAGTCCCAACTTAAGCTAGTTATAATAAATTCCATATTATAATAAATTATAATCTTTTTAGATCTCATCTTAAGAAATTTTCCTCCCTATAGTAATAATTATCTGTATGTTATTACAAAAAATATATGCAGATTTTTTAAAATTATGCCTATCCCTATCATCAATGCCTATACATATTATTTAACATGCTCCATTATTAAATTATTAATATAATGCATATTTTACCTCTATATCACTTGTACTAAGGACAACTAATAAAAACAATAATTTTTGTTACTATACCTATGTTAAGATATAACCTCCTTATAGAAATAAAATTAGTTGGTCACAACATTATGACTATAAAAAGGTTTTATTGTATCAATTGAGTGGATGTAATGCTCTTTTACCATTTTTTTTGCCGGGGGCAGGGGGACAATAAGTTATGAATGTTTTACCAAAAAGTAATATTGGAGATCTCAATAGTTTAGTCCCAATTGGAATCCTAATTAATGGGCCATGTATCTATTAGATGATAAAATATTAATTTTACTAGCTGAAACACCCAATTTGTTAAGGTTTGTCAAAACCTTGTTTCAAAAATTATCAATAATAAGTTCAAGGGAAAAATAGTCATTTCAGTAATTTTGCATTTCCAAATGAGTGAAAGAATATTATTTTTGGATTCTGGAGGGTCAAGAACCTTACCATATTAAACTAAAGTTAACAATATTTATCTTCATAAATTTTTACGGAGATTTTTCATATAAAAACATCATAAACTATAATAAATTTGATTAACATATATTAATATAAAATATTAATGGGTTGTATTCAATTGAATATGATTTATGGTATGATAAAATATTATCTTATTTATGTTCTGTGAGGTACTTATTATTGATTTAACATTTACAATTTACAAGGGCACAAATGTAAAAATACTATTTTTTAGATTTTTTTTAAAGTTAAAGAACAAATAACTTAATATTTATTTTTAACGATTCAAAAGAAAATCATTTAGGTTTAGACATTCAGCTCTATTCAAAATTTAAATTAATTTAAATCTATTCAGATTTCAGACAAAAAACAAATGCTACCTTAATGCATGGTTTTGTTGTTTTTCTAACATGCATGCTTTGCATTGTTCTTGTTTTCAATCAATATCCTTTTTAAGGTGTATGGCTCATCACGTCCTCTCCTGACTAGATCTAATAACTTTTTCAGATCAACAAATTTCTCTCATATTGTCAAGGCTCATTAAAAAAGAAAAAAGGGAAATTTTAATCGAGACAAATACACAACAGGATGTATTGGTTTGAAAACTTAAGGGCCAACTTGGTAATTAGTTCAAATTCTCAATAATAGTACATAATATAAGATGATTTATTGGTGGGTAAATGTGTTTGGGTGGCTTTTAGAATAGGCATAAAAAATCATTTATAAAGTATGGATATTTTTTACATTAGAAATTAGTTGGCTTATTCACATTTTTCTATTTAGTAAAAAACTAAAAAATTGACTTATCTTATTAGGTCAAAATTATCTAAAAATCCTATTAAGTTATAAAAATAAATACCTCTAATTAATTTAATTAATTTAATTAAATCACTTAAAATTATTAATTTAAAAAGACAAACCCCTATTAATTTAGGACGATTCACTTCAGTGGAATGCCTAAGCTTTGCCTTTAAGCAAGAGCAATGAGCCACTCAAGCACAAATTTCATGTGAAAACAAAAAAAAAAAGATATTGACATGTTTGTTCTTTTCTGTTTTCCGGTATGAATGCCCTTGTTAAAGGGACGATTTTGATCAATAAAGAAAAGAAACATCAATTACGAACAAATTAGGGGACATAAAATAAAGAGGAGCCTATTCCTGCTAAAAGAGACATGAAATTGACGTATTACCACAAACAACCATTAATTAATTTTTTTAGTACATACTTAATTAGATTTGTGATCAAGTAAAAGCAGATTAATATAATTATTCAAACATATCTAAAGAGAAATTAAGTCAAGATTGACGGGCGAAATTATAATTTCCAAGGAATTTTTTATGAGATATACTAAATTAATTATGTTGAATTATGCATGCGGAGTCCATCCACAACGGTTGGGAAACAGAAGAAATTTTAGGCAGTTCAAATATTTCCATGCTAAAAAGGCTTCAAGTCGGTCAACATACACCTTAGGTAAACCATCTCTAGTTATAAAAATCTTAGTCCCAGAGCTAGTTATAAATAAGAATAAATTTAATATTGTAATAAATTATAATTGTTTTTAAATCTCATCTTAAGGAACTCTATATAGTAATAATTATCTGTACGTTACAAAAAATATGTGTGGGTTTTTTAAAATTATGTCTATTCCTATTGTTAATGCCTATACATATTATTTGACATGCTCCATTATTAAATTATTAATATAGTGCATATTTTACCTCTATATCACTTGTACTAAGGACAACTAATAAAAACAAAGATTTTTGTAACTATACATCTATTAAGTTATAACCTCTTCATAGAAATAAAATTAGTTGGTCACAACATTATGATTATAGAAAGGTTTTACTGTATCAATTGAGCGGATATAATGCTCTTTTACCATTTGGTTGGGGGGTGGGGCGGAGGGCGGGTGGACAATCTATTTAGCTTCAGAAACAAAGTGATGAGTGTTTTACCAAAGATTAATGTTGGGATCTCAACAGTTGAGTTCCAATAAGAGTCCTAATTGATGCGCCATGTATCTATTGGTTGATAAAATATTAATTTTACTAGTTAAAACGCCCAATTTATTAAGATTTGTCAAAATCTTGTGTCAAAAATTATAAAGTTCGAGAGAAAATTGGTCGTTTTAGTATTTTTGCATTTCTGGATGAGTGAAAGAATGTTATTTTGGGCTTCTGGAGGGTCAAGAACCTTAGCATAGGTGATAAACGAGATTAAATTGGAGATAGAATAAAGAATAAATATTTGGTAGATGTTGAAATCCAGTGTGGTAAGATTTACAGTGTTATGGTGCAAATCAATGAAAATATGCGAGGAAAACTTTATTAATTGCAGTACAGGAATACAAGTAAACCTTTATTAATTTTAGGGCAGAATTTGATAATTGTGATGACAGCAGCACATAAGTACTCTGAGGAACAAATTGCAGAGCTTATTCCAAAAGACAACACTAATAGTTTATATCGGATGTAATCTGCATCGCAGAAACAACTCAAAACGGAACAGGCTTCTCAAGCAATGTGGCGATGTAGTCTTTGATCACATAAGAGTTGGTGTAGCCATCATCATCCTTGTAAATTACATCTATCACTCGTGCAAGATTAAGAATGCGCTCAAGGAGAGGCACTGCCACTTCTGTTGATTTCAGGAATCCTTCATTTATATCTTTCCATCCATTTGATATTTCTTTGCGGAATAGTTTAATTACCTCTTCATCAGAGACGCCATGCTGCTTCATGTAACATTCAATACCCGAGGCAACATGCTTTCTTTTTTGTTCAAACTACAAATCACAGAAGTTAACAATAATAATAATAAGACGATGAATATTAATATTAATATATACTGTACCTCATGAGACACTATATCATCCATAAGTCTGCAAATAACTTGGGAGGCTTTCACAATCTTAGGGTAATTGGAGATCCATTCAAAGGCCTGCTTATCAGCAATCTTTCCCATGCCAAGAAAAGAAGCCGTTGCCAGCATATGATAGCAAGTTGTCACAAGTGAAACTTGCATATACTCCTCCACTTTTGGAAAATAACCTTCATTGCACCACTTGGCTTCCTCAAAGTAGGCTTGGACTACTTTCTTCACCTGGTAAACAAATATTATAACTTTAATAGTGATAAGTGCAAGCTGGAATGCCATTTTTGGCACCAGCCCCAAAAGCAGTTATATATATATATATATATATAGGTGGTTTACCGCTTGTATGATATATGACATGCAATATGTCCGTCCTTCCTTTGAGATTTGCGCCTCAGCTTCACCAAAAACATCCAAGAGTCCTTCATAAATCAGTTTCATGTACTTCGGAAGTACATCTATATTGCTAATATCCCACCTGAAAATCAAGTGACAAAACCTCCCACCTTAGAAAATATAAATAGGAAATTTAATTTTAACTAAAGATGCATACAATTAATTGAGCTGAATATGTTGAGTAGATTTCGTGTACTTGACCTTTTGATAGCATTTGTAAAGAGTTCAAGTTCTTCAAGTGTACCATAGGCGTCGTAAGTATCATCTAAAATGGAAGCCATTGCAATTACTTTGGACAATATCTTTCTTGCAAAGGAGTATCGAGGCTCAAAATACACTCCCATTGCCCAAAAATAGCATTCTACAACTCTGTTTCTAGCGTATGGCAGATTTGTTTCGACATCTAAATTTTTCCACCACCTAAAAATTCAAGTAGTGTCAGTCTAGTCATCAATATTTATTCAGTTAAATTTGAAGTTATCGTCTAAAAAATTTGAACTTACTCTGTGATGACACTTAACTCCTTGCGGTGAATTACTTGAAGCATGCAAAAATCTAGTTTTGCAAACTTTAGTAATATTGCTTTATCCTTTGAATCATCTTGTGAGTAGAGGTCGATGTAATAGATTGCCTCTAGCCTTGGTAAGCCTCTGCGGATTGGCCTATTCAACGCATGAAGTATTTCATCAGAAAGCTGAGGGCTTACTTGAGTAACCTTTGATTCCAGGTGAGAAGTAGTGAAAGCTAGGGCTTCATCCAGGATATCTTCCCCGCGAATGCGAAGATGTGCAGCCTCATACAAACTTAGCATGCCGGTCACATCAATAAATAAGGATTCCTTGAACTTTCCATCATCTTTGAAACCGCTAAAAACATCTGCTTTTCCAGTCAGAGAGTAATTCGACTGATGTCAATCTCACATAATGTTCTTAATTGATTTAGGCCATATAGTTCAGGTAGCGATATGTATAAAAGGGCAAATTCCCATTTATATAGTCTCTAGATTTGTTTAGCCAATTGGCTAATTAGTCATTTTGAATTTTCAGAACTTTTTAAAAATATTGGATCTTACCTTTTAAGATTAAATTCTATTTTTTTAATGTAACTTAGGACTCAAACAAAATTGACATGGATAACAATTGAAAAGTAAAGAGTAATTAGTTAGATTTTTAATAGAGACAAATATACTACATAAATGTTTTGGTCTGCAATATATACATAGAGACTAAAGAAGAGTTATAAGCTATGATAAAGATTTTATTACCGCATGATATGCGATATCCTTGTTGTCTGAGTAACCGAAATCGAAGAGCAACGGTGTGTACATCATTGCCATCATACTCATCATGAGATAGTTTTTCTAGTTCATCTTCTATCTCCCTCTCAAAATGGTAAGCCACTCCTAAGCGTTGGACGGCATCAATCAAGCTCAATTTTTGGAAAGACTTATCGGCTGGTGAGATTAACATGTCCTTTATTTTTTGCTTAAGTCCTTCAAATTCGTCTTGATCAATTGTGGCATCCATTGCCTACATACGCAAGAGAAAAATTGACAAGTTCATTGAGAAAAATGGAAGTTAGATACTTTCGCTACGAAAATACAAGCCAAGAAAGTACTAGAATATGAAAATTATTAATTTACCACAGAGTCGTCAACAGAAGAAAAGTCAAGGAATTTTTCCCCCCAGAGGGTGGGATGATAACTAGCCGTGGGACGGTTGCCGGCTGTAGCATTCAGAATGGAAGCAGGAACTTCTGAATCTTGAAGTGCCATTATCTTATTCGCTGGCTAATTAGGCCTAGCTAGCTAAATGATGATATAATTCCTTTAGGCTTGGTGTGCTTCAAGGACGTGTCTGAGCTTTGGTATTTATAGGAGATTCTGATCCTTGGAGATGTGTAGGAAATTAATTTTAAGTTGGAGGGACAGCAATATCTCACCAGGGAAAAGGTTATAATCCATGTTGTAATTATGTAAAATGTGCGGCATGCATGCGTTACTGATCAACTATTTTTTATACGCCTGGCATATTTCATTGACCACTGATTAGTCTCTGACTCAATAATTCTTATTGGAATGATAAATTAATCTTTAGTGTGATTGCTGCTAAATTAGATATAACATATTTGCATTGGAAGATCCATCGTCATCATCCACCATATATAGATAATTAATCACCTTAGTTAAAAAATGTAAATGCTCCGTAAGCTTTATTTGGTTACTCAGAAACAGAAAGAAAATTTGTAGAGCAAGAGAAAAACTGAAACTCGAAAAATATTATTCATTCATTGATAGAACTGAATTACAAGACTATTTATAGTATAATGTAGAACATTCTAACATTTTAATTTTTTTTTTTTTAGAAGAGTATTTTAATTAAACTTGCATGAGCCAACGAATTAGAAGTTAAAAAGCTACTGTTAGAATTAATGACGGATTTAGAAAAATAATTTATCAGGGGCTAGATTATATATTAGTAAAATTTTAAAACTAAAACTTTGAATGTATAAAATAAAATATTTGTTAATATATTTATAATTGTTCTTGATGTATTTTCAAGAATAAAAAAATGTTTGTGGTGATGACCTATAATTATTTTTAATTATAGTGTAGGCTTTTATAATTCTAAAAATTAAAGTTTAAATTTTAGGAATTTATGAATTTATAGGGTCAAGTTTAATAGATTTAACGGGGGCTAATTAAAAATCTTAAATATTTTCTCTTTTTATTCTTAAATTTTTTTTTTAGCTAGCAGGGGCTATAGCCCCCATTGGTCACATACTGCATCCACCGCTGGTTAGAATGGAGGAAATTATGAAATAAGCGGATTTTGCATAATTTGTCAAACACTATTTTTGTCAAAATTATGAACTTGTATCTTATTGAATTCCAACCTCAATCTCAAACGGGACCTTATTTTTGTTTGTCTTATTTGATATTTGTTTTTGGGTGTGATGTTTCACCACACACTTTTTGTTAATCCACTCTACTTCTAGAAAATAATTACAAAATATTCACATAATTTTTAAAATTTTCAAATAAAGAAGAATTCTAGGGAACTAGTTAATTAAATCTATCTCAATTTATTTTTTTTTATAACTTAGATATTTTATTATATTTGATTATTAAGATCATTTTAGCTAAAGTTTAATTGATTATTTTATGCTTATAAGATAAAAGTACTAAAAATTTACTTTTGCTTGGATTTGTTTAATTTTTATACAAAATTTATTATTTCTAATTGATGTGTCAAACTACTTTATTAGTGTGATTTTAAGGGTCCAGCTACCGTGCACCTGGTGCATGGTACCCCCCATTTTGTCCATATATGAATTATCTCTTAGATCAAACACAGAACTTGCTTCAATGGCATGAATATATTTTCTGGTTTTTAATATGTTTTGAAAAGTTTTACAACTTATTGTCCATATACTATCATTAATTCTAAGAGTCAAATTGGGTCAATAGATGAAAATATAAAAATTTAAGATAATATAAAATTATGTGTCAAATTTTTGACTCTTTTGCTTTTTTAAAAAACAGCATAATATCAATTTAATCTACAATAAATAATTTAAATATATAATAAAAGTATATTAATTTATCAATAATATTAATCTTTTTTTTTTGGAAACAACATAAAATCTATTTTGGAAACAACAATATAAATAATTTAAATATATAATAAAAATTAAATTATTATTAATAATATGACCAAATAAAAATGTAAAAAATTTCATAATAATCAAATATGCTTTAGTATTTAATATAAATAATAGGAATATACTCTAAGTGTACATAATATAAATATATTGGACTTATCTATTAAAGCTTCTGATTTTTTCACTTTTCAGCAAATAAGAGGGACCGCAAAGTAATTTACAAAAAAAATTAGGGGTACCATGCATCGGGCACCGTAGCTTCGTCCTGATTTTAATTAAATAACATAATGTTTTTATGATTCAATACTCATGTAAAATTATTAGGCTCGGGCACCGTAGCTTCCTCCTGATTTTAATTAAATAACATAATATTTTTATGATTTAATACTCATGTAAAATTATTAGACTGTGAAATTTATATAATTTACGTGTAGGGTACTAACAATTATTAGATTTTATTTAAAAATATTAGATTATAGGTCACAAGATTAAATACCTAAGCTAGCTGGATGGATCCACTTTGTATTGGAAAAATATGAATCAGATCCAAGCGATCCAACGACTAACTACAATCAAAGACGGTGACTAATGTGTCAGACTATGTACCAATCCAATTATTATATGTAAGAACATAAATTTATTGGCCAATTTGTTTTTTTTTATAAGGATAAAATAGATAAAATTTAAAAGTATGTAAAAATAAAATCTATAATTAGACTTTTGTGTAAGAAACTATATTCGTTTTATAATAGGAAAGATACTAAGAAATTTCAAAAGGATATCTTGAGGGTTAAAGTAGATTTTGACAGAAAAAAGGTTTGAAAAGAAAATTACAGCTTTGGCTTTTAAACCAAATTGAATTATCCAACGGTTGTTTGAGAGTCCAGCTCCTATGAAAGTGGTGCCTTATTTTTCGTCGTTATTGTGATTCAACCATAAGATTCAACTAAGGTGGCGTTTGTTTTTTTATCTGAAATCTGAATAGATCTGAATTAGTTTGAATTCTGAATAGACCTAAATGTCTGAATCTGAATAATATGTTTGTTTTTTTATCTAAGTATTAAATTGTTTGTTTTTTTTAACTTAAAAAACTAAAGATATGTACTTTTATATTTGTATTCTTATTAAATTTGAATGTCAAATAAATAATATATTAAATATCATAATATTTTAACATTTATAAGTAAAATAATATATTAATGGGAGATTCAAAAACTAGATGAGAGAAGCAAAATAAGAATGAATTCCATGACGGCTAAAAAAATAATGATGAGATTATTATGTGGGGTAAATGTCTATAGGTGAATTTTGGGATTTACGTGAAAAATAAATTATAAACCAGGGATATTTTTGACATTAGAAAGTAAGTGACTTAATACAGATTTCTCCATTCAGTAAAAAGCCAAAAAAATTAGCTTATTTTATTAAGTTAAAATTATCTAAAAAGTCTCATTAAGTTATAAAAACAAACACTTCTAATTAACTTAATTAATTAAGTTAAGTCACTTTAAGTCATTAAGTTAAAAAACAAACGCCACCTAAGAGTTCCAAAAGCTATTCAACAGCAGAGATTTAATTACTTGGTTATTAATATTACAGAGCCTCATTTTTCTTAAAATTATAAGGAAAGTTTAATTTTCAACATTTTTACACATAAGTCCACTAAAATATTTTATTAACTTCATATGGATCAAGGGTAATTTATTAAATGAACATAACTACGCATTAAAAATATAGATGGATTATTTTAACATGCTAAAATACTTTCCACATCCATTTACTTAAAATACCAATTAGATTACAATATTGTTATCTTGTGTTTAGTTTAATATAGGATTGGACGAAGTTTTATATGAGTTTTGACAATATTAAGATAAAAAATAAATAAATATTAAATATGTACTTGAACAGTAATTCAAGTTTCATTATAGAGTTTATAAATGTTGTTTTAAAAATAATAGATTTCTATATCAAATTTGAAATTATGCAAAATTACTTATACATTATTGCATATATAGAGCTGAGATAATATTTAGAAAAATCTAATCTCAATTATTTACTTAATGTTAAAACAAATAAATTGTACAATATTTATTCTATTACATAAATTTAAAATTGTAAAAAATGAAACTTAAATTTAAAATTGTAAAGAATTGAATAATAACTTAAATTAAGCCCCCAAGGGCGTGGTCGGGATGTTGGTCTTGTGCCGGATCGGGTTCGATTCTTGGTGGGGGAAAGGGGGTTAAAAATATATTTGGGCTTGCCCACCCCCCCTTTCCTTTAAAAAAGAAAAAAAAAATAATAACTTAAATTAATGGATTACGAGAGAATTATCTTTCAAAAAAAAAAATTAAGACAACTAACTTTTAAGTTTTCTGACATAGTCTTTTTATTTGGTGTTGTTAACATAAGATAAAAGTTTTAGTGCAAAAAATCTATCCTAAAGGTCTCTTTAAGGTAAAAATATCATTATTACATGATAATTTAATAGGTCTAAATTGTGTTGTCCTTAGTTTACTTATTTATGTTAAACACTATATTAAGATTAAATTTTAGTAAAATAAGTCTATCCCACCATCTTTAACCACATTGAGCATGTTATAATTGTTTATATCTTATTCTAGGAAAGAAGATGCAGCTCCTTTCTTATTACATTGGTAAAAAAGAAAACATAAACACAATAGATTTCTTTCAAGAGAATGCAAGCACTATCTTTATGAGGTTTTGTGTTTAAGAAATTAAATTAATTTATGTGATTAAAAATCTCTCTTTTTTTATATTTTAGAAGAATTATTAATTTGAGAATGAATAAATTAAGATTTAAAGAAGGACGGATTGATTGAGAAGGAGATAGAAATAATTATTTTTTTAAAGAATTTTAAAATTATTATATTTTAATTGGGTCTTATTATATAAACTTATTGAAATTTATAATTTTTATTAAATACAAAAAATAGCAGCGGCTGCTGAAGAAAATGTCATAATTTTTTTATAATTTTATAGTTATTATATTTTAATTGGGACTTATTGTGCAAGATTTTTAAACGTATAGTTTTTATTATTTATAAAAAACAATAAGGCTGCTAAAGAAAATGTCAAAATTGAGTGTTTGGTATTACAAGGGGGCAACATAGTTTTGTCCGTTGTTTGATGAAATGGTACTTCTATTAGTTTTATAAAAATATTGTTTATAAATTATATTTACCAAACATAATATGATTTTATATCACATCTCCATTTTTTTTTTTTTAATAGCAGCTAAGGTCTAATAGTTGCAATAGCTTAATACCAAAAAGTCAGTTTTGTAATAATAATTATTATTTTGCAATGAAATTGACTCCGAATCTTTATGGAGATTATTATTACAATATTTGTGGTAATGTTCTTTTCTTTTTCTTTTTTTTTAATTCAACTCAGATTTTATAATAGAAAGCATCTGATGATGGTAGGGTGATCTAAAAAGTTTGATCCAGACCTTAGATAAACTCAAATTTTCATTAAATCCACTTAATTATTCTCAACTTTTCATTTTTTGCATATTAGATTTATTTAAAATTTATCTTATATTAAATAAAAATATTATTTGTCCTTAAAAGGTTAAATCAACAGCTCCGAAATAAAATAAAGAATAGTTTGCGCAATGTTTAAAATACAAATACTAATCAGATAATTAGCCTAAATGTTAGCAACTAGCTACAAATATATCGTATTTCATCCCCATGTTATCTACTAGCTGAGTCCATAATTTGCAGGCTCTTGGATTTGATGTTAGCAGAGTTTTTTATTATAATAAGAAACAAAAATATGGATAAAATTAATTATTTTTATCTGTGAAACTCTAGCTAATAATAAATTTTTAACTTGAGCCACATCTGAATAATTATTGACACAGGTTGCGGGTCAGGTGGTGAGAAACTTTGAATAATTTGCAACAAAATCGCAGCCGATCGATGACTACTTTGGGAACGCACTTACGAACTGACTTTTAGTAAAGCAATTCAAATCAAATACATGCATCAAACAAAATGCTTTCACAAAATATTTACAGGGTATGTTTGTTTGGCTTAACTGTTTGCTAGCTGAGGACTTAGTTTTAAAATTACAACTCTAAGTGGTTTAGTAAATACTTAACTGTAATTTACAAAATTAAGACAATTTGACCTCATAACTATTTAAAGAAAACCCATATTACATTCATTATTTCTTACTTATTATTTAAAAGTCATACTTATCAAACATTGATAATTTTTATTTCACAACGAACATTTCTCTTTCACAATAATAATGACGACACAAAATCAACAGTTCACCCACTGTGAATTGAGCCCCCAAGAACGCAGCTGACCACGCCAAACCGCCTGTTTATGGAAGTTTATTTATCGGTAGAACTTACGCCATAGTTTCGAATGATCGCGCTGAACTGCATCAGCCCAGGCCATGACGCACCAAGATTCATACAACTCTTCCGCATATCTCGTAGTTAAAACAAAAAAAAATAATGACGACATAAAAGACACAATACTACACCACCAAACGAAGCTTTATTAATTAATTTATACAGTATTCTAGTTTATGAGGTTCTATGGCGTCGCGTTAACAATTACTTTCCCATCTCATGATGTGTGTGGACAAGTCTTGAAAAAGACTAGACAAATGGCCATAGTCGTACAATAATTGGGAGCAAATAACATGAAACGATCGATCACCTCGGGTGGTAGGCGAAGCATAAATTGTCACATTGGATCAGCTTTGTTCATTAAATAATAATAATAATAATAATAATAATAAATAATAAATAATAAAGTGAAAAGAAAAATAATTTAGAGAACGTGTCATGGTCATATATATCATGATCATGACCCAAACGCACCAATTGATAAATTTTTGGAAAATTTAGTAGTAGAACCCAAACCTCGCAATTGTGAGGTTATGGATTCCAATGTATTGTGAGGGTTTAATTTCCTTTCTTAATTTGAGTAAAGACAACATTCTCTGTTTCGAAATGTGAGTGGAGTAAACATCCTTCAAATATTAGAGATGGTAAATGAAATACTAACAAGGCAACCCAAGAGGGGGGGTGAATTGAGATTTTAAAATAATATAAAATCTGATGAATATCTTAAACAATCAAATTGAAATAAACAAATTAATTTTGCAATAAAAGTAAAGAGATAAAAGAGATCAAATGGATGATCAAGTGGCATTTCTAATCCCTAACATTATAAGTTTATTTAATAAAACACATGGCGAGGGATTACTAATGCCAAGAGGCCAATTAATTTTCTGATTGACTTCGTTGTCAATAAAGTTAAATAAGAAATTATTCATATAACAAAAGACTTATAAGTTCAATGAGAAGACTGTTATTTGATACTTTTAAAGATTGGTAATTTTTCTCTCACAGTTTATTTTAAATATTTTATGAAAACTACTTAGAAAAATGATACTGTGAATAAGATGAA
The DNA here is from genome assembly GCA_030449925.1 of Citropsis articulata. Lineage (NCBI taxonomy): Eukaryota > Viridiplantae > Streptophyta > Magnoliopsida > Sapindales > Rutaceae > Citropsis > Citropsis articulata. Next base: position 6,793,227 of record JASUUH010000257.1, read on the forward strand.
ATAATGTTATTACTATTATTTATAATTGTACAAAAAATTTAAATTTATAAATTTAAATGTGATCAACCATTAAAAAATACTTTAAATGAGAACTTATTTATAGTTGAACTAGCCATGCTTATAACTTATTCTTGATATACTCGCAGAAACGCAATATAAAAGTATGCTGACACTCACGTTTTGGTCTTTGGATCCGTCAATTCTTTTTTTTTATGTTCAAATAAGCGGTTGTGAAGTAAAGTAGTTCTGCTTTCGTTAAAATGACGAGAAAATAAAATATATATATATATATAATTCTTGCACGCTCTAATTCATTGGACCACAATGACGACATTTCGGTTCCTTCTCCCAACTCCGCCTGCCTAAATTCGAACCAAGTAGCCAAATAGCTGGGTTATCTGCATCATCAAGGGACATGTGGATTAACAGTATGTCTCTGTGAAATTAATTGTACTTTATATTAGTTAATTTTAGTTGAGCCTTATTATTTATAGGAAAAATTCAGAAATTAAAAGTTTTATAAATGAATCAATTAAATTCTTTAATTTAAATTTATGTCATTCTCTAATTAATTTATTCATAAAAAGATAACAGCACGGAGGGTATTTTGAATAAAAACAAGAACCAATCTTTTTTTAAGACAATAACAGATATTAATTAATTTAAATTAATTATTTCTAGATTAAGTTCAACCATTTCTTGAGTTTTTTCAGTTTCTTAAAAACTTGTAAATACTCATAGAAAAAATTCTTGCTTTTAAGAAATTATTTGATATTATGAAAACTCCAACAAATTTATCAAAATGTTTGTTATCATCAAAATCAATAAAATGAACATTTACAAGTTAACAGTAAAAATATGGGCGGTGCTTCATAAGAAAAATGTGAGCGGTGTTTCATAAGAATTGATATAAACTAATCATAATAATAGTCTGATTTGTAAATATGAATTGTAATCTCATATAATATGAGTTGTATTCTTGAATAATAGTCTCATGTAATAAAAAATTAAGAAATAAATTTTCAGAGAAATGGATGATCAAGTGGCATTTCTAATCCCTAACATTATAAGTTTATTTAATAACAAAAGACTTATAAGTTCAATGAGAAGACTGTTATTTGATACTTTTAAAGTTTTGGTTCAAATTTTAATAGTCACATTAGTTTATTTTTTAAATATTTTATGAAAACTACTTAGAAAAATGATACTTTCATATATTTAAAATAAATAATTTATTACTATTATTATTTATAATTTTAAAAAAAATAATAAAATTTAAATTTATAAAATTTAAAATGTATTCAAGTGAACATTAAAAAAAATACTTCAAATTAAATAAAATTTTTTGAACTAAGCCATGCTTAGTTTTAACTACAATATGTATATATACTCCCACGCAGAAACGCAATATAAAAAGTATGTTGACACTCACGTTTTGGCCGTTGGATCCCGTCAACAACCTTTTTTTTTTTTTTTTATGTGCCGTCAACGGCTGAATTACGTTGTGAAGTAAAGGCACATTTTCTGCTTAGGGCCCCGTCTTTAAAACTTTGACAAAAATATATATATATATATAATTTTTCTCTGCACGCTCTAATTCATTGGACCACAATGACGTATTTTTCATTTCTCTCCCTTCTCCCAACTCCGCCTGCCCACACCCAAGTAGCCAAATAGCTGGGTTATCTGCATCATCAAGGGACATGTGGTCAGAGGTTTGTGAAATGAAAATATTGTACTTTTATATTGGGTAATTTTTAGTTGAGCCTTATTATTTATAGGAAAAAATTCAGAAATTAAAAGTTTTATAAAATGAATCAATTAAATTCTTTTTAATTTAAATTTATGTCATTTAAGTCTCTAATTTAATTTATTCATAAAAAAAGATAACAGCACGAAGGGTATTTTAATAAAAAAATCATTGAACCACCTCTTTTTTTTTTTTTATTAACAGATATTAATAATTTAAACTAATTAATATTTCTAGATTAACTCAACCAAAGTTAATAACTTTCAAAGACTACCCACATTCTTTTGTAACATGTAAAATCACCAAAACATAACGTATAATATTTTGGCCAACCCGATGGAATCAAATCATGAAACCCAATTTGATTCAAAAATCCGAAGAAATCAAATCTAAAACTAGCACAAATCTTTAACTCGATCCAATCTAATCTAAATATGTTTGAATTGAATTAAATTAAATCGGATCACATGTTCAAGTTGAAGTTCATGTTATATTCTTCCCAACCTTATTAATACGAAATCCAATCGAGTTTATTCAAAGCAGAATTTGCCCACCCCTGTTTCCCACACCAAGTCCCAAGGAGATTTGGCAGTACTCTCACTCGCGTATAACCTTTTTTTTTTTCTCCCTAAGTTACTGTTTTCAAAACTTGCAGCCTAAGATTTAAATAACTACCAAATAAAAATGCGCCACATGTACATATCAGCACGGTTGCACATGGGTGACCCCAAAAAAAAAAAAATTCAACCCAAAAGATTGCCCAGTACAGCCGGTTGCAATAGATTAAATGACATCGTTTCACAATGAAATTTCAAATATTAAATTAAGAAAACCCAAAAAGTTAACGAAGAGAAGCCAAAGCTGCACCTCCCCCAACAAGCATCCAGTCATCCACCACAAAATCCACCACCAAGTTAATGCCTTTTTTATTATTGTAAATATTTTTTATCAAACAACATACAAGAGCCCCCAATACAAAATTCATAAATATTATTTAAAATTTTAAATCAGAATTGGTTTAAAAAAATCAAATCAATATCATGAAAGAGCATTTAGAAATGGAAGCAAATACTTAAAACGAGATCATGGACTCAGTTTTTTCATCAAGAATGAACAACATAGATCAAAGCTGAAAATTAGAACATACTTTAGCAAAAATGTTGTAGAAATGGTGATTATCGATACCCAAGAATCGGTGGCACCACAAGAAATATTGACGGGGCGGTCGACCAACCAATCATGCCGCAGTAAGAAGAAGAAGCACCGGAGGCGACGATTTTCAGGCGAAGATGCAACTACCTTATACACGGATCGATTATAATTTGGTTATTTTGTTTCAAATGGCCGCATCGATCTCTTTTGTCCTCGTCATAATCCCTGGATCATTCCATTGTCAATTTCCCACTTCAAAAAATTTTGAAACCGTTTGGTCCGGTTGCCCATCACATAAGACTAACCAATTCAACCGGTTTCTCCCATGTTACTACTTTCCCATAAATTGAACATTATCCGTTGGATTAGCTTTTAGTACATTTGAATGGCTGAGGTTCTCTAGGCTGTATGTAACGGAAATTGTAACTTAGCAATTGCCTTTTTTTCCTTAAAAATAACTGGTTGAATTTTGCAATCATATTGACTGTTGACGGTATTGGATTTTTTTACCTTCACACGTATTTGTAGATTTGGTAGAACTTATTGCAATCGTTGGCTCGAATCCAGCAGGATGAGTCTTGAAAAAGACTCTCCAACGCCCAAATTAATGCTTAATCAAAATTAAAGAAAGAAGAAAGATGGAGAAGATGTGTTCCCTTTTTTCAGTATGAATAATATTTTTTGAGGCCAAAGGCCCTTTTCTCTTAAAGATGAGTTCCTATTTATAAATGTAAGTGACGTGAATTTAGCGTTTTATTTTGAACACTCAACCTAGTAGCATGTGTCACCCCTCATTTATGTATACGTGAAAGTGAATTTACATATACTTTCCTTTATTATAACTTTTGGATATGATTTCACTAGACAAATGGATTGAGGAAATAATTTCCCTTCTTGCCATCTTTATGAAATCCAGATGAATTTTTCCTTTGGTGCTATTACCCCAGAAAAGCTGGGCTCTTATTGTCCTGAAAATTTTTTTTTTTTTAATCTAAAAGAATAGACAAGTGATGTCTTTCAAATATGATCAAAGTTTATTTATTTATTTTTGGATAGAGTTACAATTTACTTTTCAATTTTGAATGATCAATATACAGTCATCACCATCACCGCTTTTTCTTCTCCATCTTTCTATCATCAAAATTATCCTTCCGATCGATGAAGATGAAGTAAAAGAAGAAAAACGCACTTCGGTTACCCAAAAAGAGAGGGGGAAAAAAGAAACTTGGCGGCCCATCTGAATAATCAAGCTGAAAGTTGTCTCTACAGAATATTTTCTCGAATAACAAACAAAAGTATTGGAAATTGAAGAAAGGAAAACACAGGCCAGGATATTCTTAAGAAACATGACAGTTGATGAAAGAAGGGTAAAATACGACGAAATTAGAAGAGTAACATGTTGGACACGTCATCTCCGGCCACGTTGCCGTTGATGATGACTTTTTTTTTTTTTGAATTTTATGAGACTAATGTTCAGATTATAACTCATATTATATAAGATTTACAATTAATATTTATACCTACTGAGACCTGTTTATATCAATTTTAATATGGCATCATTCAGATTTTATATATCAATTTTGATATAGCGTCATTAAGATTTTAAACCGCTCTCATATAGAGTCTCAAGCTCTGAGACTCTAAGGAAGAAAATATAAATTAAATTCTTGTAATACATCTATAGATACTCGAACTGCTTCTTTCGTATTTTTTAGAAAGTGACTCTAGTCAGTTGGGCTACTTGAGTGTAGTTGGGAGAACAGAACTAAATGAAAAAAAGCATATTGTGTTTTTATATTCGCATGGTCCCCACTGAATAAAAGCGTGCGGAGCCCACACATGGCCTTTACTTCACAACTGAATTCAGCCGTTGATACGATCCAACGGCCAAAATGTGAGCGCCCCATATTTTTTTTAAGTTGGGGGTGTCTGCGCGAGAGAACCACAGTGTATACATATCCCTGAGGAAATATTCCTATTCTTCTGAAGTAGTGTAATGTTAATTAATTTTAATTTCATGTATGTGACATATTAATTAATTAATGTAACGCTAAAAATTGAACTTGAGATTATGAATCTATTACTAATTCTATTTATTTATTTTTGGTTAAATGGATTATGATTAGTTCTATTTGTTATTATCACTTGAATTAGAAAGTTGGCAGAGAATCAAATTAGTATAACTCTATTGAAAGTAGTAATCCTATTAGTTGTTGAGTTGATCATTTCCAATGGAACTCTAGTTAATTGTCTAATCATTTATATATATGCAACCGTAATAGACCTTATACATAATTCATGTTTTAAGGAAATAAAATTATCAACCTATTTAAATTAAGGCTTAAACAGGACAAACCTTAATTTAAACTAATTGGCAGCCATATGTCAAGACAAATTTTAGCCCACAAATTTTAGCCCTAGCAGAGTGGAGAAAGTCTTGCAAACTAGTTAATTGAGTAAATTCAATTGTGGCCGTCGCATCACTTCATGATTTAGGACGCCATCACAACGCCACTTAACAATATTTTAGCACATAAATGAAAAGTAATGCTAGACCTGTATAATAAAATCGGATGTAAAGTTTATATGTTAACTAATATTGTTGAATATTTTTATTACTTACCGAAGATGTGAATTTTCTTTGCATCAGGTGCATATTAAATTTATATCTCAACTTTATTATCATATCAATACTCTATAAATACAATACATTTACGAATATATTTCTTAATTAATTCTTGTAAAAATAAAAAATAAAAAACACGTTATCTAATATATCTTGACAGTATTGGAAAGTAAAATGTGGCAGAGGTATGACTGGTAAATTTCCGACTCTCTCTATATTGAATTTTCACTTGGGCAAGTAGGTAACTGGAGATGACAACAACATTCCGACAATCTTACGGCAGATAAGCCCTCCACGTGTCGTGTTTAATCAAACTGCCGTACATAGAAAATAAAATTACAAAAATACCATCGCTCTTAACCATATAGATGCGCGCACACAGTGTCTCCTTTACAAACACAAAAACATCCACCACCCTGATGCAAGAGCTATAATAGGAAAATTCATAACGCGAAATTAATGAACATGAGGATATCCACGTCATCTTCAGATCCCGGCAACGGCGAGTCCCTCCGGTCATCGCTCCTATCCCCGCCAGAACAACCGCCTGCCGAGCAGGAGAAGCTCCTCGTCGACGACATGCTACACAAATACTGCGGCGAGTTCGGGCCGTGGCAGCTGCGTCATTTCGTGCTTACGAGTCTTGCGTGGGCGCTTGAGGCGTTCCACACGATGGTCATGATCTTTGCCGACCGGGAACCGGAATACAACTGCCTCGGACCGGGGTGTGACCCCGGGGAGAAAACTGTTTGCGGGCTTGAACCAGGTTCTTGGGCTTGGACCGGCGGCGACGGCAGCTCGACGGTGTCTCAGTGGGGCCTCTTTTGTGAAGAAAAGTATAAGGTTGGACTTGTCCAGGCATTGTTCTTTTTTGGCTGCATGATTGGTAAGTTTTTTCTTTCCTAGTTAATCATTCATTCAATTGTTCTTTTAATAATGCCTAGAAAGTTCTCAAACGCAGGATTAAGGAGGCATGCAAAGACTTTGAAAAACATACAAAAAAAAAATAATTGGATGAAGAAATTGAATTTTGTGTGTATCAGCGAAAAGATAAAGACATAGCTGGCAGACACAGCCAAAAACTTACATAAAAAAATAATTACTGCCGTTGATGTTTTCACTGTAATTAGGTGAATGCGTGGTTGCAGTGAAATTCCTGAGGCGGTGAAATATTTCAGGAAAAAAGACAAAAAAATTAATGAATAAATTTTAATTTATATATTGCTAGTTTGTGGTGGTGGTGTTTCTTCTCTAGTCATATTTTATTGAAATCTCAGCTGCATTTATAATATAATAATATATTTTATAATATATTCCTTGGGCTCACAACTCATCTTTCCGCAATGCTTTTGTGTACATATTCCTTGCAAGTAAGGATGGGAGCCACAAAACCTTTCATCTACTTCCATGTGAGTTTCCCTCAAACAATAAAGTTATTAACGATAAGGTAACACATGATGGTCATCATAACAAAACATTACCTATGATGATCCTTTCTTGATGTACAGCCATCAGATTATGACTTCTTTACACGTATGACCAGCTTCCCTGTCCCCATTTATCTTCTTCTTTTAGGAAAGAAAGTTTTTTCCATGAGTGCATGAAATAGAATCCAAATTAAACAGCTGTGTTGGCATGAATGCTTAGCAAGCAATAATTATTCCTATCAACACGAAAATCATGTGGGTAAAGTTTCAACACTTTTCTCTGCAGACCAAGAGTAAAACAAATTACATTTTTTACGAGATTAATGTGATTCTACAGTAAACCAACAGCAATATTTTATAAGATATACAATAAGCATTTTATACGTAACTTAAAACAGATTTAGTTTCAAGAATTGGACTTTTGAGGTAAGGACTGAGGTTGAATATATGGACAAGTGAAAACACTTATCTCAAGCACAACAGTGCCTTAATAAGGCACAAATGAAAATTCTTGCACCACTTAATTTAACAAAAATTTGGTATGGATAAATACATAACTAAAATTGTTTGTATGTTTTCAGGTGCGGGAGTATTTGGCCATCTCTCAGACTCCAGGCTCGGAAGAAAAGGTTCTTTAACAGTAGTTTGCATGCTGAATGCTGTTTTTGGTTGCTTAACAGCATTCTCACCAAACTACTTAACCTATGTCGTACTCCGCATGCTTACTGGCTTTAGCACTGGAGGTGTTGGCCTTTGCGCCTTCGTCCTTGCCACAGAACCCGTAGGCCCATCAAAGCGTGGGGCTGCTGGCATGTCCACATTCTACTTCTTCTCAACTGGAATAGCCATACTCTCAGGCATAGCTTATACTTTTCAAACATGGCGTGCTCTTTACATTGCTTCTTCAATCCCCTCAATTTTGTTCCTTCTTATTATTCTTCCTTTTCTCCCCGAATCTCCTAGATGGTATCTTGTTCGAGGCAAACTAAATGAGGCCATGAAAATCATGCGTGCTATTGCCAAGTCTAACGGGTGCCATTTGCCTGATGGGGTTGTTCTCATGCTTGATGATGAACAAGAAAATGATGCTTCAAATGACAAACAAAATTACAAGGAAGAATTGGCGACAAAAGAAGCAGTCACAGGCTCTGTCATAGATGTTATTAAGTCCCGGTTGACGCGTATACGCCTGTTTTTGGCCGTTACCATTAACTTCTTGTGCTCAGTCATCTACTATGGCATTAGCTTAAACGTCGTCAATCTCCAAACGAACCTTTATCTAAACGTCCTCCTCAATGCAGTAGCAGAGATGCCAGCATTCGCAATCACAGCAGTTTTGTTGGACAAACTTGGAAGGAAACCGATGACAATAGGCACTCTTTGGTTTAGTGGATTTTTCTGCTTACTTGGTAGCTTAGTTAAAAACAATGGCATATGGAAAATTGTGAGGATGATTTGTGGCGTTATGGGTATCTTTGGGGTGGCTGGTACTTACAATTTGCTATTTATATACACCACAGAGTTGTTCCCCACAGTAGTGAGAAACGCAGCCCTCGGGTGTGCAACACAGGCCGCTCAACTGGGGGCGATTTTGGCACCCTTCGTGGTGGTTTTGGGTGGTTGGTTACCATTTGCTGTTTTTGCAGCATGTGGCATTATCGGAGGGCTATTTGCATTTTACCTACCGGAGACATTAAACAAGCCGTTGTATGACACAATGGCCGGAATGAAAGAAGGAGAAGGCGTTGTTTAGATTTTTAACCGTGTTTATTTTCAGGCAAGGGTTGAAGAGAATCATTGTTGATGAGTGCTTTTTTTTTTTTTCTTTTTTAATCACCTTCTCCTGTTGAATTTGAATTTCACCTTGTATTTATCAGCGAATGGAGGTAAATGAATGTTTAGAGGGTGTCAATTCGTCTAATCTACCCTGCCTTATTCCTGTTGTGTTAAATTTAAACAAACGTGGAAATAATTTATTTATTAATTTTGTTGAAACGTTAAAATATATAAATACGATCGGTTTATTAATTATGTTAATCGTGTTGACTAATTTAATATGTCTAATAAAAAATTTAAAAAATCTTAAAAATAATAAATGTGTCAATAATATTCTTAAAAATAAATCATAAATAAGTTAACATAATATAAATATAACCTGGATAAGTTATAATATAATATAGACGAATGATTAATTAAGTGTTTGGTATTTAGATTAGTTACTATTTTCAATAATATTATTACATATTAATTGATGCCCGTATTATAAACATATAATCATATTGAGATTGTGTAATATAAATACAATACGGTTATTTATTGTGGTGTGCCGTGTTAACCGATTCATTAATTGTGTCAATATTTATCAATATGAATATAAAAAAAAAAAATCATGTATATCTGTACCATATAATTGTATCGTAACTCATTTTGCTACCTGTAAATGAATGTTTGGATACAGTGAAGTAATTTGTGCTTCCATCACCAACAACTTGAATAATGCTTTAAACTGGATTTGACAGTAATCAAACAATACTTACAGCAACTAAATGTGTTGTATATTACGATGATCGTCATCTATCTACGGATTGGGGAAGAATAAAAGCGTACCATTCAAAATGTAGTAGTTACTAATTAGATTAAATCTGTGTGGAAGAAGCCAAGTCCACCTCTATGTAGAAACAATTGTTAATTACAAAGATACCCAAATTGGATGTACATTTTGCTAATGGTTAGGACTCAAAACTGACAAACACGAGCTCTTTGATCTCGAACTGGTTGGGAGAAGCCCAACATCGGTTAATGCCTGGCTTTTGTACGGCAGATGGGCCCAAGTGTCCCATGCCATCACAAAACATCATTTCTTGTTGATTCATCATTATGATAAAGCTAAGGGGAAAGTTTATGTAGACATAATTTTTTGTTAAAAGAAGCGATCGACAAGCACTTTCAGTAAGGGAATTCTAGCTAATTTAAATATCGCCTGAGCTAGCTGAAGGTGTAAAGGCGTATTAAATGGTTAAGCTCAAGAACAAAACTGTGCAGAATTGTATCTTCAAACTATTTCAGAGAATACTGATCAGAATTGTTGTAGTTCTTTATTCTTAAACTAATTTAAGTTTCGTGAAAATAACAAAAATTGTCAGTACAAAAACAAGTATCAAAGAGGAATGAGAAAAGATTTGATTATAACAATATGATTTTTTAGTTTAATTTTCAAAACCTTATGATATGATCCTATTAGTTTTAGGGAGAACGACATTTTTTTCTTTCCAGGTTTCAACTTTTGCAGTTTTCTCCAACTCTTTTGCCATAACCCATTACCTCCCTTAGTGAAAAATTTTACTGAAAAAATGCATCTCATTTATAGAATAATCGAAATTTGACTTTAGTGGATGTATAATAGCTTTCTAGTCAGGGATTTTAAGGTGTGGAAAAATTTGGGAAACCTTCAAAACTATGCGGTTTTAAAACTTTCTCGTACTTTAAAATTCCAGACTGAAATATTTCTATATATATATATAGATCCCTGATAAAATTTTTAAAATTTCATTTTATCTCTGGTGTTAAGACAATAACAAAAAATACATATAAGTCAATGGGCCAGGTGACATGTGTCATGGCATGGGTCTATACATCAGGGCACAGCATGACATGAACACGCATTGATAGGGGACACGGCATGAGATGGCAAGCACGTGGACTGGGTTGGACTGAAAATTTTAAACAGTTGGGCCTTAAAAGTATAGCACGATTAGAGTTAGGCTAACGACACTTGAAAAGGCCAACAACAAGCACGTTTCTTTGGTGAGTTAACACACGGCTTGCAGCTCATGAATAGTATATCGGTCAAAGTATATTAAAGTAAATTTTTGTAATAAAAGTAAACTTAAGATATTATGATTTATAAATAATTTGAAATTGAATTTTTTAATGTCTTTTATTAGCTTAACTTTTTAAAATTAATATAATTCTCAGTTTAAAAAAAACAATACTCTAGTTTTTTATGTTTATAATTTATTAGATGAATAGATGATATCAAGATTTTAATAAATAAATTATAAATATCATGATTTTATAAATGTATGTACTAATGTTATTATAAACTATGATTTATAACTCTATGTAAATCCAAGTTAACAATTAAATTAATCTTTAAGAAAACATTATTATTACTATTGTTGTTGTTGTTATTGTTGCCGTTTTTTAAAGTATTACAAAAGAATTATAATACCGCTAGAATTTGACTTATTAGTTAATATTACATTTTCTTACAATTATTAGTTTATTATTATTGAATACAAACTTAAAGTTTTAAATTTTTAATTCTATTGAATTTTATTAAAGGTGTGTGGAACAAAAAAAATACATGTATATGAAAAAATTACATCAACAATTTGATGTCCCCTCTTAAAAAAATGTAAAGAAAAAAAGAAAAAAAGACCATGTTACTTTTTTTCTTAGACATGGCCCTTGACACTTGTGTCGAGCGGAACTCAAGCAAAAACAATGGCACAAATCACATGATGGGTCGTGTCGTGGCAACACATGGACTCTCATGGGCTTTCGTTTGACGTTCCAGCCCATTAGTCATCTCTATGAATAATTATCTTATGATTGGGTTGGTCGGCACCTCCTATCTTCTCTTAATTTTATTGTGGTTTATTTCTAATAGACTTATATCATGTGTTATAATACAAAGTAACAGAAAAAAAAAAAAAATTGCTGATTATTAAAGGATAAATATAATATTCTCATTTGCAAATTGCCCAAGATCTTGCTAAATTTTGAACATAATTATTTACTTATTAAGTATGTGTTTTGGTAACTGCTTTCAAACTAGAGATGAAGTGATATTAAAAATTTACTAGGACCAAAGTATCATTCACCCTCTATGCCTTATTTATTACTACTATCACGTGATTCACACCTCAAATTAATAATTGTCCTTCGAAGCCAAATATGTTTCGACAAAATTTGGAAGATGAATTTTGTTACTTGCTAAGTTAAAGAAGAATCAGTCAGTAGCCGCTTGAGGTTGGTTTAATTAATAAACAGCCATATTGGACAATAATAATAAATATCGAAATTTACAGAAATTTTAGTATTATCCTAAATAGACAACGTAGCTATGTATAATAAGTGTATACATCCAAATTTAGATCTCCAATCACGGGCTTTGAGTGAGCCGCAAGTCAAGTCAACTCCATCATCAAAACATGAATGGTGTCGGAGAAAACGCCGGAATGAATGTTGGCATTGAACTTTGCCTGTAAACCCAAAAAAAAAAAAAAAAAATTCCAGTTAGTTAAAACATAAAAAGCTTTGGGCTTTTCCAACAAATATATGTATGTATATTTAATTTTTTTAAAATTATGATTATTTTCTTATCTTAAAAATATGATCCGCCAAACACCTACCGTGCATTTAAAGTAATTTAATCTCATTTATAATCTTGCGTCCATGTAAGTCGGATTCGAAGAAAAAAAAAAAGGAATTTTACCAACTCAAGTAATTGGTATTTAAAGATTTACGTTAATTTATTATTAGCCAATCACATACAAAACTTTTATCTTTTAAACTAAATAATGCAGACATGAGAAAATTTAGACCCAAAAAAAAAAAAGGCCAAAGAGAAAACGTACCCGAAATCCTTGCTGAAAGTACGAAGACGAATTTTATCGGGCTTAAAACTTCCGGATTTTCTCTTAACAGCACCGTCCGAATCACTCGTCTGTCTTTCAATAACAACGTTGTCTTCAGAAATAGCAAACAAGGAGGGCTTCCACTCACCGGATGACCGCCCGCCAAAGTCACCGCCGGCCGTCCTCCCCCTCCTCTTCCGCCGGAAACTCCTCCGCACGACGGGGACCAACCTGCTCGACTCCGAAGGCGGACTCTCGGGAACTGGGCTGGTGCCACCCCCGTCACCACCACCACCACCGCCACCACAAAATGATTCCTGGCACCCGCAGCAAGAAACGAGCTCCAACAAGAACCTCATTTGATTTTTGATAATAACAACAACAATAATAATAATAACAAAATTATTATTATTATTATTTTGCTGTTGTATTCGCGAATGAATCAATCGGGATTTCGGAAACGGGACAGAGAGACTCACTGGTTTTGTGGGTGGTGGTGTACAAAATAAAAAAAATTGACGTTGTTGTTTTGTGTGTGGATCTATTAGTGTACCCGATCTCTTGTTTGGTCTTCGTTATTTATAGGCCCATAATTAATTGATTTCATTTTCATTAATGAATTTTGTGTTTTATTTTTTATGGATAAGAGTGGCCCTAATTTTTCGGAATTGTTACAAAAATAGCAAGTCTACATGGGATCATTCGGCGGCGGGCCCTATTCCCTTGATTCATCGACAGTTACTACATACCGTCCCGAACAGTCTAACTTAACTCACTACAATTATATATATATATAAAATTCATATTTGACTCAAAATCCCATTGAAACTATCGAAATAAACATCTTTCGTTAAAATTAAGTTAAAATCAATAGATGACCCATCATCACCATCGTTCAGATTTTAAAAAAAAAACGATATATTCAATTTAACGAAATTTTGAATCATGCGTAAGCATGAGAAGTTTGTAGATATTTTTCAAATAGAAATCAATTATGGCACAGGCCCATATACATTTATTTCATAAATATTGGAAGAATATATTTATTACACCCATATTTTTCTAAAAGAGATGTTAATTTCTGTCCAATTAAATAATTAAGAGGTGGGGGCGGGGAGTTAGGTTTACAAAGATTATCACATTGATAAAATATAACAACTTCAACTAATATCATAAAATTAATAATTAATAATAGATAACATATCATTTGAACATACAAAGTACGCATCGCAGTTTTGTAAGTATAGTATAATTCTTTGAGAAAATACTGTATTTACTTTTTTTTATTTAATTACAATATAGATTTAAAATAAGGGTTCCACTACTATTACTATTATTATTATTATTATTTGTTTTGGATGAAATGTTTTTGTTACCTGTCAAAGATATTTGGTCACAACCATTGCTTAATATACACGCAACAAATATGAAATAACAGAAATATTGTTAATGGCAACCGGAAAAACGTAGCTAATTAATGTTTCTTGGAGATAATCCAGTGTCAGCGCCCTTAAATCAAAAAGTGACAGCTATTCATCTCTAAACTTGGGTAAAATTATTATTGTGATGTAATCTTTATTATGAACCATCTAAATTTTTTGCACAATTCTTCTTTTTTTTTGCCCTCAATAATTTTGAAAGAGAAACACAAATAATTTTAATCGTGGGTTAGTTTAATTTATTAGTAAATATTTGTGTGGGGGACGTGATTGACGATGTCTAAATATAATGCAGAATTTATATTTAATTATTATAATTGTCCTCAAATGTTGACTAATGAAATTATTGTAATCTATACAATTTCATTTTGTGCCACTCAGGTTGAGGTCTTGGCCTACTTGGTAAAGTCCACTAAACCACGAGGGAATTAACCAAATGTTACTGTTGAGATAAATGGAAGCTAATATGAAGTTAAAAATTGCTATGGATTGAGGTCATCGTGTAGAATAAGATAAAAATGCATTAATCACTAATATTACATACTAACAAGTTGGGTTATTGATAGTGGACTTTCGGATGAGTAGGTGGTAAAGTTGTAACCCAAATTAATTTATTTTAAGTTTGTCATCGACAATCTACTCATTCAACCACCAATATATTTAATATATATATATATATATAGGCAAAGCTTATCTTCCATTAGTTGTAACAAACATTCAATACACATGGATGGTTAGATTTTAATATTTTTTAATCTAATGAATGAAAATAATTTTAACCTAAAATGAGTTATGGGTGTAATAGCTTTTTACAAAAAATTTTATTTTGAATCACATATTTATTTATTTTTAAATAAGTCCTCATTAATTTTATATAACTAAATGATTTTGCTAACCATCTCTTCTATATTTATTCTTAAATTTATTTTAAATTTTTCTATGTTTTTTTAAAGATCTAAATAATTATCATATTCATAAAAGATCTACAATTTTTGAATATATATTTGTATCTACATTTATAATTTCTTGTCTCTCCTAGGAATAAATTAGATTTTTTTCTTTATATAATCTAAATTCAGCATCTTGAATTATAAGAGATATTATAAGTCATAAATATATTGGACTCTAATAAATTAGTAGAAAGATGTTACAATGAATAAATCATTGGAACCTCTAATAATTTCACAAAATACATAAACTAATGAGTTATCACATTCTAACTATATATACAAAGAGGATTTTCTTATAAAATATTTTAATCTTTTGATATGATCAATAATTCAGACATGTGGAAAAACAATTAATTAAATTGAATTTCGTATATTTATTAAATAAATTAAGAAACCCAAATTTATTTATAAATGATATAGAAAAAGAAAACGAAATATTAAAAATTAATAATTTTAATGAAGAAAAAATTAAAAAAAATTAAAAAAGTTAGGAGATCAAATGAGTAAAAATTTTAATAAAGTTAAGCAATTAATAAAGGATTTCAACATTGAAGATCTTGATATATTAAATTAAGAAATCATTAATATAATAAATAAAAACTCAATAAATATAAGATTAAATAAGTTATAGATTCAATTAGATAAAATAAAAATTTAGTATTGAGTTTGCTATAAATATAAATAAAAAACTTAAAAAATTGAAATAGGTTAGGGTTTAAAAAATAAAACTCATAAATTTAATGATTTTTTCATAATTATTAACTTTTTTGAGGATTCAAAAATTTATAATTGTAAGGTACAGAGCAAATGGAAGATAAGCTTTGCCATATATATATATATGATATCGTATCTCCCATAATATTAAAAAAACAAATAATAGACTTACTTTTGTTTCTTTTTTGTTTTTCTCGCCATACCTTACACGTCATGCGTATAGGTGCACGATGTGTGTGGGGCTATTTTTATTTAATTAACATTGAAGGTATCTGCCACCGAAAACAAAATAATACAAGACAGTCACTGCTTAAAAAATTAACTGTTGAAGAATCTAAAATGTTTACTATTTTTGTCATGACAATACTCGAGAATCCTATGCATATAATAGAATCGAGATTCTCTCTTTATCTAAATTTATTGTATATAAAATTTAAACTTGTAATCGGTGATTATTAAATAAGATTACAAGGGGAAAAAAATTAAGTCTCCCTAATATAAAACAATTATGATCCGAGTCAGTGAATCGTTTTGAAAGCGTAGCATCATGCGTATATCAAGCTATTGAGAGCTAAGTATGGTCAGTTAAGCAAATGGGTGTTCTAAAAAGACCTTAACCTAAGATAAGCTAAGTAAAAAGGGCAAGAACAGAAAGCAAAGAAGTGTTTCTTGGCAACAGAAAACTATACTACACAAATCCCTCATACAGAAACAAATTCTTTTGCACCACAATTTTGTCCTAGCAACATCAAGTAGTACCCCTCATTTCTCGCCAAAATGATGTTCCCTTACTTGTATGTCGAAACACTTATTTTTCCTCTGGAAAATTCTTTATACTCATCCAATTGAACTACATATCAAGAAAGCAACTAATCCAAGGAAAATGACAGCGACACTCTTACGGTTTACTAAAATAATTATAGGAATACATTTGCTTCAAGAAAAGACACGTAGATTTTTCTTGAATAATTCTACTTAAATAAAATTCAACTGGGTCATAATAACTAAAGATATAAGAGTTCGGTTATGTTGGAACTGTTCTGTGGTGAAGTACTGCTGATGACTATACAATCATACAGATAAATATTAAATCTCTAATTACTACTATAATCTGACAGTCATCATCAGTGTTCTATAATAAAGTAACTTTACCATAACCACTGCCAATACATAATTATCGTAAAAAATATCTATGTATCTATTTAAAAAATAAAGAGGTTTCTTTGATTGTTTTACCAAATTATAGGGTGTTCATTTATTTTCCGATAATCAATAACCTGATATAACCTAAGGAATTTGACGGCACAAAAATATATATACGTGTGTGTGTA
The DNA here is from genome assembly GCA_030449925.1 of Citropsis articulata. NCBI lineage: Eukaryota > Viridiplantae > Streptophyta > Magnoliopsida > Sapindales > Rutaceae > Citropsis > Citropsis articulata. The sequence continues at coordinate 6,810,258 of JASUUH010000257.1, forward strand.
TGTGTGTGTAGATATATATATATATATACAGTAGTTTTCTGGTCTAGGATCTTAAAGTGCGGGAAAAGTCCGGGAAAGCTTTAAAACCGCGCGGCTTCAAAGGCTTATAGCTTAAGTCTTTTAAACCATGCGGTTTTAAAGGCTTCACGGACTTTCCCGTACTTTAAAATTCCGGACTGAAACATTTATATATATATATATATATATATATGTAGGTACACTTAAAAATCGTAGGGTTTAAGAGAGTTAGTTTTTAACTCTTTTGGTTTTATAGTTTATTAAATAACTAATTCTTTTAAATTGTAGGGTTTAAAAATATGTCCGCATTAAAAAAAAAATGTAAGCGTCTACACTGGAGAAGAATAATATTTTATATATATATATATACACACATACATACATACACATGGGTTCCCCTACGTTACAATTAAAGTAATGTGTGCCTCTCACAGCAACAGTGATCGTGGGATCCATTAACTACTGTTGCTGTGAGAAGCGGTACGTTACTTTGATTGTAACGTAGGGAGTTCCACATACACATATATATTTGCTGATAAACGAAAGCTCATTTACTTATGTCATATTCTGTATTTTCCCACTACTAATTTTATATAACCACAACGGTCTATTTGTCTTGATGGATCAAAAAATCAAGTGTTGCGTTACTTTCAGTGTTGCTGAAAATTTTGTTCAGTTGCTTCAATTGCAAGGCATACGCAAGTGCCTCACATTCACTGGCTTATTCTGAAAATAATGTCAAAGGGGAATTTGCCAAGTTGGTGCTTTTAAGTTTCAAGGCCACCTGTTTTGACGCAATTAATATGCAGCGTGACTAGCTGTGACGAAATTGTTGTCGTGGGGTCACGATAATTCATCTGGACACCTTGTGCCGTTTGCAAAACTACAATTGGGACGTGTCAAATCGTGTCAATTAATTTTGAAGACAATCAATGCGAATAAGAAATATATAAAATGCACGTGACGTGGTCCATGCATATCAGAGTATTTGGCAACCGCATGAGCAATTTGAGGGCAATGATTTGTAATGAATGTTTGGCTAGGCGAAGGTTGGGTAATTGAATGTGTGTGTTGATTTTAATGGCTTATTTTATTGTCTTAGGAGGGATAGGTAACATTAGTTCTGAATAGGGATGGGTAACATTAGTTCTGAATATAGATTGGTATCAAAAGTTGGGTAATTGAAATTCACATCCATTCGATGGTGCAATGATTCAATGATGTGAGTTTTGGTATGAAAAAGTTTTAGTGGGAAAAAAAAAAATCATAATCAACAATGAAGAGACACCTAAAAATGAGTTCATTTAAAGAGAAATTCTGGGCTTGTTCAAATAAGAGATTTGGTTGAAAAACATTTATATGAGATGGACGCATCACCTCAGTTTGTCAATAAGAGTTTATGTTTAGTTAGGAGGAGAGAATGAAGGAAAAGAAAGTAATTTAAATTTTCTTTTTATTTCTATTGTTTGGTTTGACAAAATATATAAGAATTTAATATCCATTATAATATAGAATTTGAATTACACATCTAATAGGAAAGAAATTAAATTCCTCTTATGTTAGAAACTAAAGTTTCTAAAATTACCTTTCAACTTTTAACTTGTTTAATGTCATTAATAATAATTATTTATAATTTTATTTTATTGATTTAATATTATAAATGAACCTTCGTCGGAAAGTCACCGAACCACTGTCGGATGTCGCCGGACATCTCCGGAACTCCATTGGACGTCGCCGGACATCGTTGGACCTCCATCGGACGTCGCCGGACGTCGTTGGACCTCCATCGGAAAGTCACCGGACTTGCCGAACCTTTGCCGAATGTTGTCGGACCTTCGCCGCCGGCCACTGGACTGCCATTTTATTTTATTATATATATCTCTATATATATTATTACTAATATAAATAATTTAATTTTTAAGGTGAGAGATAAATTTGTCTAAAGAAAAAAATTATATTTCCTTTTCTTATCAAACTTTATATCAAACCAAAAAATAAAATCTAATTTCACTACTCTTTTCTATTCCTTTCTTCTTTCTTCATCTCCATTCCACTCTTTTCCTCTCCTCTCTTTTCTTCAAACCAAACATGGCCTTATTGTTTGGATAGGTCAAGTGGATCTTATTAGAAAAATTATTTTTTTAAAAAAATTATCTCATTAAAGTTAATGAATTTCACTAGAGAACTATGTAAGGTAACATATCTTAAAATTTTATCTCAAATAATGTGATATTCATTAATTGACAAAGGAGATAATATAATTATTTTACTTATAATTTATAAAAAAAATCATTAACCACTTAATCAGGAACGAACCCACATGTTCGGCAGTGAGGGGTAATAAAAAAATTGGCCTATGTTAATTTTTAGGATAATTATTTTTGAGTGGATGCAATTTTGTAAAGAAATTAATCAATTTTATAAATTGTCTTTTGCAGTGAGGGCAAGTTAATAGGGATGACAATGGATTGGATCTGACCCAAGATTTATGTGATCCAAATCCAATCTGATCGGATTGGGGTCGGATTAAAATGAATTTGGATATCAATGCATGGATTTAAGGCAGATATGGAGCAAGTTCAGATTTATCTTAATATCTAGATCCAAATCCATATCCACTCATCATTTAAGGTAATTTTATTTAATTTTTTTTTTAACAATTATGTAATTATAAATGATAAAATTTATAAATGATGATAAAATGTATTCATTAATATGTGTTTAAAAATATTAAAACTTAAAGGTATTTAAATGATAATAAGACAAAAATTTATCAAGTATAAAATAAAATCAGGATAGCCTGCCCTAATTTTTTTTAAGTTTTTCACTCTATAATTTAGCTCTTTTTTTTCTCCTTAGTCTATTCTCACTACTCCATTTCATTTGAATGTTTGGATCAGTCCTTTAATTGCTAGGAAAATCTATAGACTTGAGTTTTCTTTTTCTTTTTCCTATCAGTTTCTCATAATCTTATTTATTTGTATAAACACTAATCAGTGGGGGCTATCAATTATAAAATAATTATGTTAATCATATATTTAGTTAAATATGACCATAGTAAAAATAATAAAGTAGTGAATATAATAAATTATTTTTAACTTATATGTTATTATTTAATGATAAATGAATAATGATGGTGTGCCGTGGATATCAGGATAGTAAAAGAGATATTAGAATATTATAATGATCTTATTCCTGTAATTATTTTTGACGGATATTTTATTATCTTTTTTATTTATTTATTTTGATGTAAAAGTAGAATCTACAATACTTATTAGGTTTTTTGTATAAATTATATAATTTAATTGGTACTAATGCATTTTACTCTTAATTTTTCTTTCTAAAAAATTATTGATTTCTTATTATTGAAATTTAGAATTCATGAGGGATCTAAAGCAATTTTGGATTTTAATTTTTCTTTTTGGATTTGGAGCAGATATAAATATTTATTTTTTGTTTTGGATCTAGATATCGAGGGAAAAATATAGATCCATGATGGATCTGGAGCAGTTACAGATCTTAATTTTTATTATGGATTTGGATCTTGAGTAGAGTAGATCCAATCTATATCTGTTTCATTGTCATCCCTGCAAGTTAATATTTTTCAACATAAAATATTCCAAAATCTTGTATACAACTTTTATTGTATTCCTCTTGATCAATGGCTCTTGATCAATCTGAGTCGCCTACATTGCTGCATGATGCGCCTCCTTACATTGTATTCCTCTTGTAATGTTTGTGGTGTAATGTATACAACTTTTATTGTAAAAAAAAAAAGTTAATATTTTTCAACATAAAATTTTAAAAAAATGATTTTTTATTATAATATTACCCCCAATGAATTAATTTCTTGAATTCGCTCGTGTGCTTATTGAATGACACATTGCACATCATATCATTTAAAATAAAGTTTGGGATAAAAATTTAAAATGTCTATCATTATTCCTAAAGAACCTATCTAAACAAGAGACTTCCATTGATCAGGCACATCAGTTCTAACATGTAGAGATGGCGCACCTGCCCATGCAAGTTTCTGTAGATCTAACAACAACGAGAATGTATAGTGATTTTCTGGCAATTGATACAATTTATTATTACAACAATATTAGGAATTCCAACATTTGAATATCAACTTAAGTCCTAATATAATGTATCACTCATTTATTGAATGATATAATTTATAACTTGTAAAATTATTTAACTATCATTAAACGAATGAATGCCATATCAATTAAGAATTAGATTAAGGATTAGGGCTTAAATGTTAGAATACATAATTAGATGTTGGAATACCTAACGTGTCTTATTTTATGATTAGTTGAATTGCTTGATACAATTATTTGAGTGAGATCACTTGCACAATTCCACAAGAGTTGGAAAATAAAATTTTCCATGTGAAAAAAATACAATTTATTTATACAAATAATGGCAACGAATTTGGCGATTAAATATGTGAAAATCAATGTAAATTCTTGATGGAATCTAATTATATTTTTAAGTGCAAAAACATTTTCTATATATAAACAAATATAAAGAAATGGAAAATCCCATGAACAAATAATGGAACAAATTTATGCGATCCCATTACATAATGGAATTATGGAAACACAGTATACTTATCAAAACAGCATACCACCAATCTTCATAAATTGCATCAATTATGAATACGATTACTTGGATTTAACATATCACATTATTCGGGGGAAAAAAATAACAAACAAAACAAAACAAGGATGCCCTCGCACATAGATTCTGAGCTCTTTCCTTCCAAACTATCATTCTCAAGTCTTAACAGTCAACACCTATCTTTTCAATTACAAAAATTCTTTGAAGACTATTATATCTTTTAAATCTATCTGTTGTCTTCTCAATAAACAAAAATTCTTTAAATCCTTGAAAACTAAACACCAATTACAATAAATATAGTACATTAAAATTTCTATAATTTAACATTTGATAAATTAATAAACTCTATTTCATAATAATTTTTCATGGTCCAACTTGGTCCAAAGAACTAAATTAATAATTTCGATAAATTAATAAGAGACTACTTTTTCTGAAAACTCTTATAAAATTCTATGGTCTCATTCGTATCATAAATTAATTAATTTACTAAAATTACAAATATAACCGTTATGATTTAATAAATTATGACTCTATTATTACTTATATTTTCCTTGAAATGTAAACATAGTTGAATCTCATCTTTAATTTTGCTTATTGCTTGTAGAAATTCTAGGTTTAATTCTCAAATTGCAAGAATAATTTTTGTTAATTAAATTTATATTTAGTAGATCAATTCAGTTTTAATATATTGGATCGGTAAAATACAATAAATTTTTAGTTGATTAAACTGTAAGTTCACTTAGTTCTATATATACCATGTAAATTAATAAATTTGTCAATTAATTAATGTTTCTTCAAATTAATGGATTTTATATGCTCCCGACATTATTAATGCATAGAATTTTACTTTATATCCCTAATTTAGATTCGTCTTTTGATAACCAATATGTCAAAAATTCAAGTCAAATCCAGCTCGAGTACAAATCAAACTTGTATCAGAAATATATCATCCAAGGATGATTTTGTGGGGCATTCAATCGTCACTTGGATTTTAATTCTTATTGATGATTTGTCATCTAAAAGTTGCACCGTTGGTATTTCTGCCGGCTAAACACATATCTAGAAATGATTGTTGGTAATGATAAATATTTCCAAAAGAAAAATTAAAGCAAATCCCCGTCCATTATGCGGAGCTTCAAACAGTCACCACTCAAGAATGCAAATTACAGCTAACAAAGGCAAAGAGTCTTGGACATAACTGAACAGTTCAATATGAATGGACTTCAGAATGCATATCTTTCTCGGTAAAATCACCGAGGTTCACCTACAAAGCTGATGCCTCCATGGCTTCTGCTATGAATGACCAACCAATTTCTCCCTCCAAGAGAATGATTCATACTATTACATATTGACCAAAGCCCAATGGCCGAATCTGGTCATCATTGCCGGCCATATTGGAAATTTGTGTTGCTCTGAGATGGCAGTGATGGAGGTTGCCTGGGTTTTGCGTACTCGACAAAAATTACCCAACCATCAAGAAACTGCAAAACACAAAACAAGAAATCGGTTCACCAAAAATAAGTACAAAAAGAATTTACAAGTGAATTACCGATCATTGTCATCAATACAACTATTACAACCTGGAAAAAGAAGAATAATTGAAGACCAAAAAGAAAACGATTGCATTTTAAAAGTACTTCTGGATGCACCATGTTTGATGGACTTTGCACAGCTTTCCACCAAGGCATCAATACAAAAAGATTGGAAATGGGTTTATAATCTGTGCAAGAGCATGCAAAAATGAGGCCATACATAAACTCACCTTGCCATCCATGCCCTCTATGGCTTTTCCAGCAGCTTCAAGGGTAGCATATTTAACAAAACCAAAACCCTTAGAATACCCAGATTCCCGATGTTTCACTATTTTAGCTGCAAATGGCTAAAAAGGAACAGTTAGTAGTCTACAGAGGTAAAAGATTTAAAGAACTTTAAGAAGAAGAACAAACCATGAACCACTTCCCCAAAAGCAGAAAATGTTTCCCTGAGTGTTTCGTCAGTCGTGCGCTTACTGAGACCTGAAAAAAATAAATAAATAAAACAAGTCATTAACATCTACAAGTCATAATATTGGAAAAGTCCAACCAATCGTCCCAAACAAGCGACCATCAAAGGTAGAGAGATATATTATCATAGATATAATAACAAAGAGAGAAAAGTCAAATTGAAGAAAAAGGGTAGGAATTAATTAACGTCCTCACAAACGTGCCTCACTGTAAAACTCACATGGATCTCCAGTAAAATGAGAGGCTTCAAATGTACTAACTTACAAAACCAAGGCTTGAGCTGAATTCTTATCACCAGCCCAGCAACTCAACTGATAATTCAATTATTAAAGATCTAAACCATCCGTTGATAAAATCAATAACAATGCCACACCCAAACTCAGGCAGAACTATGACAAATTTCTCCTTTAAATTGCACGTCTCCAAAACACGTAACCAAGCATGTTTGCCCTCTGCATCAAGTAGGACAACCAGCAAAACACTCACCTTTTAAAGCCAGCAGCCTAGTGCAGTATCATCTAAAACACAACACTAGACTGATATTTTCCCCACAGTTATCAAAGAAAAAGATAAAAATTTGAAGCCAAGTTATAGAGTTTACAACAGTAAAATCAACAACTAATTTTGCTATGTATATATCTCATGCCTTAATATCTAAACAAAGCAGAACAATAAACACCGACATTGGCCACTAAATTCAGAAATCATGGGAAACACAACCCAAATGACTACATTATACTAAAAATCAAAGAAAGAAAATCAAACTAGGATGCAATAAAACTTCAAATTATAGAAATCCTTTTCCTGTTTGGATGAATAGGCGTACACATAGGCATTTATTAGATCATAAATAAGCTACTAGCAGTTCAACACCAATTTCACTTCTTAATTAGTGTTGCCAATTGATCGACCTACTTATTCGTGACAGCTAGCAATTAAAAGTCAAAATCAGCTCAACTCCAAACATACCCTAATCACATAAACTAAAGAGAGCCAACATCAACTGCCAAGCAACCAGATGAATTGATTCCAAAATTTTCCCAATAAATAAGTAAATAAAAGTTTTGACACCCAATCTTGACATAACAATCACACTCAGGAAAATCAGTTTCCATGAGAACTACAAACCAACAACATACAGTCCAAAACAAAATGACCAAAACAAAAAGATGAATTTAGAAAGATAAACTAATTACTGATTAAAAAAAAGGCAAAAATGAAACGAAAAGGAAAGATTTTTAATCGGACCGGAGATAAAAAGATTGGTGCTTGGCTCGGCCTGGGGTCGCTGCGGAGGGTTTAAAGTAGAAGAAAAAGGAGAAGTTGAAAATAGCCGCCGTAAGCCGCGAGGAGCCGCCGCCGCTGCTCTCAAAGCCATCTTGGGTTTTTAGCTAAAACCCTCCTCGCCTTGAGATACTTATAAAAACTAAATGAGGGATGGGGTTTGGGGGTTTTGTAAAATGACGGTATTAGCCTTCTTTTGAATGGAGCTGTATTTTTTTAATTATTTACTGTTATATTACATAACTACTAATTTTAGAAATAGAAATATGTTCCAGACCAGTCCTGATCGTATTGGCAATTATCATATACTACCGATACTAGAATTAAAAATATGTTGACACTTGTTTTAATCAACACAACATGAAGTAAGAAATGAATATCTTCCCTCAAAAGTCACAGAAGTAAGTGAGAATTATTTGATTAAATGATTGTTTTCATAGTTGGATTCTCAGAAATATGTGAGTTAGGAATGTCAATAATTTTTTAATTTTTTAATTCTTTTTATTAATTAAATGAGTTAATAAAATTCTTTTACGTTAAAATTCCACTTAGGGAAATTGAGTTAGTTTAGTAGGCTGTATAAGAAAATTTAAATTATGGGAAAAAAAATGAAATAAATGTTAGTTTTGTCCCGTACAACTAAAAAATTCAACTTTCTTCTCGAATGATTGGAAACGGACAAGATTTACAATGCGGGCCTTTCACAGTGTGGGCCATTGCTAAGGCCCATATAATAATACATTTATGAGGACATAAAATTATTAATTAAGATGCCCTATACTTTTGAGCATACTCAATTTTTTTTATTTAATTCAGGATGTAACGAGTTTTTTCTGTCGAAATAAACGTAAAGCTACTATTCATAGAAAAGTAAGGGTTCATTTAGGGCAGCTCGGCCATGCACATAAAAGAGCAAAACCGCATAGACAATTTATAACCTCTGCCTCAAAAAACAAAGTCAGCTAATTTATTTTGAGCGGATTGGCAATGATCCTATTGATCCAACAAAGAGTAAAGTACATATCAATTATGGTATCATTACACAGACGAGCGACATCGGTATCATTACACAGACGAGCGACATCGTGTTATTCTTGTACAGGGATGCATGGTTATTATTTGTCACACTTGTACCTAATTCAAACACACACTTATAATTCAGAGAGAGTTAAATATTGTTACATGGGAAGAGGATCAACAAGCAATGATGCGATTCTATCCTTGGTTTTCCCTGACGAGTTAGTATAACCATCTCCATTTTGATATAACACCACCATCATCCGAGCAAGATTCAGAGAAGGAAGAAGCCATGGCAACGGAGGATGGCTCGGCTCTTGAATTTCTTCATTGATGTTCATCCATTCAATTTCCACCATTTCTTTGATTTTGTTGCACGCTTCTTCTTCAGACACACCATACTGTTGCATGTAACATTCCACACTTGATGGTGCATCCCCTCTCTCTTGCTCGACCTTAACAATTTTTTTAAAAGCAATAAATTAAATTCAGTTAGCTTAATTTATATGCCGTTAAAATTGCAAAAGAAAAAACAGTCTTTTTTAGTTCTTTTACTGTTATAATCTCACTGTGATTAGTCTACTTAGGGACGGCATTTACTTACAAAATGAGTACGCAATTGATCCCACAAGAACTTTCTTTTTTTTATTTTTATTTTTTTTATTTTTTCACCTCAAATATGTATTTTGTTTAAAAGAAAATTTATGACAGACATAATTAATTTAAAAATTTGCCCGTGGTAAGGATCGGTACAAACTAAAACACTAATCTTATAATAGTTTTACGTAGTTGCACCTATGAGTCAATTTCTTGGCTCTACCGGTCTACCCCTGAGTGTTTTGAGAGGAACATTGCTGAGGAATTTTATTAATTAAATGGGTTAATTCCAGATTATCCACCTTGTGAATTGACGATTTTCCAATCACCATTTTATCTTTTAAAACTTTAATGTAACCCTCATTTTTATTAAGAAAACTTGAAAAAAAAAATCAACTCACCTCATTTTTCCCTTCTCTTTTGAATAAAAAAACAATGTAACTTGAGATTTTCAAAAGCAAAGAGGGTGATTTGAAGGTGGTAAACTTGTGAGGGTGTATATAATCTAAATTTTACTCAATAAAAAGGAGTAACAGGTCCATAAATCTATTTAAGGGAGGAAATTAAGTGCCATACCCGTGGGAAAAGGTATATTAGAAAACCGCATTTATCTTTCAATAGTAAAGTTCAAACTAAAATTGTAGCATTATGAATGTCTTGAGTAATTAAAAATAAATTAGGAACCGAGGTGATTAATATAAGAAGTATTTAAGGACTTACGTGTCATTCTCCCTAAGTTAAGTAGTTAAAATTCCTTTAATATGGTATTTGGTCATAAATTCTTTATCGATATGGTACATACCTTGTAAGTATGGACGTCATCATCAAGACGAGCAATCAAGGAGGAAGATCTAATAATTTTAGGAACACTAATCGCCCAATCAAGTGCTTGCTTGGTAATTGCCATATCTTCTAAGCCTACAAGAGCTTCAACAGCAAGCATGGGGTATCCACCGCTCATTGTAGAATTCTCCATGTACTCCTCAAATGTTGGCACATATTTGGCATTGAACCATTTTGCTTCCACAAAGTAAGCCCTTACCAGGCCTTTTATCTGGGAAAAAATAAAGCAAATTAATTATTCAATTTGGATAGCCATATATGTACTTATTTGTGTATATCAATTAAAAAAAAATGATAATGAGTATATTCATGATTATGAGGTGTACTTACCGCCTCTTTCGCATAGTGCATGCAACCAGGTGGTTCTTTACTCACCAGCTTGTCCTCCATTTCTTTGACAACGTCTAAGAGGGCAAAATAACAGACTTGCATGTATTTTGGTAACTCATTTGCTGCCGCAACTTCCCACCTACCAAAAACAATGTGGATATTATACTTTGATTATACGAAAGTCGACTGTCACATTATTAGTTAATACTTATTAATTTGCACGCACCTCTCAATTGCATGAGTGAATAGCTTAAGTTCTTCCAAAGTGCCATACACATCATAGATATCATCTATGACAGAAGCTATTGCGATGATTTTGGTCATAAATTTTCTAGTTATGGAATATTTAGGCTCAAAATAGACTCCTAATATCCAAAAGTAGCACTCCACCAACCTATCCCTGGCAAAAGGTAGCTTTGTTGCAAAATCAATATCTTTCCACCACCTGCAAAAATTTATGATTCTCCAATGTAAAATCGATCTTTTCAGTCTTATAATAGATTGATTTCAAATTCATAAAGCAAATTACTAGTTTTGATGCAGAAATATGATCAAAACCCCATTGTTGTTCTAGAAAATTAATCGTCCTCATGTTCTAAACTCTCACATCCATCAAGGTTTCATGGAGGGAAACAAAAAAAATTGCCGATCTCTGTGGAGTTAGCTACTAGAAATTTAACAAACAAAAGTATTTTAAATTATGATTTGATGGGTAAAATAAACAGTTAAAATCGAACTGTAAATTATCCTTTAACAACAGAGAGATTTTTTATACGTTTTAAAACACTTCATGACAAATGTTAAATTTCAACAAACAGGGGGGGGGGGTTTGATATTTGATCACCTTGAGATCTCACTTAGCTCTCTCCTGTGTAACGCCTGCAAAAGATTAAAATCTAGCTTTGCAAGTTCTAACATTAGCTCATTTCGTGTTGAATTGTCTGCTTCATAGATGGAAATGTACTGCCTTGCCTGCAATCTTGGCATCCCTCTGTGCAAAGGTATCTCTAGGGAGTGCTCAACTTGGTTAGCTAGAGAAGTGCTTATATGGGGCAATAAAGATTTTAAGCGCTTCCTAGAGAATTCACATGCTTCTTCCAATATATTCTCCCCTTGTACCCTCAAATATGACGCCTCATACAAACACAGCAAGCCTTTCGCATCATTTGTTAACATGGCCTTGAATTCACCTTTTTCATCTTTGAATTTTTTAAATATATCTGTTTCATTATTGTAATCAAGTGTTAAAATTAATTACCACTGAGTATATGTTAACAAAATTGATTGAAGCTTTTGCTTATGCATTACCTGCTGACACCTTGTAACCATGTTGCCTTAGAAGCCGAAATCGAAGAGCAACTATGTAGAAGTCATTCTTATGATCATAATTAGCATCACAATTGCTATTGACATGGCTATTATAGATTGATTGTAAGGCCTCTTTGATCTCATTTTCGAAGTGATAGGCCACACCAAGGCGTTGAAGTTGATCAACAAGAGTCACAATTTCTTCAATTGTTTTCCATGCTGTATTATTGCTCATTAGCAACTTCCCAACTTCTGCTTTTAATGTTTCAAACCGCTTTTCGATTTCCGCATTGGTGTACTGCATCAATAAAATTAACAAAATCATGATCACATATATAGTGGATTTTCATTCAGAAATCCCTTACCATATTGAAATTATGATAAGTTAAAATATAAAAAAATACAGATTTTAATACACTATCTGATAAAATATACTATATTAAAGTCTTCTTTTGTCTTTCAACTTACTCTTAACTTTAATATAGTTAAAGATCCCTTATCATAACATCTCTCTATATATACATATATAAGAGTCACATGATAGATACCTTGTCATTTGATGACATATTAATGAAATGATCACCCCAAATGCTAGGATGATAATCCGAGGATCGACGGTTCTCATCAGCTTTCGTACTTTCTTTTGAAGAAGGAAGACTCTTAAGATCCATTTTTTTTCTTATCCAAGATTTTTGTTGAGACCAATCGAATTATACAATAAATATTAAAGAAGATGACATATAAAGAAAAATAAAAATAACGACACAAAACAACAAACTGATTATCATAATGGAGAATATAGTTATTAGAGTATATATCTCATAACTCCAACAACCCCTAATTCTTTCAAGTTCTCTCAAACGGTTCAAGAAACAAAATCACTTCGTAGCATGCAATGCCTTTCTTGAACGCTTTCAAATTTATAGGTAAAAGAAGAACTTAAAAGTCAATATTGCTGGGGATAAAATCCCATAAAAAAAAGCACTATTTAGAGTACGATTATGTTGATTGAAGCCGCCTTGTCGTAGCATGCGATGACTTCTTGAATGCTTTCAAATTTTTCAGTAAAAGAAGAGCTTAAAAGTGAAGCACTTGTTATCAAATAATGTAAGATACACAACTGTCTCACAGCAGTTTGATGAAAATTTAACCGCTGTAGAAATATAAGGTAACATAATCTTTTTTTTATTTTTTACAACTGTTAGATTTTCATCAAATAATTGTGAGACAATTATGTATCTTATATTATTATGTAAGGTAACAAGAGTCTAAAAGTCAATATTACAAGGGCTAAAATCCCATTAAAAAACACTAATTAGAATACACCGATGTTGACCGAAGCCACCTTGTGGGAAAAAAATAAAATAAAAACATGAAAGGATTTTGGACAAGTGAACTATTTTACCTTCACTAAGGATGGCAAAATATTTGGATTCGGGCTAGATCCATGAAAGTTTAGAAGATCTGAATCTGGAAAAAATCCAAACCTGAACATTAAAAAATGCGGATCTAGATCCTTGAAATTAGAATCTACGCAGATTCGGATGCAAATACATCTAGAAAATCGGATATTCAGATCCGTATTAGTTTTTTTTAATTAAATTATTTATATAAATTAAAATTAAATGAAAAATATATAAGTTAAATGAAAAAGCATAATATGATTAATTAAAAAATATAGAAGTTAAATTAAATTAAGAAATATATCCAGATCCACATTATTTTTTAATTAAATTATTTATTAAATTAAAAATAAATAAAAAAATAAGTTAAATGAAAAATAATAGGATTAATTAAAAATATATATAAGTTAAATTAAATTACGAAATATATTGGGATCCACATTATTTTATGTGGATTTGTGGTGTTTTTATACTTTTATTTGTGGATTTGTGGTGTTTTATGTTATTTTTAATGTTTGATCTATGTTGTGGTATTTTTATTTGTGACTTTATGGCGTTCTATGTTATTCTAGGTATTAAATTGTTAATTGTCGAATTATGATTGGATTTTATTTGATATTATTAAGTAAATTATTGAATTTTAAATTATATTTTAAATTATTAAAATTTGATTTTTACATATTCGAATATCCAAGATATCCATCCACAATACATGTGGATATTAGCCACATTTGGATCCGCATATTCTTTTGCAGATCTAGATATAAGAATATCAATCCGAATCTGAATTCGAATGCACATACATCCACAGATTTGGATTTAGATTTTTCCATCCTTATCAATACCATGCCAAAACCAAAATGTCAATTTAAATTGGCTGTAGAAATTTATGGCACCTTCCATACCCATTTTTTAAACATTTATTTCTTTTGTCAAGCCATTTCAGCCTTTTCATGTTTTTATCAAAATTTTATTTGTCAAATGTTTTTTCAAAGTAGCATTTTCATTAAGTTTTGTCCGGGTAGGTGTAGAGGCCGTATTTTAAAGGCACTATATTGCACCTTATGTCCACCCTTTTGGTTAAGCAAGAACCATTTTGCGGGAAATACTATTTGAAATAAATTTTTTTAGAAACTTATAAGAAAAATGACAAGAAGAGGAATTAGAATCATGCTAGTTTTGGAATCCACAATCTAAATTAAAGAAATTATGCCTAAAGTCATAATAATCGAGAAATAGGCACATAAGGAATCATGCGAGAAATAGGCACCACAAATCCACAAATAAAATTATAAAAACACCACAAATCCGCATAAAATAATGTGGATCTCGATATATTGCTTAATTTAATATAACTTATGTATTTTCTAATTAATCCCATTATTTTTTTCATTTAACTTATATATTATTTATTTAATTTTAATTTGATAAATAATTTAATTAAAAATTATGCGAACCCAGATATCTGATTTTCCAAATGCATTTGCATCTAGATCTATATTCGAATCCTCATGAATTTTAAATTTTAAGATCCATATTTTTTTTAAATTGAGACCAAATCTAGATATATTTTCCATCCTATTATCCACATTTCTGTAGTTCTTGCCACATTTTCCAAATGAAAACAATGTTTTAAAAGAAAAGACTTTACCATATGCTAAAGCTTGTCTTTTATTGATGGACATGTACTTCTAAGTTTGACTGCCACAAACATTAAAGAATAAAAGAAGAAAAAGATGAGTAACAACTAGTTTTGCAACTGATTTTGCTTTAAAAAAATCATTAATAAAATAATATATTTAATTTTTCCCTTTCGACATTTATCTTAAATTGTCAGATTTGTTTCAAAATTATTACTGCAAAGTTGATACAATATGATTATCCGACATTATGAGTGGTCATTGTTGAATGTTATGTATTTATTAAAAATATATCGCGTTTGGATTATTTTAAATTTATCATGATATTAAATCGCAACAAATCGAGCGCAATCAAAAGGTCGAGTAATCATATTTTATTTCCACCACGGGTCTAGTATTTGTTTAATTTGTATTAAGCTTTAAAAAAAAGAGAGCCAGTTTTTATAAATGGAGAGAGAGAAAGAAGGGGGGGAGAGAGAGAAAATCGGGTTTGACCCATTGACCCGGAAACCTGTGCACCCGACCCGGCCAGTTCTTCCATTTTTGGCCACCATTCCGGTCGAGCAAGGCATGGATCTGAAGTTTGTGAGACACTAGTCACGCTCATGCCATCCTCGCCGCCGGAAATCGAGCAGAACGCAGGCAATTGAGCTCGAAAACCCACGGCCAAGACTCGTTTTTTGCTGCCTTTGATTTTGTTGGTTTTAGGTGACGCCACCACCTGGATCTTGTTCCTCAGCTCACACTCATCAATTTCTAATAGACCACGACCACCGGGGACGCCGTCTTTGCCGTGAACGACCACCAGAAAGTTCACGAACTTTGGAGCTTCGATCCGGCGTCGTCGCCCGGCATGGAAGGCCATCGCTGGCACCGTTGGACTCACCGAGGTTTGAATTATCATACGCGAACTTCCCGTCACCGTTGACTTAAGTCCGATCACCGTTGGAATTTAAGATTTTAAAGATGATTCAATAAATTATAGTTCTGACAGTAATTCGGTAAATTTGGATGTCATAGGTATTTTGGTAATTTTTGGACATAAGGGTAATTTTGTAATTTTATTTATTCAAAAGTTGGTTTCGAGCTTTAATACTTACTGTTAGTTGTATTTCATGTCACGGATAATAATTATGTCGTTTATTTAATTAAGAGTACCCACGAACGAGATTCAACCCGCGGACATTGGCGATACCAAGTCTAGATAATGTCACTTTGAATATACAAAACATATCTTCATAGTATATTATGATTTTATGATACAGTACAATATGTTTTGATAAATGAGTATTTAGTGCTTTGATTTAATGATTTTCTAGAAAATAAATAATATTTATTATAGCAATGAGTTTGATTAATGATTTTATTATTATTTTTGAGTAAATACATGATAATAGTTTTAAAGAGAATTAAGTGGATTTGAGGTATGATACATGGAAAGGAAATGAAATTTCAGATGTGATTATATGTTTATGTATTTGTGTATAAATATTGTTTTTGAAATCATTAGACAGTACTTTTCCCCTCCAGATACCGTAATATAGATGCGATGAGATGAGAGGCCTTTGGGGCCCGTCTGAACATACATAAAGGCTTTGGCTGTGTGTTTGAGTGCTTTTACCGTTTGAGGGCTTATGCATGCAGTATGATGATTACAGAGATACAAATGTTGAGATACAGACAAATATTGAGATTATAGATGAGATATATGAGATGATATTTTTTCTGTCTATCTGTGTAGCTCTAGGACATAATGGTATCCTGATTGCTTGTCCGTCGAGGTCTGGATATGATGAGATATGAGATAATACTTCCTTGTCTATCCGTGTAGCTTCGGGGCTTGATGGTTCTCTGATTGTCCGTCTGTCGAGGTCCGAATATGATGAGATTATTCTTCTAGATATTTGTTAGTGATAGTTTTTCGGTATTCTATATTTGATGTTATTAGTGTTATGCTTTCATTGAGTTTATATAGATTTATGTAATTCTGTTATTCCAGTGCATGATTTGAATTAAATGAGTTTATTAGAGTTCTTTGGATATTTTAATGAGATTGTTTAGAAAAAGATTAAAGTATGTTTTAAAATTATTTATTTTCAAAAACTATTATCCACTCACTAAGCTCATTGAGTTTTATACTCACCCCTTTGTTTTTATATTCCCCCCCAGGAGACTTGCAGGTACATCAGTCGACCCAGCAACATTTGTTAGATTGATTTTCGGGCTATATAATGGTGCTAGGAATTTTAGATATTTTATTAGGATATTTTGAACTGTATAATTTATTACATATTTGTGATTAAGAATATTTTACTGTATTTGATATTATAATGTTTGGATGATATTTGGTATATTAATTTAGGAAGTTGGTTGTGGGTGATGGTGGTATTTGGAATTATTTTGGGAGTGTTAATTTTATAATTTGCAGGTTTGAGTATATTATATTTATAGGGGAGGTTCTGCTGAATTTTCAACAGAATCATTATTAATTAGATTAATTTCCATTCGATTTGATAGATTTAATAGACTCGTCCTGGAGGTTCGGGACAGGTCATTTCATGGAAATAGGTTTTACATGTGCATTAGATAACACAAATAGAACACAAATATTTACATGATTATTATACATAGTGTAATTGAACTTCAACATTTCCTGCCTGCAAAAATAATACAAATAATAATTAGTTAACTTGTAAATATAATAATCAAGTAAGATTGTAATAAAAAAAGATAAATTAAAAAATTAAAAAATTACATCATATTGAAGAAAAGTAGAAGAGATAAGAAGATAGAGATTGAGTTAGAGAATGAGAGAACGAGAATTATACACTAGGGATGAGAGAACGAAAGTTAAAGAAAATTATGAGAGAATTTAGAATAAAAGTTATAGAATCAAAGAGTGAAAGAAATGGAGTATATGAGATATAAATAAAAATTGTTAGATCACATTACAGGCTAACAGGGGTTAGATCGCATTAGGCTACTTTTAGAGGTTCGGTAGTAGAACTTAGTACTTTCTTTATTGTACACTTTGAAGACTTACGACTTCTTGATGAGTTTAGTCGTCAGGTCTGTAACGTGAGCAACAAGGTTATCACCAAGTTGCTTGTTCAGAAACTATCTCCCCTTTTGCCTCGTATTTGGGATGGCCCACGTCCTACCGGTATTTAAGGATGACCAGGCCGTCGTAAGTCTAGGTGTTCATGCTAAGATCACCAGTTGTCATTACAGCCCGTCATTTTTCCGTTGTGCTTCGATGAAAAAACTTCGTGGCGATACTTTTTATTAATTTGATGACTTGGCGTATAGCGTACTTTTAATACCGCCGACATAATAATAATAATAAAAATAATAAAAAATCCATAATCATATTAATTTTTATTAGAAGAGCAATTAATGTTTTATCACAATTTCACAACTATATATTTTATTTCACAATAACCAATCATAAGATAACAATACATAAATTTAATTCCATAGATCATAATAATAATTAATTAAAATTAAATAGACAATCCTCAAATAACAATTAAAATAAGTCATAATTGCGGTCTACGAAACCTATCTCTATTAAATATTAACTAAGTTATGATTTAATATTAATATGAAAAATATTTTTTATGAATAATTTTTTATTATTAAAGCTATAAAAATTTTTATTTATCATTTATAAATTTATGATATTTATAATTTTATTTATTAAAATTATGATATTTACTTATTCATTTAATACATTATAAACATAAAAATTAATTAAATAAATATCATAAATAAATATCATAAGTAAAATTAAATATTATAAATAAAAATTATTCATTTAATAAATATCATAAATAAAAATTTTGATTTATTTATTAAAATCATGATATTTACTTATTCTAGTAAATTATAAATATAAAAAATTAGAATATTTATTTAAACTAAGATTTAAATTAATTTTTAAAAGTCTATGCTAAAAAATATATTAAAAATTTAATTTTAAGATATTTTATCTTAATTTTATAATATTTTATATTTTAAGATATTTTACCAATGAAGCGTGCTTATTACGTTCTTTTTCGCGTGTCGTACTTTGGCCCATCTTTAATCGTGCCGTACTTTGAAAACCCGCGTGCCTAAATTCTAGGCCCGGCACGGTCCACATGCGTGTTGTACTGTGCCTCGTGCCTCGCTGAAACCTGCTCGTGCCGTGTCGTGTTGTACAAACACGTGCAGTGCCACGTGCCGCCCGACCCATTGGCCATCTCTACTCCTATTATCTCTCCTACTCAGAGTGGTTTTGTCCCCGGTCGGGTGCTTCATGACAACGTGCTCTTGGTTCAGGAGCTCGTTCACCACCTCAGTCGCCCTGCTCGAGGGAAGAATGTGGTGCTGAAGCTTGATATGGTGAAGGCGTATGATCGTATGTCTTGGCATTTCATTCTCCATATGCTCCGTTGTTTTGGGTTCTCACTGCGTTGGATTTCCTTGATTCGAAGAGCAGTTTACGGCTCTTGGTTTTCGGTGCTTGTGAGCGGAGCCATACATGGGTACTTTCGGTCCGAGAAGGGCCTTCGGCAGGGCGACCCCATTTCACCGTGCCTCTTCATTATAGCTGCTGAGTTTCTGTCGTGAGGATTAGATCACTTGTACTCGCGGTATCTCTCAGTTCGGTATCTCTCCACTGCACCTACTTATATCTCCCATTTGAGCTTTGCGGATGCATTGTTATTTTTATAAATGGGAGTCGATCCAATTTACAGCGGGTTATGGACTTCTTGTACCACTATGAGGTGATTTCAGGGCAGTTGATTAGTCAGGACAAGAGTTGCTTTTATATTGGGAAGTCGGCTCCAGTATCTTGTCGGGCCAGAGTTCACTCTGTTACTGGCTTTCAGTGGCGTCAGCTTCCCTTCATTTATCTTAGGTGCCCGATCGTCTCTGGGTGCGTTAAGATCTCTTACTTTGATGATATAGTTCGGAAGGTTAGGGAGAGGACCTCCGGTTGGGCCAACCGTCTACTTTTTTTTGGTGGAAAGCTGGTTCTCATTCGCCATGTGTTGGCTGCTATGCCCTTGCACTTGTTTCATGTTATCCGCCCTCATTCGACAGTAGTCCAGAGGTTAGAGCGTTTGTTCACACATTTCTTATGGGGTGATTCTGAGGGAAGGCGCAGAATCCACTGGTGTAGATGGCCGACGGTTTGCTATCCAGTCGATGAGGGCGGCCTTAGTGTTCGGTCTTTCGATGATATGGCAAAGGCTTTTGAGATCAAACTTTGGTGGCGATTTCGTCAGCAGAGTTCGCTATGGGCCTCCTTCATGAAGTCCAAGTATTGTAGATCCACGCATCCGGGCATTGTCCAGTTCCGCTATCCTGCCTCTCCTCTATGGAGACGTCTCTGTGCAATTAGTAGCACCGCTGGACCCCATGAGCGCTGGCTAGTTAGGAGAGGAGACTATAGTTTCTGGTACGACTGCTGGTTGGGATCTTGTCCATTAGTTTTTTATAACTCTACTGCGGCTTTTTTGGTGCCGGTTTCTTTTTATTGGCAGGGTACAGTCTGGGACAGAGGCAAATTAGAGGACATATTGCCTTCATCTATTGTCGAGCAGATCTTATTAGTGCCTATTTCTAGAGGGAGCCAGACTTGATTCGTTGGGATTCTAGCCCTGACGGCACCTTTCAGTTGCGGACTGCTTGGGAGTATGTGAGGTGCTCTAGGCCGAGAGATGAGATTTTTACGATGATATGGCAGAGGTACATCCCGACGCGAGTTTCTTTTTTTCTCTGGCGACTGCTCCATGGTTTTCTTGCTATTGATGATGCATTGTGCTCGAGAGGTTTCTACATGGTTTCTCGATGTTTGTGCGGACGGGCTGCCGAGACCCTTTGTCACCTATTTATGGATTGCCCTCGGACCCGGCATATTTGGGACCACTATCGATGGATGCTGGGGATGCGAGAGCTCAGTTTTTTGTCTCCCGTGCTTTGCTTACTTTCTGGAGACACTGTACCCCATCCCGGAATCATCTTCGTGTCTTTCTGCCTTGCTTCATATTGTGGCAAGTCTGGAAGGCCCGAAATGCATTCCGGTTAAGTTCGCAGACTTTCTCTACTGATGTGGTTATCTTCCAGGTAGGATCTGATCTCGATCATAGTTCTCGCTTTTCAAGCCTCTCCAACCGGCGGGAGTCTCGAGTCCCCGACATGGAGGGATTATGAAAGGCGGCCACCCCTGTGAGGTCGATTCGATTGGTTGCTTGGACGAGACCCCCCTGGGGTGGTTAGGCTGACTGTGGATGGTTGCTCTAGGGGCAACCCTGGGATGGCTGCTTCCGGGGATATTCTCCAATATCACCGAGGCTGTGTTTTAGCTGCATTTGGATTTTTTCTGGGCCATAAACCGATATTATATGTTGAGCTCATGGCAGTGTGCGAGGGATTGGAGCTTGCCATCCAACTTGGTTTCTCTATTCTTGGGGTGGAGTCGGATTCGGCTACGGTAGTGTCATGGATTCTCACTCAGGGTCCTGTTCGGTGGGATTATGCTTATTCATTACGTCAGGTGTGTCGTCTGATATCTTCTTCCCCCATTCAGGTGAGACATGTTCTCTGCGAGGCTACTTCAGCGGTTGATTTTCTGGCCAACGAGGGGTGCTCTCATAAGATTACCCGGCGATTCTATTCTTCTCAAGAGCTCCCTAGAGGTTTATTTGGTATTCTTCACACGGATGCTCAGGAGATCCCCCATATCAGACGATAGTTATTTATCTTGTATTTGCATCTCTTTCTCTTTGGGAGGTTTTGGTTTATGTCCCCTTCCTTTGTATTTGATTCATTTATGAATTTATTTCACAGGTAGGGGTCCCGTTTAATCCCCTACCTTTCCAAAAAAAAAAAAAAAAATAGAGAGACATAGTTTTTATTAACAAAATTGAAAGTTCTGTCACCAAAACTTAATTTGGCAAAAAACCACTTGCCTTTCACTTTAAAAATTTTCAATTTTTTTTTGCTAAAGGTATATATTTAGTGGCAAACTTTATCTTTTGTCACAAAAAATCAAAAATTTTGGCAGAAATAAAATGATTTAAATCTTTAATTTTTGAATTTTAATGACAAAATTAGAATTTGTCGCTAGAAATACACATTGGCTGCAAAATTCTAATTTTGTCACAAAAAGTCAAGAAGTTAAACCTTTAAATTTAGAATTTTAACTTCATAAATTTGACAACAAATTATTTTTTGTCGCCATTGGTCACTCCCTCGTGACAACACTATTTGGTGATGAAGATTCTGTCGCTAAATGTTTGGTTTGGCGCTAAGACTTTTGGCAACGAAAAGCTAATTCATTGCTAATGTAGTCTTTAACTACGAAATATTCATAGCTAAAAATGCTAATTAAATATTATGTTATTTTTTAAGTATTTGGCAATGTAATATTTTTTTATGGCGTTATAACACACTTAAGGCAGCAAAAAAAATTTTGTCACTGAAAAACTTGTTGCTAAAGGCGTTAATTCTTGTGGTGCGATTTCAGGTTAATGGTTCAAGGTTCTAGGTAAGTAGCAATATCATATTGGATGATGATGCTTTCAAGTTTAATGCTTAAAACTTCATTTCCTTGTTTTTACTTTAGGTTTCAAGCATTAACAAAATTGTTTCCAATTCACGGGATATGTTTCATGTTTAATGGTTAAAGTTCAGATTAAATAATTTAAAATTTTGGGGAAGAATTTCGTGTTTAATAGTATTAGTTTCATGTTTACTTTATATTAGCTTATGGTTTAACGTTCTAGGTTTCAATTTGACGGTTTTTAATTGTCAATAACACTTTACTTTACGTTAAAATTACTTTCGTTATAAATTATTTATACTTTTTTTGTAGTGTAATGACATAGCATCCATGAACTTCTTTTTTCTAATAGAGCAAGCAAATTGATAAGACACATAAGATGCTATGTTAGCTGACAACATAAATTATATGTAAGTGTAGCATTACAGTAATTAATATTACAAATCTATTTGGTATAATATATCTTTACAGGTAGAATAATATTGATAATACATGTATCGCAATATTGTTATCAATCTTAAAGGTTGTTCCTTTTTTTTTCTAAAGTTAAATTTTAATTATTTTTGGGCATTAAAATCTTAAAGGAGTTTTTAGGTTGTTGTTTTCTATAACTATGTCTTATTACAATATGTTTAGGTCTGAATGAAAAAAATTAAATATTTTTAATTTTATTTGAATTGTAAAATATCTAAATGGAATTTTAATATTCTCCGTCATTAATACCCTATTAAATAAATTTACTTCCTATTATATAAATTATCTTTTTATTACTTGTTTATTTATCCTTTTTTCGTGTTTTTGTGTTATGTGCATTATCAACTATCATTTTTTTAATTGTGAAATGAGAATTTTAAATATAATAGGACTTTAGGTGAATGTGTTTTATAATAGATCAATCCCCTTATACTTATAACTACTATTTTTAATAGAATTTCGAGTTTTGTTTAATACATTAATGCTAATTAACTGATTAAAGAATTTTTAATTGGCTCATGTAATTAACAAGAAAAAATATCATATAATATACTAAAATAACATTATAAGTATTATATGTTAATGTCAAAAAACAATTTGTCAAAAAATAATTTTTTTAATTTTTTTTCATGCTTTGTTAAAGTACAAATTATCAATTTTTTTTTACTAATCAATTAATTTAATCATAACTTGTCTTGTTTTTAAAAATAGATATAAGTATTATTAATATTTATGAAGTTATATATGTTAATGTTGTTATAACATCTATTAATTAAGAGCACAATCATATAGGAAGAGAAAGAAAGCAAATAAGAGACACAATATGTGTGTAAAGAGAAATTTTATTTAATCTCTTGTGTGTTATTCACACTTTTAAGTATATACAAATAAGGAGTAAAAGTCTCTTTTTATAGTGATACAACCATAAAGTAGTAAGTAATACATCATAATTGTAAGAGACAATAATCCTTATATTAAGGAGATAATGAGAGTTATAATAGATGAAAAGTTACTTGGGAGATAAAATGATACTTTGATGAACATCCATATAAATTATAATTATTTCATAACACTTCTCCTTGTATGTTCATCTTATAAAGAATATGCCTCATTAAAACCTTTGCTAGTAAAAACTCTATGGGAGAAAAACTAGCTAAGGAAAAAGAGTACATTATTCATTTGTATCTTATGGAGGTGCAAACTGCCTTATTAAAACCTTAATAGGAAAAATCCAATGGGACAAAAGCCTAGTGAAGAAAAAAGAGTACAGTACATATAGTCCTCTATATAAATATGCTCCCACTCAAAATGACATGGATGCTTCAAAGATCAATCATAATTTATTGTAATTAATAATATTTTGGTGAAATAATCTGCAGGATTAACACTATCCTTTCGAAGCTTGAAAATATGTAATAAATTATAGATACAATCATCTTGAATTTGAAGAATATTGCCATGTATATATCATGTATATATCTTCATAATTCTATTGATCTTCTTAAATAAAACTAAGGTTTTACATTCATATCATAAAAAGAGTGTAATATACTTTTCACACTATTTTGAAATTTTCAAGTATATGCTGAGCATAATTTAATTTACAATTACGCAACTTCCAATGTCTTTATAACCATAATTTTTAATAAAATATGGTTCTTCATGAACAAGATATATACAACATATTTTAAAGTAAAATAATTTTAAATATGAAATACTTCTAGTATTTCTATATATCAGCTTCATAAACTTTAATTCATAAATTGAGAGAATTCTTTTATTACAAGATCTTTCATTTTGAATTGTACTCTTAAAAGAAATAAGTTCATAACTTCTTCAAGAGTCCTTTCATGATGAAATTATCAACACATTATGCAAAGATTGCAAATTTAGTTTTCAATTTTTAATAAAAATCATATAACAAAGTGGATAATAACATATCACACTTACAATAAATTTACTCAAGTGATTGTACTTTAGTAAGTTTATATTGCTATAATATACACAACTATAATTATAGCTTTATCAAGAACATATAAAGTGCAAACTTTTTTATTTAGTACTTTTAGTACTGGTTTTAAGCATCTTATCCTTCAGAAATAAGTGCATAGATTCTTCAATTTGATTTTGACACACTATAGTTCATATTCATATTTTATTAATGAAGTTTACGACTTCAGGCGTATGGACTGCAAGTCCAAAATACTTTACCTCTTGCTAATTAATTATATATCTTTTGGCATATGGACTACAAGTCTAAATTTTCGCCAATCATATAAATTAACATTATTTCATTATTTTGTGATTCAGGATCCTAGATATTTTATCATGATAACTAAACTTTTACTGACAATAATTTTATATCAATTTTAGTTTTTCTCTTACACCAAGTACCAGCATACTATTGATCAAATACATTTTATTTTGCAATATGTATGCTCAATGAGATCTTTAAAAACTTCTAATATATATGCCTCTGCAAGAGCTAAAGATCTCTTTTTCTTAATTTTCAAGCGTATCTTTTATAAGGCATTATGAATCTCTCTTTATTTCTCACCATTTACCTCTTTAAGGGTATTTGAGACTCATCTTCTAGTTAGTACATTATGCTCTTCTAAGGGCAATATGTTCAATAATTTAATACATAGGGTCTCTTCAGAAGTATCGAATTGTTTAACTTCAACTTTCTAAGTATTAAACATTTGCATTGATTGATCTACTATATGCTTCAGGCATTCACAGATTTATTTGTATCACCATTTCATCATTCAAGAACATCATATCAACCAACGATTATATTTTTTTTGGTGATTTTTCACTTTCATATGTTAATAAATTCATTCAATAATTGATCAATAGTGCGCATTGCAAAATAATCTTGTTGAACTTCAGGTTCAAATAAATTAACACATATAAAGATCAAAATGGGATAAAGGTGAAACAAAGCATTTTATATTGTCTTTCAAATGTATATCATTTTACTCCCCCTAATCATAGGAGAATTTTCTCGAAAATTATTAAGCTTGCATAGAGACTTTATTAAGTCAAATTATTGAAGATGTTTACAAAGAAACTTTATTAAGTCAAATTATTGAAGATTTTGGATTGAATTTTAGTCCATCTCCGATATTAATTCAATTTTAGACCACTTCTAGTAATACAATATTCACTTGTTGATTTCTTACAATAAGATCTATAACCATTACAATTTTGAATAGTTATTTGATAATCACGACATCCATTGCTACTCTCACAAAAGTAGGAATCCATTAAGGATTTGAATTTGAAATACAAGTTGTGCAACCCTAAAGGGGGGTGAATTGGGATTTTAAAATTTATGCTAAGCAAATTGCACACCAATTTAATCTAATGCCTTAATCAAATCAAAAACAATAAATTTAAACAAGCATAATAATAGAGGAGTAAGGGAAGAGAAAACAAACACGAGGATTTTTACGTGGTTCGGCTATCCCCGCCTACGTCCACGCCTCCAAGCACACCGGGCTTGAGGATTTCACTATCCAAGCCTCCCAAGGCTTCAAATGTTTACAATTGACTTCCAAGGTGTCAATGGACCTTTACAATCAAGAGATTATCTCCCCAATCTCTTCACCCCAAGTGTTTCCTCACTTGAACACTCACAATTTGATGATAAATGAAAGTTACAACAATAAAACTCTCTTTAAGAGTGGATAAACAAATTATAGCTCAATGATGATTCAATAAATGATGATTTACAAAATGGAAGCTCAATATATGTTTTATGAACTTGTTTTGGCTTACTAGAGTTCTTAAAATGAAGTTAGAATTGAGTTTATATAGTTAAAGCCCGAAATCTAGCCGTTATAGGCAAAATCCCACGCCCAAGCGGCTAGCCGCTTAATTTAACCAGATCCCCGCTCGTAACAATGAAGTTACCGTTAGATTTGAAATTTGATACAGTAATACTATTAATAAATTTACAGTTTTATCCCAAAACTTTCTGTAATTATACTATGCCCAGAAATTCTTAAAACTTTTGATTGCATATGACCATTTTGATTGCAATAATGACAAATAATTTTATGATTACTTGTGGAGGTAGCCTTAACAAAATAATTCTTATAATATTTTTGTTTCAAGTTAGGCTTATACCCAAGTCCTCCTTTATCAAATACACATTTTTTAGTGCTTAGTAATTTTTCTAAATTCTTTTGACCACTTGTGAATTTTAACACAATTTCATTGAGCTCATTAATCTTTTTCTTAAGCACTTCATTTTTTTCATCAATTCATCAACATGTGATCTCTCATGCTCATATAAAGTACTTTGTTTACATGTAAATGATGCAATCCTATCATGTAACACTTCATTATCGAATTCT
Source organism: Citropsis articulata (assembly GCA_030449925.1). Classification (NCBI taxonomy): domain Eukaryota; kingdom Viridiplantae; phylum Streptophyta; class Magnoliopsida; order Sapindales; family Rutaceae; genus Citropsis; species Citropsis articulata. The sequence goes on from JASUUH010000257.1 coordinate 6,837,720, forward strand.
AATTCTTTGATCTTTTCATTTAATGAATCATTGTATTTTTGCAGGACATCTTTTTCATTCTTCAAGTCATCTACATGTGATTTTAGATGCTTGTGTGAAGTGCTAGATTTCTCATTTGATAAGGCAATTTTATCATGCAATATTTTATTCTCTAATTCTAGGCATGTAATTTTTGCACTTAGAGATTTATTTTCATTTTTAAGCTCTACCATCTTCTTTTTAAGACATACATTCTTTTTACCGATTTTCATCCATTCGACATGCAATTCATTGAAGGCATCATGTAATTCATCATATGAAGGAAGATCACTTACCTCATCAAGTTCATCATCCGATTCATCTCCAATTGCCATAAGTGCCAAATATGACACTTCATGAGATTCTTCCTCATTTGTAGTATCCTCATACACAACTTCAAGTTTTCTCCATATTTCATAAGCATTAGAACAATTTGAAACTTTATGAAATTCCTTTTTATCTAAGGCACAAAATAAAGTATTCATAGTTTTGGAATTTAAAGACATTATTTTCCTATCCGACTCACTTAAAGCATTATTCCTAGGAATGAATGAGTCATCACAAACTATTTTCCATATTTCATAGTTTAAGGCTTGTAAAAATACACTCATCATAGTTTTCCAATAAGGATAGTTATTACCATAAAAAAATGAAGGTCTAGTGGTGGATTGGCCTTCCATGAAGGTTGAGCTAATTTGGGTTGCAATTGATCTTTAACTCTAGACGGTTAAGTCTACACAAGAGCACCTTACTCTGATACCAATTGAAATACAAGTTGTGCAACCCAAGAGGGGGGTGAATTGGGATTTTAAAATTTATGCTAAGCAAATCGCACACCAATTTAATCTAATGCCTTAATCAAATCAAAAACAATAAATTCAAACAAGCATAATAATAGAGGAGTAAGGGAAGAGAAAACAAACACGAGGATTTTTACGTGGTTCGGCTATCCCCGCCTACGTCCACGCCTCCAAGCATACCGGGCTTGAGGATTTCACTATCCAAGCCTCCCAAGGCTTCAAATGTTTACAATTGACTTCCAAGGTGTCAATGGACCTTTACAATCAAGAGATTATCTCCTCAATCTCTTCACCCCAAGTGTTTCCTTACTTGAACACTCACAATTTGATGATAAATGAAAGTTACAACAACAAAACTCTCTTTAAGAGTGGATAAATAAATTATAGCTCAATGATGATTCAATAAATGATGATTTATGAAATGGGAGCTCAATATATGTTTTATGAACTTGTTTTGGCTTGCTAGAGTTCTTAAAATAAAGTTGGGATTGAGTTTATATAGTTAAAGCCCGAAATCTAGCCGTTATAGGCAAAATCCCGCGCCCAAGCGGCTAGCCGCTTAATTTAATCGGATCCCCGCTCGTAACAGTGAAGTTACCGTTAGATTTGAAATTTGATACAGTAATACTGTTCATAAATTTATAGTTCTACCCCAAAACGTTTTGTAATTATATTATGGCCCAAAAATTCTTAAAACTTTTCAAATAGGTCCAATTCTGGATATCAATGTTTGGATTTACATTAGGTCCTCAAAATTTTATAATTTATAAAATAACCCAAAATGTTTCAAACTTTGGCAAATAAGTCCAAATTCGGAATTTATAAAAAATACTAATCATTCCCAAAACTTTCTGAAATTATGCTATGGTCCAACATGTAATAATACTTTTCATAAAAGTCCTTTTTAAGTTTTAACATAATCAACATAAATTTTAGATGTTCTCAAAACTTTTCATTTAGGCCCTAAATCTTTTATAAATTACAATATGACCCAAAACGTTTCAAATCTTTACAAATAGGTCTAAATTTGAATTCAAAATAATATTTATTAAAATCAAATATTGCAAAATATTTTCATTTTAATCCAAATTACTTAAATCCATAAAATATTTTTATCTTAAATACAAAACATTTTAGTTTATGAAAAGTAATAATTTATTAAACAAAATATTGAGCTTTTCAAATGATAAACCAATCATAAATTAAATCATACTGGCTTTTCAAGAATTGTCGCAATAATTTTTCCGTCAAGCTTTAAACTTCATTTTTGATTTCGCCGTTGTCCGTTGGGTGTCTTGAGCTTGATTTCACTTGATTTACTTGCATAAATATTATCCCTAAAAAACTAGTGAACTTGTGAAATACAATATTTATTAAATCACTTAAGACACATGTTTATTATAATCAAAATTACATAATGTGCAGCCCTTTAGGCTAACAGAATTAGTCATGATTTTCTTTTAATCAAAAACTCATATTTTATCTTTAACAAAAGAAAACATAGTATTGATTTATATTGGCACTCTTAATTTACTATTGCAGGAGCATATTTGTGCTATAAAATCATATGCCCTCTAATATGTTTCCTTTTATATTATTCTCTCCACATAATTTCAAATGAGAGAATCAATCAAGCTTTTGAAATTATCGTCAAGTTTATATATGAACTTTTAGCTCCTTCAAGGAGAAGATCATAAAAGAAAATCATAACTTTTTACAATCCTTCAGGGATTGAATTTTTCTATATAAGTATTTGATAACTATTCATGATCTCAAGCATGTAAATATTAATGAAACTTTAATAATTCAAGGTAATAATAAAAGAATCATTTATCTAGAATTTAATAAAACATACTGATTAATTAAAAAGATCAAATACGCATATATATTATTTATAACTCATTCCTATATTTTATTCAATCAAACTATTCTTAGAAATTATACAATAAGCAAGCAAAAATTTGTCATTAAAAATTTAGATGATTGAAAATAAAGCAACAAGCAAATGAAGTCAACAAATTATTCATACAAGAAATGCATTTACTCAAACACTTTTGATTGTTATATTTTTCCTTCAAAATAGTTTCAAAAAAACAATTATGTCATGTTTATCTCTTCATTTTATAGCTCCTTCAGAGAGATATTAAGAAGAAAATTCGTATATATCTTTACATGACAACTTGAACTCGTAATATTTGTGTAGTCGTCAACAAATTATTCATACAAGAAATGCATTTCCTCAAACACTTTTGATTGTTATATTTTTCCTTCAAAATAGTTTCAAAAAAACAATTATGTCATGTTTATCTCTTCATTTTATAGCTCCTTCAGAGAGATATTAAGAAGAAAATTCGTATATATCTTTACATGACAACTTGAACTCGTAATATTTGTGTAGTCCTTCAGGGACATATAAAATATACACTTAGTCAATCCTTCAAAAACAAGATGGTAATGAATGACATCATAATTTTGAAATAGTTCTTCATGAACATATTTTGAAAGAAAATCTTTATTATGTGTAGTGCAATCCCCTAAGCATGCATTCTTAATTTCTTTTCATTGTATATTACAGTATTCACACTTCAGGATGAACTTTTTGAATTTCAAGAATGAGAAATATATAATAGCAATTGAATATTAGAATAAGAAATGTCAAACAATAACAATATAAATAATGATGATATAAAAGTATGAATTCATTGATGCATTATTCTAAATCATCAAAATACTTATGCAAATGTAAATATTATCTTAGACAAAATCAAGATTGTTACCTCATACGTTTATGAGTAAGATTAAAGAAAAGATATTACCATATTTTAAAGAGGATGAAAATTGATCTCTTGTGGCTAGAGACTCATGCTAATAACATGTTATAAAATCTATTAATTAAGAGCACAACCATATAGAAAGAAAAAGAAAAAAAGCAAGTAAGAGACATAATATATGTAGAGAGGAATTTTATTCAATCTCTTGTGTGTTATTCACACTTCCAAGTGTTGGGAAAATATGCTCTTTAAAAGCATATGTGCTTTATTTAATTGTAATAAACAAATTTTCTGATTAATAAAATAAATGAGGTATTTTATTCAAATATCTTAATTGCATAATTTTTTTAGTAAAGTCCATTTAATCATATTATATGTATTTATGTGATCACCATGTTGATTCACAGAAGACATAAATACAAGTTATCTTATGATCAAATAAATTAAGTTTGCAATTGATAAATAAAGTTGGACACTTTATTTAGGTTTAGATTGTAGTAAATTCATCGAATGATTTGTCTTAATCATGTATGAATTTGCTAATGTAGTTTGACTACATTGAGCAGGATCACATATGAGATTTAATTAATCTTAAAATAACTGTCAGAATTATTAAATCTCATAGGCATTGATTTTACTGTAATCTTAATCTTGAGTTAATTATGATTTCATGATTGTGATTGTTATTCCATTTGAATTACCAATGGGCACGACACACATTTGTGGTCAAGATTACCCGGTATTTTGGTGGGAGCAATTATGAGTATTGGAGTTATAGATTAACAATATAGAATTTGTACGACACGTCTCTTGATGGGTTTTCGGCACTTGATCATAGAATTCTCTGGCCAGAGTGTGTCAACATATTTAGTATGTTGAAAATGATCATTAGAGAAAACCAGTAAGTATCAAGGTACAAGATGTGATTAAATCGATTGGACAGTTGAGATATCGATTTAATTAACGATGTGGTACAAAGGATTGAGCAGTAAAGAAATCAATGTGGCTTGGGATGAATTATTATTCGAACATACAATTATAGAGGTCAGTTCCAATCTTATAGTGGAGTAGATTTGGAATTAAATGATTAAACTTGTTTAATTACAAGTTTAATTATTGTAGCCACTATTGTATGTTCCCAAATGATCCCCGGGTTAGCTCATTTAATTGACTGCACCATTACTGGATTAATAAGCAAGATAACTAGTAATTTGGGTCAAAAACATAATTATATCTTTTAGTGGGAGGCTCCATTAATATGTTTATGTATAAGGGGACTTATGTTATTTTACAAGGTGGGCCCATATGACAAAGAAAAAGCAACGTGAATCACAATTCTAGGAGCCTTAGGATTCCCATTATGAGAGAGATATAAAATGGCTTATTCTCTCCTAAACAGGAGAGGAAAGTGACTATATAAATATATTAGAGAAAAATATTTTCTCTCGACAACAATTTTTCAGAGAAAAATTTTCTCCTGCTAGTTTGCTTATAGTGGTGATAAAGGCGCCCACACGTCAAGTGCAGATCAATCTTGAGTCATAACCTGGAAGATTGTTTGGTGACGGATCGTGATCTGAGAGCCTAAATCACATCAGCAGAAAAAGCCAGATCATATTTTCAAGTTATGATTTCTAGATTACAAATTAATATATATTTTATGAGATCGGTCCTAAAAGTTTTTTTTTTAAACTGTATTTTCCCCAACAATTGGTATCAGAGCCGTCTCATATTAATATATAAGAATTTGTATGAAAGTAATCTTGATAATTATGTATTAGAGTGGCACAATTTATTTAGATATATATTATTTAATTAATATATGAATAAAGCATGTTTTGGATTTTCTTAATTCATGGTTAGATTTTTTATTATATTTTTCTTTGGATCACCATGTTTCCCTCTTGATTTATTTTACTGTAATAGAATTTTTGTAAGCCAAAATTGGCCTATGAAATTTGTAAATCATGGATCGGAGGAACAAGATCGAAATTTCAAGACCCGCCACCAAGAAAGACGCAAACAGAACACGACACCACGGGCAGTATCGCTGTGAAGGCAGCCAGTGCCGCCGCAACGCACGCAGGCGCTGCACGCTGCAGCTGAGGCCAAGAAGACGGGCTGCAACGCCGCAGCCAGGCAGCTGTGCAGCGTGCTCAACGTGCGCTCTAGCAAATAGCAGGTTCAGTGGAGGTTTCCGGCGAGGCTGCAACGGTCAGATCGGCGCTGGAAATTGATGAACGGCGGGTGGAAGTTGTTTTTAGTTAACGGCAGCTGGGAAAAAGAAAGAGAAAAGAGGGGATCCCTATGGTTGGGATCCCTATGGTTCTCTAATCTTTCTTTTGGGCAGAAAAATTTTAATTTTTTATATTTAAGTCCAAAAATAGTTTTGGGCTTAATGAATCCTAATTTTAGGCCCAATTAAAATTTGGGCTTAATGGATTAAAGTGCATAGATAAAATTAAATACATTAAATTTATTTTTTGTTCAAAAATTTTATTTAAAAAATAAAATAAAATGTGGATTTTATTTATTTTTTTTTCAAAATTAAAATTGGACCAATAATAAATTTAAAAGTCCAATTTTCCCTAGTCCATTAACAAAGACAAGCTTATGGAAGATGGACATTAACAAGAAGCCCAATAAAGATTAGGCTTAGGTTTAATGTATTTTTCATTTTAGGAAAGCCATGAATTAAGATTATTTAATTATTTTTCTATATGTTGTGTTTTGGTTGATAACATGCCATGATAACATGTCATATAGAATAGGTAGTGCCACTTTATACATAATAATACACGTCATTCATTATGAATTTTATTATATTGTTTGTAATTTGCAAATGCTTAATAATATTAGATATCATCTAGATAATATTATAGGAAGCATGCAATTAACAATATAATTATTGTATATTTTAAAAAGGAAAAACCATTTTAAAATATTGAGTGGGAGAGGGAAAATTCAAGATAATTTTTTCCATGGGCTCCATTGTTAGTTCAATAATAAAATTATATATATACCTCGACTTCATGATACGGTGATACTCCCTACGGAGGGTATATGTATTAGATATTTTATTTGATGAACTTCTTCATAGATAAAATTGAAATATCTTTCAATTAATTGTACGCCCAAACATAATTTTTTCCATGGGCTCCATTGTTAGTTCAATAATAAAATTATATATATACCTCGACTTCATGATACGGTGATACTCCCTACGGAGGGTATATATATTAGATATTTTATTTGATGAACTTCTTCATAGATAAAATTGAAATATTTTTCAATTAATTGTACACCCCAACGGTGACTATTGATGTGAAAAATATATAGATTGAAACAATGGTTATACACTCAACTAAAATTTATTATTAACCTTCCCAACGAAGCTCTGTTAACAAATTTAGGCCCAAAAGGATAACGATAATTATTTATCATATCTCTACATGAAAGTAAATAATCCAATGGATAATTGGGTCTTGTAAGTGTAGACATAACTTCCTCAACGGATAGCTTGTCAAAACGGTACTAGATTACCGTTACAATAAATTGAAATGCATTTATGGTTTTTTTCAATTTTTATCATTTATTGTGAATATTATATCAAATTATTTATGCATGGATGTTTTATTTTTCAGAAAATGTCTTCCCTAAGCCCACTTACTATTATTCTGAGTCAAAACAAACTTACTGGAGAGAACTATATAGATTGGAAAAGAAATCTATTCATTGTCCTGACTGCTGAAAATTACAAATATGTCTTAACCCAGCCATGCCCTCCAGTTCCAACGGATGATGCACGTAGAAATCAGAGGAGGCTTTATGACAAATGGCAAAAGGCCAATGAAATGGCAAAATGCTACATTTTAGCCTCCATTTCTAATATTCTGCAGACCAAACATCAGAACATGGAGACTGCCATTGAAATAATGGATAGACTCCAAGGATGTCGTAGTACTGCTCCGAGACAAGCAGCGCTAAAAGGCATTATGAACTGCAAAATGGGGAAGGGCACAAGAGTTCGTGATCATGTCCTCAAAATGATGGACTATTTGAATGAGATTTGAGATTGGCACAAATCGATGATAACTCAAAGATTGACATGGTGCTAGAATCTCTGCCAGAAACATTCAAGGAGTTTAAGGTCAATTATAACATGAACAAAAGAAACATGACCTTAACTGAATTAATGAACGAACTCCATTCTGCTGAAGAGATCTATCGTACTGAGAAATCTCTGGGAAGCATAAATATTGCTGAAAAAGATTCCTCTTCTAGGCCTAAACCGAAAGGTAAGGGTAAGAAGAAAGCTGGGAAAAAGAAACCGTCTACCAAGCAAGATGGCAAGCCAAAAGGCAAATGCTTCAAGTGTGGACAGAAAGGTCACTGGAAAAAGGATTGCCCTAAGATTGTGAAATCAGGTATGGGAAATCTTTTTGTAATTGAGGCCTGTTTAGTTCAGAATCCTATTGACAGTTGGGTGTTAGATTCAGGAGCAACTAATCATATTTGTAATTCACTTTATTGGTTTCAGAAAACCAGGAAAATAAGTGAAGGAAGCATCAAGCTGCAGTTAGGGATAGGACAGTTCGTGTCAGCAGTGAAGACTGGATCTGTTTTATTATCTTTTAATAATGAGACTTTAGTTTTAAATAATTGTCTTTATGTTCCAGACATTAAGAGGAATTTAATTTCAGTAGCTTGCTTATCAAAGCAAGGGTACACTGTAAATTTTGGATCCTCTGTTTCTATTTTTTATAATAAGAGACTTATTTGTTCTGGTACATTGGAAGATAATTTATATCATTTAAGTCCAATGATCCATTCTATGCATGATACAGTGATCAATAATGATGAGCATACACATTTATCTAAGAAAAGAAAATTTTCTTCCAACCAATGTTACCACTGGCATTTACGCTTGGGTCATATAAACCAAAATAGGATACAGAGAATGATCAAAGATGGGCTCTTAGGTCCATTAGAAAATGAATCATTGCCACTCTGTGAATCCTGTTTAGAAGGAAAAATGACCAAAAGGCCATTCTCGGCCAAAGGCGTGCGTGCGACAGTACCACTTGAATTGGTACATACAGATGTATGTGGACCAATCAATGTACAAGCTCGAGGAGGTTATGAGTACTTCATCACTTTCACTGATGATTACTCAAGATACGGTTATGTTTATCTAATGCGTCATAAGTCTGAAGCTCTTAAGAAATTCAAAGAGTATAGGGCTGAGACAGAAAAGCAATTAGATAAGAACATAAAGAAACTTCAATTTGATCGAGGTGATGAATTTCTCTCAGGAGATTTCAAAGAGTATATGGTTGAAAATGGGATTATATCTCAGTTGACTGCCCCAGGAACATCACAACAAAATGGGGTAGCTGAAAGAAGAAATAGAACTCTTTTAGATATGGTGAGATCTATGCTTAGTTATTCGTCATTGCCAATCTCTTTTTGGGGACTAGCACTGGAAACTGCAGTTTACCTCTTGAACTTAATTCTATCTAAGTCAGTGCCTAAAACCCCAATAGAATTATAGTCAGGTCGTAAACCAAGTTTACGACATGTTCGTATTTGGGGATTACCAGCACATGTACTGAAACCAAAGGCAGACAAAATGGATTCACTTTCTGAGGTTTATATGTTTGTGGGGTATCCCAAAGGAACAAGGGGAGGTTTATTTTATAGTTCTCAAGATAGGAAAGTGATCGTAAGCACACATTTCACTTCCCTCGAGGAAGACTATATGAATAATTTCAAACCTAAGAGTAAGGTAATATTCAAGAATCGTCAGTGATCGTGTCGATGTCACTTTTCAACACCGTTATAATGAAGAACAAAGAACAACCAGCTGATCAACACAGGATTATCCCTGAACAATCATCATTTTTAGAACCTCGTCGTAGTGGGAGGGTAACTAGGTTACCTGCGAGATACATGTTATTGGGAGAAACTTATACGGCTATCTCAGATGAACATGTACAAGATCCCACTAGCTACAACGAAGCTCTAACAGATAGAGATGTTGAATTTTAGAAAAAGGCTATGAATCAAGAAATGGAATCTATGTATTCCAATAAAGTCTGGGAACTTGTAGACCCACCAAATGGGGTAAAACCTATAGGGTGCAAGTGGATCTACAAGAGAAAAAGAGGAATAGACGGAAAGGTGGAAACATTTAAAGCAAGATTAGTAGCCAAAGGGTTTACTCAGAAAGAGGGAATCGATTATGAGGAAACCTTCTCTCCGGTTGGTATGCTTAAATCCATAAGGATTCTGCTCTCTATTGCTGCAGTGCTAGATTATGAAATTTGGCAAATTGATGTCAAGACTGCCTTTCTTAATGGGCATCTTGAAGACATCTACATGCAGCAGCCAGCTGGATTCATACAGAAAGGCCAAGAACACATGGTATGTAAGTTGCATAGATCCATTTATGGATTGAAGCAAGCATCCCGGTCATGGAACATCAGATTTGATCAAGCGATTAAATCATTTGGATTCATTCAGAACATTGATGAGCCATGTGTATACAAGAAAATTCAGGGAAAATCTGTAGCCTTCCTAATTCTTTATGTAGATGATATTCTCCTAATTGGAAACGATATAGGAGTATTAACTACAATAAAGAGTTGGTTAGCAAAACAATTTGATATGAAAGACCTAGGAGAGGCAAGTTATATTCTTGGTATCAAATTAATACGAGACCAGAAGAATAAAACTTTAGCTTTATCTCAAGCGGTCTATATCGACAAGATATTGGCTAGATTTAGCATGGAGAATTCCAAGATTGGTTTATTACCATTCAGACATGGAATTGCATTATCTAAGGATCAACCTCCTAAGACATCTGAAGAGATAGAAAGAATGAGACGAGTTCCCTATGCAGAAGTTGTGGGAAGTCTCATGTATGCCATGCTTTGCACTAGGCCAGATATTTGTTTTGCAGTAGGAATGGTTAACAGATATCAATCTAATCGACCGTAACATCGATCGCACATATAATGAAGTATCTGAAAAGAACTAAAAATTATATGCTTGTGTATTCTAGTGATGAACTTATTCCAGTGGGTTATACTGATTCTGACTTTATGTTAGATAAGGATTCAAGAAAGTCAACTTCCGGGTATGTGTTTACATTAGGAAGTGTAGCTGTTAGTTGGAGGAGCGTGAAACAATCTTGTATCGCGGACTCCACAACTGAAGCTGAATATGTGGCTGCATCTGAAGCTGCAAAAGAAGCTGTGTGGCTCCGCAAGTTCCTACAAGATCTTGAGGTGGTACCTGCTGTAACTGCACCCCTTAAACTATTTTGTGATAATAGTGGTGCAGTAGCTCAACCTAAGGAACCAAGGAACCACAAGAGACAAAAACATATTGAAAGGAAGTATCATCTCATAAGGGATATAGTGCAGAGAGATGACGTGGAGGTTACTCAGATTGCGTCACAGCAAAACTTGGCAGATCCTTTTATTAAGGCCATACCTGGGAAACCTTTTAACTTGCACTTAGAATCCATGGGCATGCGTGAGATGCCAAATATGCTTTGAGAGCTAGTGGGAAATTGTTGGGAAAATATGCTCTTTAAAAGCATATGTGTTTTATTTAATTGTAATAAACAAATTTTCTGATTAATAAAATAAATGAGGTATTTTATTCAAATATCTTAATTGCATAATTTTTTGAGTAAAGTCCATTTAATCATATTATATGTATTTATGTGATCACCATGTGGATTCACAGAAGACATAAATACAAGTTATCTTATGATAAAATAAATTAAGTTCCCAGTTGATAAATAAAGTTGGGCACTTTATTTAGGTTTAGACTGTAGTAAATTCATTGAATGATTTGTCTTAATCATGTATGAATTTGCTAATGTAGTTTGACTACATTGAGCAGAATCACATATGAGATTTAATTAACCTTGAAATGACTGTCAGAATTATTAAATCTCACAGGCATTGATTTTACTGTAATCTTAATCTTGAGTTAATTATGATTTCATGATTGTGATTGTTATTCCATTTGAATTACCAATGGGCACGACACATATTTGTGGTCAAGATTACCCGGTATTTTGGTGGGAGCAATTATGAGTATTGGAGTTATAGATTAACAATATAGAATTTGTACGACACGCCTCTTGATGGGTTTTCGGCACTTGATCATAGAATTCTCTGGCTAGAGTGTGTCAACATATTTAGTATGTTGAAAATGATCATTAGAGAAAATCAGTAAGTATCAAGGTACAAGATGTGATTAAATCGATTGAACAGTTGAGATATCGATTTAATTAACGATGTGGTACAAAGGATTGAGCAGTAATGAAATCAATGTGGCTTGGGACGAATTATTATTCGAACATACAATTATGGAGGTCAGTTCCAATCTTATAGTGGAGTAGATTTGGAATTAAATGATTAAGCTTGTTTAATTACAAGTTTAATTATTGTAGCCACTATTGTATGTTCCCAAATGATCCACGGGTTAGCTCATTTAATTGACTGCACCATTACTGGATTAATAAGCAAGATAACTAGCAATTTGGGTCAAAAACATAATTATATCTTTTAGTGGGAGGCTCCATTAATATGCTTATGTATAAGGGGCCTTATGTTATTTTACAAGGTGGGCCCCTATGACAAAGAAAAAGCAACGTGAATCACAATTCTAGGAGCCTTAGGATTCCCATTATGAGAGAGATATAAAATGGCTTATTCTCTCCTAAACAGGAGAGGAAAGTGACTATATAAATATATCAGAGAAAAAGGTTTTCTCTCGACAACAATTTTTTAGAGAAAAATTTTCTCCTGCTAGTTTGCTTATAGTGGTGATAAAGGCGCCCACACGTCAAGTGCAGATTCCTGAGTCATAACCTGAAAGATTATTTGGTGACGGATTGTGATCTGAGAGCCTAAATCACATCAGCAGAAAAAGCCACATCAGATTTTCAAGGTACGATTTCTAGATTACAAATTAATATATATTTTATGAGATCGGTCCTAAAAGTTTTTTTTTAAACTGTATTTTCCCCAACACCAAGTATATACAAATAATGAGTAAAAGTCTCATTTTATAGTGATACAACCATAAAGTAGTAAGTAATACATCATAATTGTAAGAGACAGTAATTCTTATATTAAGGAGATAATAAGAGTTATAAGAGATGAAAAGTTACTTGTAGGGAGATAAAAAGATATTTTGATAAACATCTACATAAATTATAATTATTTCATAGCAAACATATCATATTTCAGATGTTTTCTTTTTAAAAAAATAAACAATTTAACACTTATATTCAGATTTTGAAAATAGGAAAATAAACATGTCATTTAGATACATGCATTCAGACAAATTCAAACTTCAACTAAATTCAAACCCATTCAAATTTCAAATTAAAAAAAAAATACTACCTTAGTATGTGTGAGGACAACTAAAGCAGGCATTAAAGAAAAATACGCACAAAATTACCAATATCATACCAACCATACAAATGCATTATTAGTTCTTGATTAATGGAAGATTGTTATTATTTATTAGTGTGTGTTGTATTGGCATCATATTGACAATATTTTGAGTATTATATTGTAAAATGTTAATGTCACAATTGATAATTCAAATATCATAATTAAGAATTTCAATCTTTTTGGTCCTCTCTTCTCCCTCTCTCTCTCTCTCTCTCTCTCTATATATATATATATATATATATATATATATATATATAGTCATTCTCTAGTGCGGACATCCTCATTATATTAAAGTGAAGATGCAAATAAAATTAAAAAAAACACATATTTCAATTCATTAACAGAAAAAAAGTCTCTTATATATTAAAATTTATAATTTTTTGTATTTTACTGACATACTCCCTTTATATATATATATATATATATATATATATATATATATATATATATATATATTCTCAAGTCATACGGACATCAATTGAACTGAATTATTTTTATTTAAGCTGATTTTGATTTATTTAATCAATCTCTTACTTGATATAGTGATTTTATGTATTTTTATTTCAATACATAATAAGTTAAATTATGTATAAAAATATATTAATATTTAGGAAACTATGAATCTCATATCATGATTATATTTTAATTAATTATATTTTCACCATTATTACTATTTTATACAATATTAATATTTTGATTAATGTAATGTGTATACACAAAAAGTGTATAATAATTAGCACATTTACACATCAATAGGGTATCATAATCACAAGTACGTAATTATTTTCTTGTTAAATGTTTTTTAAAATTTTATCAGATTGTCTAAATTATTATGTGTCTATATTATTTAAATTTTCAATGGTTTCAAGCTTAACCCTCAATGGTACAATTTAATGGTACAATTTTAAGTTGATGTTTAAGATTTTAGGTAAGTATATATTAATTTCATATTGGATAGTGGTGGTTTCAAGTTTAATTCTTAAAGTTTCAAAAATTTTGCCTACGGTTTCACAATAAAAGTTTTCATGTTTAGTTGCAAAGGTTTCAAGTTAAGTGCTTAAAAGACTATGGATAAAAATTACATGTTTAATGGTAATGGTTTCATATTTAATGTTATTAATTTCTAGCTTAATGCTCCACAATTTCAGATTATAGGTTATTCATGTTTTCAATCTTCTCAATTTTTTAATTGATTTAATAACAACATTTAGGAAAATTCTATAATGCTGTAATGAAAATTATGGTATCAATATCATGATACACATAAATATTATAAATTATATATAAAATTAGTAAATGTAAAGTAAAACTAGTAATTTCATATAAAATTATTAATTATATAAAAAGTTAACATTGTTTCTATAGATTTTTAGTGAAAAATATTTTATTCATTTACAAAAAAAATATTTTCTTTAATTAAACAAAAAAAGGATTACTCATTAATTAAACAGAAAAATTATACTGAAAAATGTAGAATAAGTTTTATTGAATTAGTTTAACAATAAATTTTATATTTATTCCAGGACATTCGTATATTTTTTTCCAATTTTCTATGAGAGTATCTATTTATTACACATGTTAATTAGGCACAATTATTTACCTTGATATGGGTCAAGCAAAAAAAAAAATTCTTATATTACTAGAAATATATATGATATATCAACAAAATTTTATCTAATTTTTAGTCTTATACATACCTCACATAGTTTCAAACTTTTCACTGATACTTAGAGACCATTCAGGGTTATTGTTGAGAAAATATAGAAATATGCAAAACAACCTCATCTTACAACAACTATGAAAGATATTAAACTAATATTTTTTTTAAATCCAATTTTGAGAATAAATTTCATCCTTAGAAAAACATCACATGTATCACATAAATACAAAACTAGCATTATTCAATTTAAATTTTAAAAAATGAATAAATAGATGAGGCAATAAGCATTATAATGAGTTTTTATTTTCCAATTGTGAATTCTTTTTTTTTTTTTTTTGCAGTAACTCTTATACTAATTTATTTATTTTACTTTTTATTCATAAGTTTTAGGCATAATAAAAATATATATATTTTATTTTACACTTAGTGTTGATTTACTTGTTTTATGTTATATTTGCAAGTTTTTATTTTATTTATCAGTAATATATCAAGTTACCAGTTTTACTGTAATTTATTTGTTTTATCTTCCTTTTACAAGTTTTATGTTCTATTTCTAAAATTTTTGTTTTATTTTATAGTTAATGTTGATTTACTAGTTTTATGTTATATTAACAAGTTTTTGTTTTGTTTACCATTAATGCATTAATTTACTAGTTTTATATTAATTTACTTGTTTTACCTTTCATTTATAAGTGATAGGTTCCATTTCTAAAATTTATATGTTTTTTTGCGCTTAATATTGATTTACTACTTTTATGTTATATTTCTAGGTTTTTGTTTTATTTAGCAGTAATACATCAATTTACTAGCTTTAGAGAAATTTGCATGTTTTATCTTTTATTTACAAGTCTTTTGTTTTATTTCTAAAATTTATGTTTTATTTTACAGTTAATATTGATTTACTAGTTTTAAGTTATGTTTACAAGGTTTTGTTTTGTTTACTAATAATACATCAATTTATTAGTTTTATATTAATTTACTTGTTTTACCTTCCATTTATAAATCTTATGTATAATTTCTAAAAATTATGTTTTATTTTACACTTGATGTTGATTTATGAGTTTTATGTTTTTTTTTGTTTTATAATAATATATCAATTTATCAGTTTTATATTAATTTACTAATTTTACTTTTAATTTACAAGTCTTATATTTAATTTCTAAAATTTATGTTACAATTATTGTTGATTTACAAGTTTTATGTTAAATTCACAAATTTTATATTTCATTACATAATTTATATTCAATTACGGTATTGATGCTATAAATTTAATCACGACATCATAAAATGGCCCCAAAATTTAAACACAACCATTGAATTTGATGTATGAGACACATGTATGAACAGTTACTGTGCCCTATTCAATTATTATTTGTCAGCACTCAATAATTTGTTAGTAATATTCGTATAGATTTATTATCGTAGTCTTCCAAATCACCAACCTTGGCATGTTGGCTACTTCGTAATGCATATTATTGTATCGAACTAGATGCAAGAACTCGTTAAAGAAAATCTTTTGTTTTGATTATGGTTCACTAGAAGCTAGCAGAGATCTTGCCTGATTACTTTGAAGAATACAGAAATTCTTTACGCAGATTTTTAGGCCAACTTCAACTGAATGTTATATATAATTCATATCTTACTATATGGATTTATGATTAAGTTTTTTAATTTAAATTTTTAGGTAATAACGACTGGCTTGATGAAGTCCCTAAAATATGTTAGGTCGGTATTACTAATGATGAGAATGTAAATGACAATCTTGAATTTTTTTATTGTCCCAATATAAGAGAAAGCTTGATTATACTAATTAAGTACATATACTTTTTTCTCCATGTAATTAAATAAAAATATGGATATATTATTATTAGTCTATCATATGAGCGTCACTCTAATTTAGTCAACTTGTTACATCTCTTAAAAATTAGAAAGAAATTTTTTTATTTAATGTTATGCTTACTGAAAGAAATAAATAAATAAATTATTGTGTGTGTTTTATGTGTTGATCAGTAAGTGTGTGTACATCGACTCATATATACTTTATCCCCTTAAATCTTTTTCTAAAACAAACTCTACACAGTGGTTGTGCAAAAAGATGCAATCTCTTTCATATCAAAGGTTACATATTGCTAATTTACCCACAATTCCCTTCTGATCCTCCCAAAAGGAAATTATAGGCCTACGATGGTCCACAAAGGAACCTATAGCCTCAAACCAATTAGTTCTATCTGTACGTATCCTGTATTGTTATCATAAACTAAATTTTAAATAAGCTGCATGATTATATTGGTCATATGGTTTATGACAACTGATAACTCTATGAAATGAGAGTTATCGTAGTACTTTTGGACTTAAATCAAGATTATTTAGAGAGTAAATGATGTGTTTTATTGTATTTTAATAATAGTTTGCATCAATATCCATTTTAATTTAATTTTAATAAAGTTTTTTTGAATTTGAATAATTGTGTGCTTAAATCTTATGCATAATTATAGGTAATTCGAAGCTCGAATTTTAAAGGAAAGATGTTGTTGCAATGGGCTTGCAAAAAAACAAAAGAACATGGCTGGAGAAGAATTAAAGCAAGTCTGGAATAGTGCAGATATTGTAGCCATTGCTGTAGTAATCTTGGAGCATTGACAAAAAAGATTTCGTATAAGACACTTAACAAATTGCGATTTAGAGTTACCTAATTTCAAAGATACGTGTCATAGAATTCCGATTACCATAATTTTCAGTTATAAAAGAAGCACACACACAGAGAAAAGAGGTGGCCGTCAACCAAGAACAAAAAAACGAAAAGAAACAAGAGAAAAAGAGAATCAAAGATCTAAAACTAAGGCATGCAACAAGGAGAATTTGTGGAGATCAATCGGAAAACTTAGTCTTTCTTATTCTTTTCTTGTTTCCTTGTTTACTTTTTAATCTTGAGTATATATGTAATGGCTAAAACTTTGTTGTGTATTTTTCTTTCGTAAACCATGAACTAACTTAATTGTGGTTAAGTGATAAACAATCTTAATGGTTCTTTGACTAAATTTATATGTGTTGCTGCATGTTTGTTATAGCATTTTATTTTCGTAATATTTGTTTATATTCATTATTTCGATTGACCACTGTTGTGCAAATTTTATTGAACTCGCAATCACACGAATCTATTATAGAATAGATTAATGGTGACGAGTGTCGATCCTACGAGGAGGTTGATTTTAATTATGTGCAGAATTAATTTTCTTAAATGGATGGTTGGATTTGTTGTGGAAGGAATTTAGATTATCCTAAAATTTGAATTGAAATGACGAGAGTAAATTGAAATGGAAACTATTATACTTGAAGCACTTGGGTATCTGGATCTGCATCAACATGCTCCATGGGCTAAATATTTCTTATTAATGCCAATTAAATCATGAGGGGGGATTCCACACCTCATGAATCACGCTTAAATAAATATGGTGCTATATTATCGGTTAAATAATAATAATCTTGTACTAGTGCTTGCTTAACTGAAGATTCAGACAAGATTATTATTATTTGTTGACGAAAAGTCAAAACTTCCACAAATATTAGAGGGGAAGAGAAAATAAATTTACCAAATTAAGCCCATGGAACATGTTGAGACTTCACCTTTAACCCAAACTTAAAAGAAAATTAGCTACTCATTTTTTAATTAAGGGTAAAATGGAAATTTATTAAAATACGTAGAAAATACAAGATGGAGAAGGAATTACAGAAAACTAAGCTTAAAAATAGATTCAGGGATATCAAATTAGGGGGGGAGAGCCCCATTTTTATAGATACATTGAGTAAATCGTGACCATCGGATTAAAAAAAAAAAAACGCTTGTGATTTGCGCTTATACATCGTCAATGATGAACAGTACACGGTTTGACCACGGTTTGCACAGTAACGCGGTTTGAATAGTCAATAATCCCATGTATGTGCGTGTACTGTACACACGATTTTTGGTCCACTGAAATACTGCCACGTCACCGATCAACAGTACATAAGATTTTTTCCCAATAAGATCGTGACACATCATCGGTCAATGCCATATCATCAGTCAACGCCACATAAGCAGTCAATGCCACATAATTCGTCCAATCAAATACTGCCACGTCACATATTGATGCCACATCATCGGTCAATGCCACGTCATCGGTCAACGCCATGTCATCGGACCATATATATGAACAGTGTCATGAACAATATCATGAACAGTACCGTTAGTATGAACAGTACCGTATATGTGAATAGTGACAATTTTCTTTTATGTTCCTCCTAAGATTTTCGACCGTCCTGAGTTCAAATGTGACGTCCGTTTTACTGTCTAATCACTCGTTCATTGTGAAACGACCGTGATGCTCCTAAAATACATAAAATGCATAATTATAACAAAACACACATAATTAAATAACAAAATACTTAAATAAATAAAAGTAGCAATGTTAGTGAGACTTGAAGTGTAAAATGACGATTTTTCTCTTTTATAAATATGCACTTTCTAACATTCAACAATCACCCATTTAATGAGATAAGCTAAGAAAGAACTACAAAATGACCTATCTTAGTAGAACATACCAGAGCAATATTTGATTTTAGATTGGATTTCCTAAGTTGAGTTTAACTTGATACCAAAAGGATCATGCCTAATCTAGAATTAGTGATGAACTAGTGTATAATGCTATATTTTATGTTGGCATAACAATTGTCACAGTTATGTTGCTTATAGATATAAGACATTTAACATGCGACAACTGAGGATATATAAGGATACTACCCAGTGCTGTAGCAGATGCTAAAGCAATCGAGCCTAAGATTTGAAGAAACAGTCAAAAAAAGAGAGTTTAATCACTCGACTACTTCGTTCCCATTGGTTTTACTCTTTTGTTTGACATGAGAATTTAATTTGTTGCATTTTTA
The DNA here is from genome assembly GCA_030449925.1 of Citropsis articulata. Lineage (NCBI taxonomy): Eukaryota > Viridiplantae > Streptophyta > Magnoliopsida > Sapindales > Rutaceae > Citropsis > Citropsis articulata. The sequence continues at coordinate 6,857,374 of JASUUH010000257.1, forward strand.
ATTCTTGCATTTTATATTTTAGTTAGTTATTTAGTTTCATCAATTTTCTTGTTTTAATTTAGAACAACCACTGCACTGTTATAGATTGCTGTAGCAAATCTGATAACATCAATTCATGTTGAGACGATTTTGAATATTCACCATTATATTACTTGTTGTGTACACTTACACATTGACACCAACAGCATTTGAATTTATCACAACAACAACTTTCTACCGCACGAGTATTTTAGAATGCATAAGAGGTATCATATTAATCATATAATAAGTAATGAAACTATGATATATGTGCGTTTCTTTTTGTATAACCACCATGCAAGTGTTAGAAAAGCATCATCACCATAAACTAATTTTTAACTAAGCTACATGATTATATTGACCATATGGTTTATGACAACTTGCTATTGCATGGATATTTTAGAATACATCAAAGACACCATACTAATAATATAATAAGTAAATAATGCTATGACTTATGTGCATTTATTTTGTATAACTATCGTGCCAGTGGTAATTATATTAAATTAATATTTTTCAACTTAAAAGATTAATAAAACAATTTTTTTTTATAATATTGCCCTAATGAATTAACTTCCTCTTGCATTTAATTAATGACACATCACACATGATATCATTTAAAATGAAATTTGGAATAACATTTTGGGATATCCATCATTAATCTTAGAGAACATACCAAATAAGAGACTTGCATTGATTGGGCACACCATTTCAACATTTGCAGGTACATCGCCTATCCATGCAAATTTCTATAGATTTAACAATAATGAGGATGCATAGAGATTTTCTAACATTTGGTACAACTTATTATTATAATAATTTTAGGAATCTTAAAATTTGAGTCCCAACCTGAGTCTTAATATAATGTCTCACTCATCTATTAGATGATAGATTTTGTAACTTGTAAAATTATATAACAATCATTTAGTGGATGAATGTCATTTATGTTAAGGCTCATATTAGTACATAAGATATGGATGGTGGGATATCTAACGTTATTCTTATTATTATTATTTGAATTCTTGATGCACTATTATTTAAAATGAGATTACCTGCACAACTCCACTAGAGTTGGAAAATAAATTTTTCAATGAGCAACAAATACAAACTATTTATACAAATAATGGAAATAAATTTGAGTGATTACACATATGAAATCAATATAACTTCTTGGCAGAAAAAAATTATATTTTAAGTGCAAAAAGCTTTTTCTATATATAAACAAATATAAAGAAATGGAGAATCCTACAAACAAAGGATGGAAACAAATTTATGTGATCCCATGTAATAGAAACATATTAGACTTATCAAAATAGCATCCCATAAATCTTCATAAATTTTATTAAGTATTAATAACATTACTTGAATTTAAAATATTATTTTTATTCAAAAAAAATTGACAATGAGTATATTCATGATTATCAGGTGTACTTACGACCTCTTTCACATAGTGCGTGGAACAAAGTTATTCTTTATTCACCATCTTGTCCTTTATTTCTTTGACAACATTTAAGGGGGCAAAATAACACTATAACATACTTGCATGTATTTTGGTAATTCATTTACTGCCTAAACTTTCCACCAACAAAAACAATGTACATACTATACTTTGATTATACAAAAAATCAACTGTCACATTATTGATATTTATTAAAATGCACATACCTCTCAATTGCATGAGTGAATAGCTTACGTTCTTCCAAGATGCCATACATATGGTAAATGTCATAAATTTTCTAGTTATGGAATATTTTGGCTCATAATAAACACCTAATTTTCAAAAGTTGCACTCTACCAACCTATCCCTTAACAAAGGTAGATTTGTTGCAAATCATTATCTTTCCACGAACTGCAAAGGTTTATGATTTTCAAATGTAAAATTGATCTCTTCATTCTTATAATAGATTGATTTCAAAATTCATAAAGTAAATTACTAGTTTTGACATAGAAATGTGACCAAAACCCCATTGTTGTTCTAGTAAATTAATCATACATTGCCTCATGTTCCAAACTCTCATGTTCATCAAGGTTTCATGGAGAAGAAAATATTTGCGATCTTTGTGGAGTTAGCTACTAACAATTTAATAATAAAAATTATTTTAAATCATAACTTGAATTTTATGGGTACATGGCACAGGAGCATTTAGAGATTTACCATGTTTGAAGATTGACAATGAAGATGAAACATTTGGAAAGGTTAGTCAAAGAGGAAAGTAAAAGTCAAGATTAACTGTCCACTTGTTCAAACTAATTATATTGTTCTAAAAATAGATAAATTATATATCATATATGGTTGAAAAAAAAATTTTGCCTAATTTTTTAGAAATTTAAACAAAATCAAATTTGGACTTATCTTCTTAAGGATATTCAAAAATTTAGTCAGCAAAGGTCACAAGTGTTAGAAATTATGCACAAGGGTGCAAGTTCTGAATTCATTGGTATCAATGCATCATGATTTAACCAATGAGCTTTATATCACTAGAAAGCTTTTTAATTACAGAGTTTTGAAGTTTTTTACATCAAGATAGTATTAAAAGAGTATTAATTGCTCACACTTGCTGATCGAACTGATGTAGAAGTCAAATTGTGCTTTGCTTTATTCTTTTCCACCTCATGACATCTAAGAGTTTCAATTCAGGTTTGATCAAACTATAAATAATTTATCCTAAGTTTGGAGGGATGTCCTAAGTTGCTTATAAAAAGGTATTAGGTTGTTACTTGTGAGAAGGGTGTGTGATTTTAAGAGTGTAGCTTAAAAAAGCTTTATGTTAAAGTTTCTTTTTTAAGCATTGTATCTCTTGAGTAGCTTCCTTAGAGCAGTGAATTATGTGTGTCTTATATCTCTTTTAAGATATCATTGGGTAGTGAATTATTTGTGTCCCATTGTGATCCTCTTAAGCGGTAAGCTTTTGTACTTGCCTCGTCTATATGTAAGTATTTTACTTAATATTAAACGTTTAGTTTCAAATTAGGCCAATGTTAGATTTAGTATCAGAACTTTAGGTTTCGTAATCCATGGCAAAATGTCGTCAAACATGTCCAAAAGGTAAAGAAAGATGTCTTAAAAAATTTGGTTTATAATAAAAAAAATTAGACTCGAAAACGAGTCATTCTCAACCTGGGGAGATTGACAGATGAGTCTTTTCATATATAATTTAAAAGACAAACAAAACCTAAGGTTATAACTCCACTTATTTGAATTGACTATATTTATATAAAAGTAATTAAATTGTGTATTATATATTGATAGAAAGATAAATTGTCTAGTTTTTGAAAAATTTTACAAAATTAAATTTGGACTTCTCCTCTTAAATATATTTAATATTTGGTCAACAAAAGCTACAACTATCAAGAAATTTGCACAAGGTAGAAACTTTTGAATTTACAGGCACTAATATGTTAAGGTTCAATTAAAAAAGCTTTTTGTATCACTAGAAAGATCTATGAGCCAACAAGTCTAATAAACTTTATGATGTTGGATTTGGAATTTTATATGTCAAGATATGATTAAATCTACTATTGAAACCAGCCTTGAAGTCAAATTGCATTTTGCTTTGTTCTTTCCTATCTTTTGACGGCTCAGAACTACAATTCAAGTTTGATTTGAAATCTAAATGATGAAGATCTTATCCTAAGCTTGGAGGAATGTTCTAAGTTGTCTATATAAAAGTATTAAGTTGTAAATTTAGAAAAGGTTGATAATTATAAGAATGTAACTTTGTATCTCTTAGGTGGATTCCTTAGAGTGGTGAGTTAAGAAATATTGTGTCACTTGTAGGACATCATTGGGCGGTGAATATTTGCATCCTTTTGAAATCTTCTTGAGTGAGGAGCTTTGGTGAGTTAGATAGTCTTGTATCTCTTATAAGACATCATTGGTTTGAAAACAAAAAAATTAATAACATGGTTCAATTACAGCCTCATTGGACTTTTCAAAATGTTTGCAAGCTCGCCTTGAAAGTAGAAAGTTAACAAAAGAAGATTTGTAGTAGTAGTTCATAAACTTCCACTTGATATGGTTCATTTAGCCATTGTCATCTCATTTTTTTAAAGCAAAATTCAATTGAAAAATCCTCTCCTAGATCACCTCAAGGGGATGAAGCTAGTGGCAACATGAAGTAGCCAATAAGTACTTCAAACACTAATTCTCATCATTACTTTAAGTGTCAATAATATGGACATATTACTTCTGATTTTCCAAACTAAATAATCATCACTCTTGTTGAATAAGAAAGTAATGACAATAATGAAGCTAACGCTGAAAATCTAATTGACGAAGATAAAGAAGTTGCAATATGCTGATCAAGGAGACTCTCTCATTTTTTGAAGAGCTTTAAGTTCTAATCATGTAGAATGGGGAGGATTGGCTTCAAAAAAAACTTTTCCACATTAGATGCACTTCTAATGGAAAAGTACGAATGTCATCATTGATGGTGGTAGCTTTGAGAATATAACAACTTCTGAAATAGTGGACAAGTTGAAACTCAAGACTGAGACACATTTGCATCCTTACAAGCTTTCTTGGCTTTAAAAAAGAGATAAAATAAAGGTTAATCAATGTGCCTTGTTTCGTTTTCTATTGGAAAAAATTATAAAGATGAGGTTAATATCATGTTATACCAATAAATGCTTGTCACTTACTTATTAGTTATCCATGGCAATGTCATCAGAATGTGATTCAAAGTTAGAAATTACTCTTAAACCTTCTAAAGGAAAAGGCATAATTTACTTACTTTTGGTAAAAATAAAAAGGGATTGAACAAAAATTGATAAGGTCTTTTTCCTAGTGGTACTAGAAGAAAATAAAGGCATTTATGAGCCATTACTAATTATAAAACACCTTCTAAAGCATTTAAGAATGTCGTTCCGGAGGAGATTCCTTCCAGTCTTCCACTAATGAGAGACATACAACTTTAAATTGATTTAATTTCTGTAGCTATCTTACCCAACAAGGTAACGTATAGGATGAGGCCAAAGGAGCATGAAGAACTTCAAACACAAGTAAATGAGCTTGAAAAAGGCTTAATAAGAGAAAGCTTAAGTCTTTGTGCCATCCCTGCACTTTTAGTGCCTAAGAAGGATGGTTCTTAGTATGTGCATATTGATAGTAAAGCAATAAACAAAATTACAATTGGCTACCTCTTTCTTATCCCACATCTTGATGGTCTTCTTGACCAACTCATGGTGCATCAATTTTTTCCAAAATTGATCTTCGTCGCGGATATTATCAAATTCAAATGCAACCAGAAGATAAATTTCAAGGTAAAAGATGACCTTTACAAAGAGATGGTGATGATGTTCGGACTTTCCAATGCTCCTAGTATTTTTATGCACCTTATGAATCATGTTTTCAAACCAATTATTGGTAGATTCGTGGTTGTCCATTTCAGTGATATTTTTGTATATAGCAAGACAGATGAGCAGCACTTAGAGTATCTTCGGTAAATTTTTCATATTTTAAGAGATCAAAAACTCTATGTCAATTTGAAGAAATGCAACTTCTTTATTAATAGTTTTATCCTTTTAGGCTATGTTGTTTCAAGGGATGGGATCAAGATGGATCTTAGCAAAGTGGAAGCAAATTTAAATTAGCCAACTCCTAGAACTATTCATAATATTCGAAGTTTTCATGGTTTGGTTTCTTTTCCTCAGCAATCTATTAAAGGTTTTAACTCAATTATGGCCTCTATTATAGAGTGCTTGAAAGGCGGTAAATTCATATGGATAAATAAAGCTCAAAAGAGTTTCAAACTCATCAAGAAGAAGGTAATTCGGATTCCCATTTTTTCTCTTCTAATTTGTAAAAACCTTTTTGAAGTTGAGTGTGATGCTTCAAATGTGGGAGTTAGCAAACACAAACTCAATAAGCAACATGTTCATTGGGTTGAATTTTTACAGGCCTTCAACTTCTCAAAAAAGTATAAATTGAGAGCCAAAATATGGTAGTAGGTTCTTTAAGATAAAAACATTCATTTTTATCTTCAAGCAAGTGAAAGTTATTGTTTTTGAAGTTTTAAAGGAGCTTTACATAGGCAATCCTCACTTTTGAAGGTTTTGGAGGCATGCATGATGGTTATCTCTGTAAAGGTAATAAACTATGCACTCCATAAAGTTCACTTCGAGAGTCAATAATTGTTGTTAAGAATTACGGTTGATCAAACCAAATTCTATCCCTAAGAAATCTCCACACACTGATCTCATTCTCAGTAAGAATTAATTTCAGAAAACAATCATAATCAAAGTCGAAGAGATTTGAGAGAAACAGAAAGTAAAAGTAAGAAAACTGGACACAAAAAGAATTATAGAGGTTCAGTTAGGTAGCATATATCATCTTAAAAAACAGAAGACATAGCTTTTCTTTTATGCTCAACAGTTTACAAGATTTGGAAAGATTGTTACAAGGAACGTTATTTCACTAAGCTTGGCTTAAAGACCTTATATATTGCTTTGGAAGAATCCAGATTGGAGTGATGCTCGCCAGTTCATGTTCTGGGTTCGTTTTAATAAACCTAGAAAATTCCCACCAAAGCTAACTGTCAATAACAGCCTTTTAATATGAAACGACACTTAAAGCTGCCATTTAACTTAAGTATGAGTCTGTAAATGCCCGTGCAAGTTATGTACATTAGTTATGCTTCTTATATGATAGGAAGTTGTTATTGTATAAGCAGCGTTATCTGTCTAATGCTTTGTTGTTTATTAACCAATTCCAATACCAACAAAGTCGTCTCTTCTAAAAATTCTCGATTCAGGTTCACACCAACAATCTCCACCTTAAACTTGAATCTCTGCATCCCTACAGCTTCTTCTTCTCATGTTTCTATCTCTTTATTTTCTATAGATACCAGCTAAGTCTAAGCAGTGCTCAAACTTAGCAATGGGAGTTGGTTTTGTCAGCATATCAGCAACATTGTCACTGGTATGAATCTTCACAAGGTTCACAGTGCTTTTAAAGACTTCCAAACTTAATAAAGGGAAATTATCAGTCATATACCCTTAAATGACACCCGTATCAAACGTGTGTGAACACTTTTTATGTGTATCACTCATATACCCTAAGTTAACAAAACACTTCTGTCGTTCACCATTCCGTTAACTGCCGTTTGCAAGCGCTGACATCATAGGGGTAATTTAGTCTTTTAAACTTTGATTAACAAAAATGATATGTCATCCCATTTAGCTAGTAAAAAATGACATGTCATATAATATATATTGATAAAATGACATGTCATCTCATTTATCGGATAATTGTTAATAATTGCTAAAAAAGAAAACTACTTTACAACTGAATTTACTCCTCCAAAATTTAACCAAAATTTTTGAAGATTTACTCCTCTAAGTTCCAACTGAAATTTTTTATGGTATAATATGTATAATTGTAAATAATATGTTGTTAATAAATTTTTTATGGTATAATATAGATTTTTTTTACGGATAATTGTTAATAATATGTACCATTAATCATTCATATTTTTTCAATAAAAAAAAATGTATTGTTAATAACAATAAAAAAAATTGTGTGTTGAAAATTTACGTTAATTTTTTGGGTAAATTTATCTTTTTACCTCATTTTGAGTTTTAAGGACAAAATAATCAATTTGCCACAATTCTGTTAACTTTCTAACGGCAATTAACGGAATGGTGGAGGGCAGAAGTATTTTGTCAACTTAAGGTATACGAGTGATACACATGAAAAATGTTCACACACGTTTGATATGAGTGTCATTTAAGGGTATATGGCTGATAATTTCCCCTTAATAAAATAGAGCTTAGTGTCTATGTGCTTGGTCTTTTCATGGTGGACTTAGTTTTTACTCAGGTTGATAGCACTTTGACTATCACATAAAACTGTTATTGATCATTGTTCATACCCCAATTCATTTATCATGCCCTTAATCATATTGCTTCTTTGAAGGCTTCTGTAGTAGCTGTACTCTCTGCTTCTGTTATTGATAAGGCCACTACACCTTGGAGTGAGGCTGTTCAACTAATTGTGCAATTTATTAGGGTGAATAGAAAGCCAATAAGTGATCTTCTATTATCCAGATCCCCTGTATAATTAGAGTTAATAAATCCCTTAACCAGATTGCAGCTGACCCTTTCCCCCTCCATACAACAAGACATAGCTTGTAGTTCCCCTTAGATACCTAACTATCCATTTCACAGTCCTCCAATGTTCTTTCCCTGGATTTGACATAAACCTGCTTACCAGGCTTACTTCATATGACAGATAATGTCTTATTAAAACCATTGCATACATTAGGTAGCCTACTGATATAGTGTTTTTAACATCTCAAATTGTTTTAAGTCAGTGCTTGGACACTACTTACTTAATAACCTAAGCTGCCATTGGTGTGGACACTGATTTGCAGTTTATCATTCCAAACTTCTACAAGACCTTAGTGACATATTTTTCTTCAGAAAGAAACAAAGTCCTTGATGTTCTATTCCTTATTAGTTCAACTCCTTAAATCCTTTTAGCTGAACCAAGATCCTTCATATCAAACTTATCCTTCAGTTGTTGCTTTAATAGATCAATCAGCTTCATAATCTTACAGGCCAGAAGTAGATCGTCTTAGAAGTATATCATAAATATATAAGACAAGATAGATCACCTCATTCCCAACAGTTTTTCTGAAATAAGCACAGCAGTCATAACTTGATTTTTGGAAATTCAGCTCCTGCATGTAGCTGTCAAATTTCGGACACCACTGCCTTGGAGATTGGTTGAGCCCATAAAAAGATTTTCTCAACAAACAAACCCAATCAGGGTGATTAGTATCCACAAAGCCCTCATGCTATGACATTACAATCTCCTCTTATAGATTATCATGAAGAAAAGTTATTTTAACATCTAATTGTTCAAGATGCATATCATAAACAACTACAAATGACAGAATGATCCTTAAAGATGTGTCTAACTACTAGTGAGAAGACTCTATTGTAATCAATCCCCTCCCTTTGAGTGAAACCATTTACAATCAGTCTTGCTTTGAATCTCTTTGGTTTAACATCAGAGATCTCATCTTTTATTTATTTTGTAGACCCGTTAACAACTTACAACTTTTCTCTCTTCTGGTTTCTGAATTCTCAGGTGCCATTTTTGTATAAGGAGTCCATCTCATCTTTGGGTCACCCACTGTTAGTTGAGTATTTACTACATGCCTTCTTCATAAGTTTTGGCCCTCTCGTCAACTTCCCGTGTCACAAACTATTAAGTCAGCATATCCCTATCTTTCTAGTGCCCTTATTTGTAAGTTGATAATCTTATATTGAAGTGTGCCCTAGTGACTGAGCATTGACCCTTTCGAGTTTTTATTTTCTTCAGTGTGATTTGTGTTCTTCTCATCCTCGGTTTTAGATAGCTCACCTCAAAATGATATATTTCTGCCTCTAGAATTTTCTGTATTGAGCCTTGTACAGAACCTTGATTCTTCAGCATCTCAGATTCATTAAAGGTTACATCCATGCTTATTACGCACTTAAGAGGCTTAAGATCTACACACCATAGCTTGTAATCCTTAGTCCCATTTAGATGCCCTAGAAAGGCACATTTCAATGCCCTTGGTTTAAGTTTGCCCTACGTAATATGAGTATAAGCAATACAGCCAAATATCCTCAACTTAGAGTAGTCAGCCAATTTACTTGACTAAACCTTATAAGATGTTTTAAATTCAGTTGCAGTTGAGGGGCATCTATTTATCAAATAACAGGTTGTACTTAAAGCTTCAGCCCACAGTGTTTTTAACAGTTTAGAATGGCAAAACATACATCTAACTCTCTTCATCAGTGTTCTATTCATTCTCTCTACGAAACCATTTTATTATGGTGTGTGCCTCATAGTTTTGTGTATTAGGATCCCATTCTTTTCACACAAATCATTAAATTGTTTATTGCAAAACTCAAGACTATTATCAGTTCTAAGCCGTCTTACTTTTCTATTTTTGAGTTTCAATCAGAGTTTCCAGCCCTTGAATCTATTAATAACCTGATCTTTGCTTCTCAATGGATATACCCAGACCATCCTAGAAAAGTCATCAACTATAGACAAAAAATAGTAACCTCCACCTAGAGATTCTATCTGTGATGGCCCCCACAAATTCAAGTGAATATAATCCAAAGTGCCTTTAGTATTGTGCACTGTAATTTTGAACCTGGTTTTTGAGGACTTCCTTAGGACACACTCCTCACAGAACCCTACAATACTCAATTTTATCACTCCCTAGAGCTCCCTATTTTTCAAGTTCTTTCAGCCCCTTTTCACTCACATGACCTAGCCTGAAATGCCAAAATAATGTTCTATCTTGTTCTTGATTTTTTACTACATTAGCATCCCAAATATAGCTGTACCTTGCAGTATATATAGATCATGCTGCATCTCACCTTCATCAGCGCTAGAGACCTTTTAATTACTTTCAATGAGCTTGATTCAACCCTAATTCTACAGCCTGCCTTATTTAACATGCTTAGGGAAATTAGATTTCTCTTAAGCTCTAGAATATGCCTTACATTATCTAATTCCCTAATTAAATCATCATACATTTTCAACCTCACAGAGCCTATACCAGTAACCTTACAAGATGTATTATTTTTCATTAAGACTTTACCACCATAAAGGACTGATAGTTATTGAATAAGTGTTTATGAGGACACATGTGATAGGTGCAGCTAAAGTCAAGAACCTATTTACTTTCAGTTTGAAAGTTTAGGGCTACCAGAACACCAATAGAGTCATACCTCTCATCTGATTCTTTAGAAGCAACAGCAACATTTTCATTTCTTTTTTTTTTATCATCCTTAGGCTTATTCTTTCTCTCAGGGCAGTCCTTCATGAAGTAACCCTCCTTATGGCAGTGAAAGCACTTCAAATACTTGTTCTCGGACTTTAGCCTTCTCTTATTTTTACCTTTCTAGCCTTCTCATTTCTCTGATCTTCCCCCTACTACCAACCCCTCACCATTTCTGATTTTTGATTTCTTAGAGCTTTTCTTGGAACTCAAAGCTTCTTTAACATCCAACATTGTCAGAGATTGTCTACCATATAGGAGAGTGCCAACAAAATATTCATAAGAAAGTGGTAATGAAGATAACAAGATAATAGCTTTATACTCATCTTTAATTTTCACATTAATGTCTTCAAGATCCAAAATGATCTTATTAAAGGCATCAATATGAGTAGTTAAAGAGCTGTCTTCTCTTATTTAGAGAGTGTAAAGTTTTTTCTTCGTACTTAATCTCTTAATTAGAGATTTCTTGGTATATAAATCCTTTAGCTTCTTCCAAAGACCAGCAGTTGTTGTCCAATCACTCACCTCCCTCAGTATACCATCCCCAAGAGTTAGGATTATTGTGCTATATACCTTCTCCATAGTGTCTTGCATGTCTTTATGTTCGATCTTACTAATCTTTTTCGAGGTTTTTGGATCCTCAAGAACTTCTTCAATTCCTTAATAGACCAGCAATGCCCTCATCTTCAGCCTCCAAAGGTGAAAGTCATCTTCTCCTGTGAACTTCTCTACATCTAGTTTCTGTGTTGTCATTCTTGCTCACAAGATTCAAATATGTGGGCTCTATACCAAATTCTATCCCCAAGAAATCTCCATACACTAATCTTGTTCTCAGCAAGATTTAATTTCAGAAGGACAATCAAAATCAAAGTTGAAGAGATTTGAAAGAAAAATAAAGTAAAAGTAAAAAAAACTAGACAGAAGAAAACTAGACACAAAAAGAATTATAGAGATTCGGTTAGGTAGCCTACATCCTCTTGAGAATAGAAGCCACAGCTTTTCTTTGATGCTCAACAGTTTACAAGATTTGGAGAGATTGTTACAAGGAACATTATTTCACTAAGCTTAGCCTTAAAGACCTTATATATTGCTCTGGAAGGATCTAGATAGGAGTGCTGCTCGCCAGCTCATGTTCTGGGTTTGTTTCAACAAACCCAAAAAATTCCCGTCAAAGCTAACTATCAATAACAACCTTTTAATATGAAACGACACTTAGAGCTGCCATTAACTTAAGTATAAGTCCGTAAATGCCCGTGTAAGTCACGTGTATTACTTATGCTTCTTATATGACAGGAAGTTATTGTCGTATGAGTAGAGTTATCTGTCTGATGCTTTGTCGTTTATTAATCAATTCTAGTACCTACAAAGTCGTCTCCTCTCGAAACTCTTGATTCAGGTTCACATCCATCAATTATAGATTATTATGATGGTTGTCTTGGAAGACACTTTAGAAGAGATAGAACTCTTTCTTTTCTTCAAGAAAAATTTTATTTAGCCAAAAATGAAGAAAGATATTTTAAGGCATATGCAATGTTGTAAAATTTATGATGTGGGAAAAATTCATGATTAAAATATTGGCTTATGCACTCCACTTCCAGTTCCAACCTTTCCTCCAGAAAATGGGAGTATGTATTTTGTTGTAGGTTTGCCAAGAGCACAAAGGAACAAAGATTATATCATGGTTGTTGTCGATCATTTCTCAAAGATGGCACATTTTGTCCTTTGTAACAAGACTCTAGATGCTCCACGTATGGTTAAACTATATTTTCAGGAGACTATTAAACTTTATAGTATTCCAAAATCAATTGTTAAACTTTATATTATTCCAAAATCAATTGTTTTTTATTGGGATTCAAAGTTTTTAAGTCACTTTTAGAGGACTCTTTGAAGAAAACTTAAAGAAGTCTTAGTTTTAGCTATTCGTATCATCCTTAACCTAATGGCCAAACAAAAACCACCAATAAAAGTTTGAGAAATCTTCTTAGAAGTTATGTGGGGAAGAACATTTGGCAATGGGACCTCATCTTAACTCAAATTGAATTTTCCTACAATTGCAGCACAAGTCAAACTATTGAATGTAGTCCTTTTGAGATTGTATATAGTAAAAATCATTTAAGCCTATTAGATCTAGCTCCTTTTCAAGCTACTCAACAATTTAATAGAGATGCTGAAGAATGAGTAAAGAATATCAATAAGATCCATAAAGAAGTTAAAAGAAAATCTTGAAGCAAAATGAGAAATATTGAAAGAATGCCTACAAACACTCAAGACATGTAAAATTTCAAGAAGGTGATTTAATGTGGATTCATCTTCAAAAGGAAAACGTAAATTTTTCTTAATCAAACCAAGAGTTGATGGTCCATTGAAAAGAATTGGTTAGAATACCTACAAAATTGATTTGCCTAAAAATTATGGTGTTTTGGAAATCTTCAATGTTATATATTAAAGAAAATGAAGATTTAGACTCAAGGAAGAGTCTTCCTCAACCAAAGACATTGGCACAGGAGTGTTTAGAAACTAACCATGTTTGAAGATTGACAATCTAGAAGAATATGAATATTTGGAAAGGTTAATCAAGAGAGAACCAAAAGTCAAGATCAACTATCCATTTGTTCAAATTAACTGTATTGTTCTAGAAATAGATAAATTATATATTAATATATTTTAAAAGATAATTTTGTCCATTTTCTAACGAACTTAAAATCAAATTTTAGACTTCTCTTCTTGTAGATATTCAAGATTTAGTCAATAAAGGTCACAGCTGTTAGAAATTATGCGCAAGGCTGTAAGTTTTGAATTTACTAGTATCAATGCATCAGGATTTAAGTAATAAACTTTATATCACTGGAAAGCTCTTTAATTCAGCAGTTTGATGAATTTTACTATATCGATTGAAAGTGTTAACTGCTCACATTTACAGATCAAACCAACCTAGAAGTCAATTGTGCTTTGCTTTGTTCTCTTTCACCTCATAACAGTTAACCTTCAATTCAAGTTTAATTCATATTCTAAATAACAAATATCTTATCCTAAGCCTGGAGGGACGTTCCAAGTTACCTATATAAAAGTATTGGGTTGTAAATTGTGAGAAGGGTGTGAGATTTCTTTTTTAAACCATGTAGCTCTTAGGTGAAATCCTTAGAGTAGTGAGTTGAAAAGTCCTATATATCTTACAGGATATCATTGGATGGTGAATATATGTATGCCTTTGTAATATTTCTCTTGAGTGGTAAGTTTTGGTGAGTTAGACTGCCTGGTATCTCTTGTAGGACATCATTTGATAGTGAATTATTTGTATACCATCGTAATCCTCTTGAGTGGTGAGCTTTTCTAATTGCCCTGTCGATGTGTATGTATTTTATTTAAATATTAAAAGTTAAGTTTAGTGCATAATTTGATCAGTATCAGTAAAATAGTGGAAGATACAGTAAAAATCAAATTGTAACGTAACCTTTTAACAATAGAGTGATTTTTTATTGGTTTTAAAACATTAGAGGACAAATGATAAATTTTAACAAACAATGGGGGTTTTGACATTTGATCACCTTGAGATCTCACTTAGCTCTCTCCGGTGTGATGCCTGCAAAAGATTATAATCTAGCTTTGCAAGTTTCTAATAATGGTCATTTCCTGCTGAATTGCTTGCTTCATATATGGAAATGTACTGCCTTGCCTCCAATCTTGGCATCCCTTTGTGCGAAGGTGTCTCTAGGGAGTGCCTTAACTTTGTCAGCTAGAGAATTCACATGGTTCTTCCAATATATCCTCGACTTGTACTCTTAAATGTGACGCCTCATATAAACACAGCAAGCCTCTGGCATCATTTGTTACCATGGCCTTGAATTCACCTTTTTGGTCTTCAAATTCTTTTAATATATCTGTTTCATTATCATAAATCAAGTGTTAAAATTAATTACCACTAAATATATGTTAAAAAAAGATTGATTGAAACTTTTACTTATATATACTTGCTGACACCTTGCAACCATGTTGCTTAGAAGCCGAAATCGAAGAGCAACTATGTAGAAATTATGTTATGATCGTAATTAACAACATAATTGCTATTGACATGGCTATTATAGATTGATTGTAAGGCCTCGTTGATCTCATATTCAAAGTGCTAGGCCACACCAAGGCGTTGAAGCTGATCAACAAGAATCACAATTTCATCAATTGTTTTGCATGCTGCATTATTGCTCATCAGCAACTATTCAACTTTTGATTTTACTGTTTCATTCCACTTTTCAATTCCGGATTGGTGTTCTGCATCAATAAAAGTAGCAAAATTATCACGTCAATAAAAGTAACAAAATTAGCTAGCCTCATAATTAGATTATACTATCTATATATAAAATGGGTGTAAAATGATCACCCGTATGTGTGCGGGTTCACGTGTGTGTTTGTGTTGGGCAGGTGGGTGGGTGGGTGTGTGTGTCTCTATGCGTGTGTGGGACAAAAAAATACATATTTTAATACACTAATAGACAAAAAAGGTATAGTATTATGTTTTTTATATCTTATTGGCATAATCACTTATATATTCTCTCTGTGTGTGTGTGAGAGAGACATGATATGTCATGTCATTTGATGACAAATTAATGAAATGATCACCCCATATGCTGGGGTGATAATTCAAAGATCGACCGTTTACATTAATTTTTTATAGTTTCTTTTGAAGAAAGAAGACTCTTAACATTTTTTTTTAATCCAAGATTTTTGCTGTGACCGATCAAATTATACGATAAATATTAAAGAAGATGATATTTAGGGTGTGTTTACTTGTAGGAATAAGGAATGGGAATTTATGAATTTAATCAAAACCATGCTTACTGACAAAATTAAATTTTAATAGTGAATAAATCTGCAGGCCCCACACAGCCGTAATAAAGACCAGATTCATTCCACGTAAGGAATGAAACGCGAATTTAATAAAAGATAAATTTACTTTTGTACCCTTCTAATTATTAATTTATTATTATTATTATTATTAACAATAAAAATAATTATTATTATTTTAGTTATAATAATTAATAATAATTAAAATAATAAAGTTAATAAAATTTAATAATAATAATAAATGTTAATAATGATAATATTAAGAAAAATAATAATAAGAATAATTAATAATAACTAAAAAAATAAAGTTAATAAAATTTAATAATAATAATAATAATAATAATAATAAATGTTAATAATGATAATATTAGTGAAAATAATATTAACAATAATTAATAATAATAAAATAATAATAATAATAATAATAATAATAATAATAAATGTTAATAATGATAATATTAGTGAAAATAATATTAACAATAATTAATAATAATAAAATAATAAAGTTAATAATAATAATAATAATAATAATAATAAATGTTAATAATAATAATAACAATAATTAATAGTAACTAAAATAATAAAGTTAATAAAATTTATTAATAATAATTATTAACATTTATTATTATTATTATTATTATTATTATTAATTTTATTTTTAATTAATATCATTTTTATAATAATATTTATACATGTATCTAGTTAATGAAAATTATATTATTTAATATTGTGGGTATTTTGGTAAATTAATTCTCATTCCCATTCCTCGTTCCTATTTATTTTGTCAAGTAAACACATCAATGGCATTTCAGCACATTCCCATTCTCATTTATTTTTGCCAAGCAAACATTAGAATCTTATTCCCATTCCTTATTCACATTCCAGCCCATTCCCATTCCCAGCTCATTCTCATTCCCTGGAAGTAAACGCACCATTAAAGAAAAATAAAAATAACGACATAAAGCACAAACTGATATATTATAAGGGAGACTATAATTACTGGAGTGTTTATCTCTCACAGCTCCAACGACCCTAAATCTTTTAAGATCTGTCAAACGGTTCAACAATAAAATTACTTTGTAGCATGTGTTGCCTTTCTTAAATGCGTTCAAATTTGTAAGTAAATAAAGCTCTTAAACGTCAATAATGGAGGGGCTAATATCCTATCAAATAATACAAATTAAAGCATAGTAATGTTGACGTGAAGGCGCCTTGTTAATAAAAAACATGGAAGGAAGCCAAAACCAAAATGTCAATTTAAATGGGCTCAAGCAATTTAGGGCTCCTTTGATACCCTTTTTCCAAAGGTTTTTTGTTAAATAATTTCATAGAAGGAGAATGGTTTGTTTTACAGATTTTGTATTATAAATATTAAAATTGCGAACAATGTTCAGTATTAATTGAAAATAGCAAAAACATTGAAATTACAAAAGTCGTAAAAGGACTAAAACATCATAATAGTTATAAACAACTAATTTTTTACCAAAATATTTTAGTCTCTTCATATTTTTTGCCAAAATTTTGTTGCTCAAATTATTGTCAAAATTGCATTTTTCCATAAGTTTTGTCAATGTAGCAGTAGGTTCCATATTTTAAAGGTCGTATATTGCACTACATGTCCACCCTTTTAGACAAGAAGAAATCATTCCAGAAAAAATAATACCCAAAATAAATTCCTAAAAATTATGCCTAAAGTCATAAGAATAAGAAAACAGGAGCATATAGAATAAATATGTATGTTTTCTCATAACTAAATTTATGTCTACGTGTATAGTAGCAACAGCTGACAACTGTTCTTGGAACAAGGTTCAAGACAAAACCCTAATCTCATGTCACTCATAGTCTCTAAGAGAATGAATCTTCGGCCCTTGAGAACACTATTCATCCTTAATTAGAAGAAGAAAATGATTTTCTTCTCTTTTTTTCCAACTTTAAATAAACATTAACTTGAGTATCGGAGTAGCTTTTTTGGGTATTCACTCTACCAAATTGAAGACAAATTAATCACGATAAATTCTTCATAAGCTACATATATGTGTGAAATTTAAAGTCTAACCCCTTCAGTAGCATTTTCCATAATTTTTCAATAGAAATATTTTCTTAAAACAATTTTTTATAGATAAATTATACCTATCTTTTAAAAATTTGGAAAAAATAATCAATTTTTTTTTCAACAGAATATTTTCTTACAACAATTTTTTTTTTTTTTTAAAAAAGTAAGTTACACCAATCTTTAAAAATTTTGATTAAAAATTAATTTACTTTTTCTTAAACAAATGGTAGGAAGTTTTAAAAAAATGAATCATTTAAATCTTCTTTTTTTAATTATTCCAATATATAAAATGCACACACACATACACACACGAAATCTATTAGGATTCAAGATAGATCACTTGTATATTTTAAAAGTATGACAAGCATTATCTCACACAATGAGTACTACTACATTACAAGCCGAATGACATAATATGAAGGTATTTCTCTTTAATTCTTTTTTGAATTACTGATATGTATTATATAATGAAAAGTCTATTAGGATCATTTGGATCAAGTCTATTATGGCATAATCCATATTTCTGTCCTCATATTATAGGGATATTTGTTTCATCGACAAACTAATAGAGGGGAAACCAACCTTTACTCAATTTTTAATTAGGAGAGGAAAATTTAAGAGTCCCTTGCCAATGACCAACTCATTTAAACTCTTTTAATTGGTCAAATAATTAATTTTACATAGAGTGGTGTCAAAATTCCTTGCCAAAGACCAACTCATTTAAACTCTTTTAACTAGTCAAATAATTAATTTTACATAGAGTGGAGCTTTTGACACCCCTTTAAAATGCTTATGAAACCCATTTTCAATTATACTTATTCTTTAATTCAAAAAATTATACTTATTTTAATATTAAAAATACCCTTTTCTTGGTAAGCCACCTATACGCTCTTTTTTTTCCTTGTTTTCTCCTAAAATAAAATTAGGGGTGGCAAAAATACCCACGGGGATGGGGATCTTCAAGGATTTTCTCCTCTTGGGGAGAGTACGGGGACAATTTTTTACCCGATTTCTTATTCGGGGAATGGATAAGGATGAGGCGGAATCACCATCCCCTCCCCATTTTCCCTTTTTTATTTTTATTTTATTTTATTTTAAAAAAAATTATTAGTTAAAAATAATAAAATGTAAATAATAAAATATTAAATATTAGTATAAATAACAAATATCAAAATAATTGTATTATTAAACTTTTGGGCCTAATTGACTAGATTAATATTTGGATGACAAAGTTATGCCTTAGATGGAAGATTTTAATATTTTGAGTTGGTGGAAAACAAATGCCCATAGATATCCTATATTGGCACAAATTACTAGAGATGTTTTGGCAATTCTAATTATAAATATTGCTTTCGAATCAACTTTTAGCACCAGCAGGCTTCATTCAAGCACATTGGAGGCTTTAATGTGTTGTCAAAGTTGGCTACAAGGGTGCAATGACAGTATGAGTTTATTTTACATTGTAATTATATTATGTAATTATTAATATTTTCACGTAGAAGTTACATTACTTATATTATTTTTATTGCTTTAAATTTGAAATATGAGGCTATCTCTCAATTTGCTACATTCCTCGACGAAGAACAAGAGGAGCAAGAGGTGTAAAAGGTATATACTTTTATTAGAAATATTGATAAAGTATCTATATTCATTTCATTTATCTTATTGTTGATATAAAAGTAATTTCCTTTTTTTTTAAATGATTATGAAGATCGACAAAGACAATTATTAAGGTGATTTGTATTTTGTAACGTGACTTTTGCAATGAATTAATGTTAATGTAAGATATATCGTCAAACTTTATTTTTTATTTAAATTTTTTATTTTAATATGATTAAATTAAAATAAAAAACAAAAAACATATCAATTACTCAGGGATCAAGGACCCTCAAGAATCACCTAATATTATTTAGGGAGGGGACGGAGATTGCCTAAAGCAATTTTATCAAGAACGGGAAGGAGACGGGAATATATGCAAAATATCATGGATGGGTACGGGGAGGTCAATCTCCTCCCCTCCCTTCCCACTGCCATCTCTAAATAAAAGAGAGTATTATTTCTCTTGTAATCTAGTTCTCTACGGTCTACACAAAATAACTTTATTGGGTGATAACTTTAACTTAAAATAAACATATTTAAGCTTTAAATTAAAGGTAGTATTAAGAATGAGAATAATTAATTTGAAAAAATAAAATATATAAGAAAAAGTAAAAAATAAAGATCATTTCAAAAACAAATATTAGATAGATGAGGAGTCTCAAACAAAAAATAAAAAGAAACTGACACGTCGATATAGTGAAAGAGTTATGCGGAAAAAATAAATAATAGAGAATGCGTTTGCGTTGGTCTTATTACGAGTTGGGAGCTAGAAGACGTGTTTAACTATAATTATATGTCTATGAGTACTATCACATAAGGAGGGCTATGAGGATAACCACGGGCGTACTAATAGTATTGTGATTGGGCTTTGTTTGTTGTCTGGGCTCGCCATAAAATAACGATTATGCATATTCTAAGCCACAGAAATACACCAATCGGTGCATTATATTATTCTCCATGATAGCTTTATTCATTATTCGATAAATAAAGGAGCAATCAGCTTTTGCAATATGATTTTTCATGCATGAAGCCGTGAAGATGGGTTTATCAAATACAAAATTCAAGTTACGCTTATTATTAAACATTTCCGCGGCATATCTTAATTCGGGGTGACAAGCGTCAAATTAATCATAAGAAAGTTATTCTATTTATACTTGATCAAAATAATTCTCGACAGATTTACAAATTTGAACATCTGTTGGGCATGCAATCAAAAGCTAACAAGAAAAATAAAATATAGTATATTAACACAATTACATGACTTGTATTATCATATCAGATTGTTTAACCTAATAATTTAATTATATAAAAATTAATCTATATTTATCAATTCAAGCATAAGATTCTTTTGGTAAACTAATACTCCATTCCAATATTTTCAATATTAGTTTCCTTCTCTCACCAACCAAAAAACTTCGTAAGCTGACTTGGAACCTAAGTTTTCATTTTTATCCATCACTTGAAACTTCTTTTTTTAATTCACCCATAAACAAATGCTTTTTCATTCCACGAGTCCCTCAATCCCATGCACTTTCTTCTGAAATTCTTCATTTGGGTCCATCAGTTTCGTTTTGCTTTTGTTTGCTCTCTAAATTCTCTATATAATAACGTGCACACAAAGGGCCGAGTTAGAGTTTCCCAGGCAACCTCTTCAAGCCACTTCAGCCTATTCCAACAACAGCTTGCTGTGCAAGAGACAACAGGTGTAAGAGAAATCCTGCTGTCACTTTCGCCCATTTTTCCTTCAACCTGATTCTTCATCTTTACAACTAAGATAACTAACAAGCTAACAACACTCAGCTTTTCTTATTTGGTCTCCCCCAGATACTTGCCTTATAACTCCTGAAAAAGGTTGAGCATTTTCGTGTAATGAACTTTCTTCTATGGCAATCACTCTAATCTTGATTCTACTGATCACCAACCTTGTCGCGAACTCGGAATCCATCAGCAGGGCTGATTTTCCAGATGGCTTCATCTTCGGAACAGCTTCTTCGGCTTACCAGGTACCATTTTTCTATCTTCTCTGATCATCATGTTCTGATGAATGAGAAAGTTTAGCGAGAGCACCACCTGATGGAATTGGACACCTTTGTGTCCTCTAGTTCGAAGGAGCTGTAAATGAAGGAAACAAAGGACCCAGCATATGGGACACTTTCACCAGGCAGCCAGGTAACAAATTGAAATTTTTTGACGAAAGATAAAAACAATACCCGCAGAATCATTTACTCTTTGCAGTGGTTGAAACATGTTTCTACAGGGAGGATTATGGATTTCAGCAATGCTGACACAGCGGTTGATCAGTACCACCGGTTTAAGGTGAATTCAACTATAATTAACTTTTGACTTCAAAATTGTTTTATTAGCTAGAATGCTTTGCGGAGAAGATAGCTAATCCAATTCTGGGTCATTGACGTATATGAAAGGCTCATTTGAACACGCACCATCCTCTTGTAATAGGAAACGAGCTAGCAAAATTGTATGGCTAAAACGAATTAGCAGAGGAAGAAGCCAATTAGGATAAGAACATAGAAGTACGAAACACGATTAATTTTTTGATAACTACGGCACTAATATATCCACGTACAATAATAAGAAGAGTATAGACGATACTGATGATGATGCACTGCCAACAATGAATAATAAAAAAATAATGAAAATGTTTTCGAAGAAGACAATATGGAAAAAGTCAAAAAAGAAAAAAATATGACAAGTCATCCAAAAAGTATGATCTGTCTCTGACTAACAGTTCAAAGGTGAAAACACAATCTTTACAGAGTGATATAGATTTGATGAAGGATTTGGGAATGGATGCTTACAGATTCTCAATATCTTGGCCAAGAATCTTTCCCAGTAAGTTAAGAAAAATATAGAGTCCGTGAGTTATCCTCTCCATTGTTCTTTGTCAGATGTGACTAATTACTAGTTGCTTTTGAATTTATCTTTTAACAGATGGAACAGGGGAACCTAATCCAGAAGGAATAAGCTACTACAACAGCCTCATAAATGCTTTACTGGAAAAAGGTTTGATTTGTGAAACATCACTTGGAATTTGTATCTGCAAGGAGTAAACTCTGATTGAAGCTTCAGTTGTTTTCCCATCAGGAATCCAGCCTTGCGTAACTCTCTATCATTGGGATCTGCCTCAGGTGCTTGAAAACAAATACGGAGGATGGTTGAGTAGACAAATAATGTAAGTTTATTGATGGTATATACCATGTGGCATTTAGAGCATATAAAACTGAGTGCTTACAAATATATACAATTCAATTACTTGACAGAAAAGACTTCGAGCATTATGCCTTCACCTGCTTCCAAGAATTTGGAGATAGGGTGAAGTACTGGATCACCTTCAATGAACCTCACGGTTTCACACTCCAAGGTTATGATACCGGCCTTCAAGCCCCTGGAAGATGTTCAATTCTTGGCCATTTGTTCTGTAAGACAGGACAATCATCCATTGAACCGTATGTTGTAGCTCACAACATCCTGCTGTCTCACGCCGCTGCTTATCATAGTTACCGGATAAATTTCAAGGTACTGTTCATCAAAAGAACACAAAAAGAATAAGAAGAAAATTTTACCAGATCAGTTTGATTCCCCTGTCCACTCAAAAGATGATAGAATCACTTATTTCTGCTTTTCCTTTCGTTCATAAATTGAGTCCTCCAGGAAAAACAAGGGGGACAAATTGGGATAGCATTGGATGCCAAATGGTTTGAAGCAAAATCTGACAGCGATGAGGACAAAGATGCGGCACAGAGAGCAATAGACTTTGGAATTGGATGGTATTACTATGACCTCATACAAATATTTAGTCCATAACAATTAAGAAGGAATCAAATTCCATAAACATCCTGTTTAACATATAGAATGTGAATAAGGTTCCTTGATCCACTTTTCTTTGGGGAGTATCCACTGTCAATGAGATCGCTTGTTGTTGAGAGACTACCAGAAATAACACCAGAGATGTCCAAGGCCCTGGTGGGGTCACTGGACTTTGTTGGTCTAAATCACTATACCACATTATACGCTCGCAATGACAGGAGTCGAATTCAGAAACTAATACTGCAGGATGCTTATTCTGACGCTGCAGTTATTACCACCTGTAAGAAGCCAAACCCCAATCTTATAATTTGAAGATTATATCTACTCAAATAAGCAGAAAGAAACTGATTATCTTCTCATATGCCCTCCATTGTAGCATTTCGAAGTGGAATTGCTATTGGAGAAAGAGTATGTCCTGAAAAACTTGCTAAGGCTTCAAACATGTAGTTATCATTTTCAAATAAAATTAAGCTGATAAGGACTTTCTCCTCCAGGCAGCATCCCGTTGGCTGCACATTGTCCCATGGGGCATTCGCAAGTTGGCAAGATACGTAAAACATAAGTACAAGAATCCTCCCATGATCATAACAGAAAACGGTCTGTCAGTGGTTTCAGACTGAAAATCCTCAATCCCATAGCTTTCTTGCAATGTGACAAACACAGTTTAATTTCATGACTGCAGGGATGGATGACCCAAATAGTCCATTTATAACATTAAACAAGGCTCTCCACGATGTCAAGAGGATAAGATACCACAGGGACTATCTCTCGAACCTATCTGCCGCCATAAGGTAACACACAAAACTTCCCAAAAAAACTTCAGTTCTTAAAGTTCTTCTATTGATGTCGAGCTAGCTGACATAAACTTGAACCAATACAGGGAAGATAATTGTGACGTACGAGGTTACTTCATCTGGTCCTTGCTGGACAACTGGGAATGGAACTCGGGATATACAGTCCGATTTGGACTTTATTACGTGGATTACAAAAATAACCTGACAAGGATTCCTAAAGCTTCTGTTGAATGGTTTAAGAGCATGCTTCGACTAAAAAATAATGACCAAATCAACCTAATTTAACATTTTGTTCTTGTACATTATGTCAAATACATGTTGTAACATTCATATACAATTGAAAGAGAAATAGATATAGATAATATTGAAAGAAATTCAAACACACATATGCATTATAAAGAGCCATTTTAATTGTTCAAGATCTTCAACTTTCTCTTTAAACTGTTCTGTTCATCACTCCATGTTACCATAAGAACTGAAATTAGGATATCAAGCATTTCATTGCAGAAAATTGATACTGAAAAAAACCAAAAAAAAAAAAAGATGACGGATGAGGACTAACCCAATTCAGTACATTGATGTACTCATTAAACCCAATATTTTGATTAGGTATTAAAGATGGATATAATGGAGCAATTGAAGTGCAAGCCCTTCAAAACAAGTTCAGTTGCCAGCGTAGACAAAGTCTAAATTCAAATTAGGTAAACGCGGGGGCCGTTTGCGGAAACGACGTGTCGTTTATCCCATTGAGAGTGATGGTAGTTTAGAAAAGGGCCCATAACAAAAAGGCCCAAGTACGGCCCAGATAGAAGATCTGCTGGTTGCATGACTACCAATATTATACACACCACTAAAAACTGCATCCAACAATCGCCATAAGATTTCTACAAGTACAAGAACTCAATAGACAAAAGACCACATTCGATTTCATAACCATTAGCAGTTGTTGCTCTCCTAACCTGTGTCTCAATCAGAACCTGACAAAACAGAAACCCAAAAACACTTTCTTGTTTTTGTTTTTCTTGAGTTTCTGAACACAAAACAGGAGGAGAAAAAAAAAGTGAAACACATTTTTTTATTTCGTTTCATTCTTAATAATTTTCTATGAAACGAGGGCACCGCGGTTCTCCTTCTTCCTCCGAAGGCCCACCTGCTCAAAGGTTTAAACATAACCCTGAAGGTGATTTTAATTGTAGCCCTTTTTTGCTTTCTAATTTTGCTTCTTGTATTTGTATTTTTGGTTAATTTGATGTGTTGTGGAGATGGGTTTTGTAGCTTATTAGTTTAGCCAATGAGTTTCTGATGAAATTTGGATTCTACATATTTTGATGGTGGTTTTTTTTTATTTTTAAACGTGTTTTTCTTGATGAATTTGTTGATTTCTTGAAGTGCGGAGTTTAGACCGCTCATCTTCAAAGAATAGGAAGTGAAAAGAATGAAGTTTTGGCTGTTTAGTTCTTAGTTGTATTGGAGTTCGTCAATGGAGCCCTTTTAATGAAGAATGAATTAAAGATTAAAAGTTTTAGCTTTTCTTTTTATTGAATATGCTGCTGATTTGAAGTATTTTGTTCAATAGAAGATGTAAGTTGAGTGTTTTATGTTGTACTATTAGGTGATTCACATTTTTTGGAGGATGAGAGCACGAAGGTTTTTGCTCGGAAAGTAGCTGACCATTACAGTAGAAGGACAAATCAAACTTTGGAAGAACGAGAAGCTAGTCCAATCATTCACTTGAAAAAACTTAACAACTGGGTATGCTTTGTAATGTCATGGAGTTTATTACAAGCTTATGATCACAGTATGTAGCTGACCCATTAGTAATTTATTTGACTCCTGAATTTTCAACAGATTAAAAGTGTCTTAGTTCAGCTTTATGCTCGCCGGGGAGATGTTGTTCTTGATCTCGCCTGTGGCAAGGTCCTACCCCTTACTGCATGGAAAAGTCTTTACATTTTTTTCCCCTCTTATTCTGATTGCCATTAATTTTGGGCGCTTTAGGGTGGTGATCTGATCAAATGGGACAAAGCAAAAATCGGATACTATGTTGGCATTGATATAGCTGAAGGCTCAGTAAGTGATTATACTTGCAATCAGTTTGTTATCACCTTTGTTGCCTAGGCTTGTTAGAAGGTATGTTTAGGAATGCTATACAAAATGACTACATCTTTTTTCCTTGGCTTGGCCCCACATGTGGTGGCATAATCTTCTTATAATATGAAGTCCCCTGAAAAATGATTTTCCTACGAATGAGGTATCTGCTGAAGACCATTATTTCCAATCCAATATTTTCTGAGTGTTAGATCACATTCTTTTTTTCGTTGCTAATAGGTTAAGTGTTTGATGTTATAATATCCATCTTTTATTCTTAAAGACACAGAATTTTATTGTTTCTTCCTTGTTTTGCAACTTTTTATTCTGTTACATTTACATCAGCATCTGCCAATTTATCTTAAGTGTCCGTCATTCACGTACAGATAGAAGATTGCCGTACACGCTACAATGGTGATGCAGATCACCATCAGCGTCGTAAAAAGTTCAGTTTTCCTGCACGTCTAATATGTGGGGATTGTTATGAGGTAATTGCCATAATAGTAGCTAGCCTTTCAAAATTCATCCTTTCTTTAGCTAGCTCACATGGTCTTTGCACTACCAAATTTAAAAAGTACTTTGCCAGCGAATGCAGACATGGAAAGTACCAAGCAATGCTATATTCAATAGATATCGAACAATGAAATTTAATTTACTTTTAAACAGCTGACTGATGACTAACTATTTAATTAGCAGAATTATTACTTTATCCAGACATCAGTGGAAGTTTTAGTAAGCTCTGCTCTGGTTGAATGATTTCAGGTTCACTTGGACAAAGTTTTAGCAGATGATGCTCCTTTTGATATCTGCAGTTGCCAGGTGATTGACATGCACTTGATCTTTAATGCAGAAAAATCTCATAAGTTTATCGTGATGACTTTTCTAGTGAAACCCAGTTTCTTGTCTAATCCTTGTTAGATATTGAATTTCACAGCTTGGGTCCCCTTTATTTATAAGATGAATGCTAGGGAGGTAGACTCTCTGTACAAAATAATGCAACACTTTTGCATAATGTCCTAATGGCCTCATTATTTATTACCATCAAATGCATTGTCTTTTTGTTTCTGTCCCATCAATATTTTCATGTTACATCCGCTCGCACACAATAGATTGTACAAAGAGGATATATCCTAACATTACTCTATTAATAATTTTCCATTTTCATTTGTTGACATAGCTTCTTTTATTTCTCTCAAATAATAATTATGGATTTCTTTGGGCTTCTTCAAGGCCTTGATCTCTAAACCATCAACATGTTTGATATTGTAGTTTGCCATGCACTACTCCTGGTCTACTGAGGCTCGTGCACGCCGAGCCTTGGCCAATGTATCTGCTTTACTTCGTCCAGGAGGCACATTCATTGGAACAATGCCAGATGCAAATGTGATAATTAAAAAGCTCCGAGAAGGTTTTTTTCTTGTGCCATGTCACTTAGTTGTTTCTCGTCCATACAAACAAAAGTGAAAAATTGGGGAATCTGAGTCCTAAGTCAGCAATATGGCCTTCATTTGTCGTGACATGTCTGCTAGCTATATATGTTGAAATTAATTGAGACTAAAGAATCCTATTGGTGTTTCATAACTAAGAAATTTTTCGTTTACATTAATGTTCCGGAGTTGATCTTTCATAACATATGTTTCTACAAAAATGGTATTGATTTTATGGCTAGATCATCTTAAAAAATTAAATGGTTTGTTACAGATTGTTGACAAAAAAATCATTAAAATTTTGCTGGAGGAGAACATTTCTTAAGCCCAAGAAGGAAAGCGCTGTTGAAGATATATATTTCTTTCTTTCTGTCTTCCACAAATAAGAAGAAGAAAGAGGACTTGTATTATGCATATTTTTCTTATTAAAATACCTGGAAGAACAAAATTTTAAAAGATTTGTTTTGAGTCCATTTTAAGTTTTTTAAATCATTATGACATCTGTACTTGATTGTAATTTGTATGGCACTGTAATATAAATATTCTTGTTCCATTTTTCCCTTGCCATATATGAATATTAGCATTGTTGGCATGGCAGAGCACTTTTGTCATTCTTGATTGG
Organism: Citropsis articulata; assembly: GCA_030449925.1. NCBI lineage: Eukaryota > Viridiplantae > Streptophyta > Magnoliopsida > Sapindales > Rutaceae > Citropsis > Citropsis articulata. The sequence continues at coordinate 6,885,423 of JASUUH010000257.1, forward strand.
AGATGCTATTTTCACTGTGAATATGCAGTTGAAGGACTGGCCATTGGAAACAGTGTCTATTGGATACGTTTTGATGAAGAGTTTGCTGACAAGGTAAATTTCTGTTTTCATTGTATCACTACCAGTACGAAAACGGAAAAGTATGTATTTTATTTGAAATCCTAATAAATGCTATTGTATCTAGCTCTAACAAATACTTTATTTTATGATCAGAAATTTAAATCTTCTAGGCCCTTTGGTATCCAGTACAAGTTTCATCTAGAGGTACCATTTATTTCTTAATTTTTAATTTTCTTTTGTCATTTTTGTTTATGATTCTAGTTTTGGCGGAACTTGATTGGTAGGAATTTGTTGTTAATAAAGTGCTTGCATTTGTGTATCACTTTATTAATTATATTTAGTATTTACTTTATATTGCTGGGATCTATAGTTCATGTCTAACCTATGTTTCCGCATGCAAGGTGGTAGTTGACCTTATAATTCCTCGTTAATGTGTGCTAATCTTGCTACGCCTGTCAATGATTGGCACTTCAGATGCCTTGTCACTGGGGCTACAATTTACTCTTGCTTCACACAGTAGACTTGATAACATATTTTTCCACAACAATTTCTGCATTATTGTAATATTATCTTTATTTTGACTAATTCGTTTTGATTACATTCTGTCAATAAACATTAAATGTTTGTCTGTTTGCAGGATGCTGTTGATTGTCCAGAGTGGATTGTTCCCTTTCATCTCTTCAAATCATTGGCTGAAGAGGTATAACTTTGTTTACCAAATATTACTTTTTCTTGTTTTGCATAAAATGGTTCTCTTCAACTAGGAAACATGGTTGGTTAGTCCTTTATATCATCTTGCTGAAATGATTATGTGTTGCATCAGACCTGAAAAATGTGTAGCACAATTTAGTTAATGGGAAGCTTGAAATAGTTTGATAATAAACAGTGTTCTCTTTTTGCAGTATGATTTGGAGCTAGTTTTTGTGAAGAACTCGCATGAATTTGTGCACGAGTACTTGAAAAAACCTGAATACGTAGAACTCATGCGTAGGCTTGGTGCCTTGGGTGATGGTAACCAAGATCAAAGTAAGTTTATGCCCTATTCTTCTTTTCCCTGCATTCAACTTTTCTCTTGTTTTCGCTCGCTGTTGGCACTTTCATATTTATTTTGTTTATGGTATTGCTGTCCCCGTACTTCACACATTTGTAAATTTTGCTCTCTGATTCATTTTGAATGTCCAGGCACACTGTCACCAGATGAGTGGGAAGTAGCATACTTATACCTGGCATTTGTCCTCAGGAAGGTTAGCATCAGATTTTATCCAATTATTGTTTGCCTTAGTTATATAGCCCTCTATTCAGGGAAGGGACTAAGGTTTAATCATAATCCTTGCAGCGTGGCCAACCAGACGGGACACAGGTATCTGGAAGGAGAGATAAAGGAAAGATGTATATATCAAAAGAGGACATCATGTATGTTCATAGTGACACATAATGGGCACCAAAGTATCGTCTCAGGTTATATTTCAAGGAAGAATACAAGATGAAAAAGAGTTTGTTGAAGCTGGAGCCCTCCCGGCCAAAGTTTAGGCCATCGGGCTCGTCCCTTAGATTTCTCACTGCTATTCAGTTTTGTAGATTCACCAAACACATACTGTATAATAATGAAAGTGCACCTTTCTACTTTTCTAGTATAATAATGTACTCAGGACTTACTCTCCCCATTGAGAAAGTGTATCTTTATAGTGCTAATTTGTATTTTTGGGTCAAGGAATATGAGATACGGGGATTGTGAACCCGAGGATGGCACCTTTCGGTGAATGGAGAGCAACTGTCTGTTAATTGTTTTTGGACAGAGCAACTGGCTGTTAATTGTTTTTGGACATTTAGTGGAAACTTCATGGAAGTTTCTATACGAATTCTTTTGTCAACATTTTTGATATCCACAATTGCGATAAACCATCATTAGAAATTTTGGATTCATTTATCAGCTAGATTTCAGGGATGCCTCTACACTATGAAATTTCTTACGCGGACACTTCTATGACTTTGGCCTGTCATAGGTAAACCAAATGATGTGAACAAATGCGCAAACTTATTTCATGCAAGATCATATTTTGGCACCAACGCACCAACTATTATATTATATCATATTTTGACATCAAATTTTATTAAAGTATCCAAACAAGCACTTCCCGAGTTTGAAAGATCGACAAATTTACAACTAGCTGATAAAACTAAGCTCGCTTTAGCAAGACCACTACAATCACCATCATAGCCAATCCAGTAAATGCAGCTCCTAAGGTTTTGTCGATTGTGAACCCTCCAGCATCAGCTTCCGAAGAAGTCTTATCTGCTGCAGCAAAACCAAAGATGTTCTGAAGAAAACCAGTTACATTGTTCACCATATCAACAACTTTGTTCTTGATTGTCTCTAAGACATCCATGGGAAAACTTCCAGAGTCAGAACTTTGGTTTTCAGTGTCACCAAATTGGCTTGAATCAGATGCTGCTTCAAAATTTTTGGGAGATTCCTGATCTTGAAGCATGTCATCTGCAGCAAATTTTGTTAGTTGAGATCCATACCAAGTAAGGCCAGCTCAATGAAACAAAATGAATACCCAACAAATATTTAACCACTTGCAAGAAATCAAAAAAAACAAAAAAAAAAAATGGGGGGCTCTTACTGGTTTTCTGGGACTGGATGAATTCTATAAGAGCGTCATTTTTCAAGACAGCATTCCACACCTCAGGGTCACATGCAATTGAAGCAACAACAGACTGCAAACAAAAACCAAAATTTGAAATCGCCAAATCAAATAAATTCCCTACATCTTCATTGACATCAGTAAAACAAAAACATTTCACAAGGAAAACGCATCTAAAGCCACATTAACAGAAGATTGACATCTGAAATGACGAAGAAATATAAAATGCACAATTTCAAGTACACCAATGACAGAGGATGAAGTACTCATGTAAACCTACAAAGATGGAAAGAATGATGAACATGCATATTTGCAAGAAGTTAGAAATATATCCTTAGATACTTGCAACCAGACACATCAATGAGTATCTAATCCTGTTTAAAAACTCCATAAGAGAGGGAGCTAAATCAAATCAAATCACACCTGAGCAGTAGGACTTTCACTGAGCAATTTAAAAGCCTGAATAGCAGGTTTCGGCACAGACGCTGATTTCAGGTCATAGTTAATGCAGCGCTTGGTCTCCGTATGTTCTGAGTTTGCAAGTAATGTCACACTGGACACCTCACCACCAACGAATGGACCCCCATGTTCAGATGTGTTGGAGTTTGAAGACGACAGATAAACCCTGAAGATATAATTTCTAATTAAAACATTGGAAAATAATAATATGGGAGATTAAAAAAACTTACAAGGGTCTGAATTTCCATACTGATTACTAGCACCATTTAGCATTTCTAGCATATGCAATAGCAATACAGCTGAATTTATAAGTTCTTGTGATAATATTAAAAGCACTTCCAGACAAGCAAAACACTATGATGTATTTCTCAGAGTTAAAAACACTTGGGAGTGCTTTCTTCTTAAAAAATTGGTCGACACTTTACAATACTTTTCAAAAAAGCAGTTTGATTTGGTTTTAGGGGAAGTGCTTCTGTTTAAAAGTACTTATTACAACAATACTCCGTCGTGATCAGACCGATCGTTATCCAAAAACAAACTGAAAAAATAAAATATAATCAAATCAAATCAAATTCAAACAAGAAGATCACACATTTTAGACGGATTGAAAATTTACACACGCAACAAAAAAGATCAAAATCTTGAGTCGCATACTTATCCAACGCATCTTTGAGCTCAGCCGTGGCTTCCTTAGTCTCCTCAAGGCTCGGCGCGCCGCCGAATACAACCCTAGGCATCGGCTCAGCCGGTTCCGCCAGTAAATCATCCACTCCTCCGGCAAATTCCCAGTCATCTACCATCTCCCACGTTGCCTTATGCGCCTCCGTCACGTCGCCACCGGATACTTTCCCGCTGGATATGGTGGCCGCGACGGGACGCTGAACGTTTCTCAGCGACTGTGCGGTCGGCGTTGCCGATGGCAGGCCGCCGCGGAAGCCGCCGTTAAAAACGCCAATCCCCGCGACCTTGCCGGCGGCTCTCATGGCTGCTCCACCTCCCATAATTTGTGAAAGAAAATAATTTAAGGAAAAAAATATATATGAAATGTTTCGAGTGCCTCGAAACTTTTCTAGGCCAAATCTTAGCAATCAAGATTTGTCACCGCGAGCTGGTTGGCTCCATTTAAGCACACTTTTCCCTTTTTTTAAATTATCGTGCGGATAAATTCTAAAATTAATCATTCTGTGGGTTTGATTCTCTACACAAACTCGTTGTATGGTTCCAACGATAGTCACCAATTACATGTCGCCACGTCATGCAGGAGAACAGCATCGCGACTCGACGAATTTCTCTGGATACATGTTTCTGCTAGTGCGATTCAGAGGATCAAGGCAATGTAGGCGTCGCTTTAGAGTGCTGAGTGTTCTTTGGTGACGTTTTGAGATGCTGCCACGTCAAGAAGTTTTGTAGATGTGGCGCACATGAGATTCAAATGTTCTTGGAAGAGGTGGGGGAGAAACTCCTGGATGGGACCCATTTGTGGGACATGATGCATCGAAGATATTTAATATTTTAGATCTCAAAGGATCACGCGGCTATGGGATGTTGAAAAGGGTAATTACCAGAAACCTCTCCTGAGGTTTGGCGTATTCTCAGTTTGCTAGATTGTATTCACATATTTTCAATCCCCTCCCTTGATGTTAGAATATAATCTATTTGACTGTCTGTTGCTTGATTAAATGACCAAAATACTCCTAAGTTGAAAAAAATTATATATACCCACTAAGTACAACTAAAAGTAGAATGAGAAACGGAAACGAAATTAGGGGAGGGAGAGATTGTGAGTGCTGAAAATGGATTATCTAATGAATAACATAAACCTACAACAGATGCTGAAGTTACATGATAAACATACATTATATAAAAACACACAAGGGATCAACAAATATACAATAAAGTAGGAAAAATATTGCTTATTTGCTAGAAGTAAATGCGGGACTAGTTCACCTTAATGAGGAAGCTATATACAGAGAAATGAAGTCAGATTTTTTTTCTTTTTTCGTTTCCTAGCTTGTTCTATTATCAGAGTCTGCCTGCGAAGGAATAGGGGTGATCTGTGGCTTTAAAACTGTAAGGCAAACAAATTCAAATTGACAATAGCAGCATTTCCAACGATCTTCCACTTGAGTGAAACTAGCCTCTCGCTCACCCTTCCAGAATTCAAGACAAACTTCAATTTGGCTCTTGAACAAATCATAATTGTATGCAAATTTTTCTTCGCTGAAGTGATTAATCTTTTTCAAACTTATATCTGCTTCAAAGCACCCAAATAGATTATTGCAGAAAAAATGGTACAAGCTTGAACGCATTTTATATAATGCAATAATCCCAGTATTTCTGAGACACACACATAAACCATCATTTATGTGGAGCAACTGGCATGTTGATGAAAAATTAGTTAAGAAAATCAGCAACGTAAACAGACCGTCATTCATTAGAAAATAAATCATTAATTGCAATCACATCAAAACAAAAACCATCCAAACATACATACCTTGCATTTCTTTTTTGAGATTCAACAAGAAGTGTGTTTCGCGCTCGAGTCTTTGTATCCACTAATATTGGATTTCTATCAGTTTCTTTCATAGGCATCTGGATTTCATCAATCACTCCCAGTATCCATACACCTTCTATAAAGCCTAGTCTGATGTTATAAGCAACTATAGACCCATCAGCAAGAAAAGTATTATTAGAAATTAATAATTCACTTCCTCTAATAAGAGTTGTGTTGCATTTTCAACCATATTGTAAAAGGATAAAAAGCAAATCTAAACATTATATTTAGTCCAAATTTTTTAAAACGAAGCCAAACCAGGAAAAAAAAAAAAAAAAAAAAAAGCTCTTCAGAGAAGCTACTTTATGCCATGCGAATAGAATCAATCAATGAAGATAAATAATCCAAATTCCAGGAATTCTACAAACTATCTATTAATAATCCAAATTCCAGGGAATTCTTAAAACTATCCATTTCCAAGTCCGATTGTTAGATTGAGGTATCAAGGATAAAATAACTCACCAATGGACCCTATAAACAAATATCATGTGTAGCAAACAAAATTATGAAAGCATCAATTGAAATTAAATAACACCATTTCCAAGTGGAAGGTTCAGAACTACAAAACTATGATAAGCCAAAAATAGAATTTGAAGATAACCCAAATAGTTTAATTTACGTTGGCAGCTCATCTGTTAGTCCCTCAGACAATAATTAATCAATGTTGTCTTGTATTTTCTTAATGATACTTGATTATTCATACAAACAAGTGTGAGGCACCACATCAGTCCGAGAGAAAGCAGCAAATCATGACATCTTTTCAACCCTCATGTACATATCATGATTAAGGATAAAAAAACAAAATCAAGTATCCTCAACATATTAATATACACTTCAAGGTATCTCCAACACTTAATTACATCTGTAATTTAACAAAAACTAGCATGAATCCATGTTTAACAATTAGTGACAGTAGCTTAAACAAATAAAAAGTTTTCATACCCATTTTCAATCATTCATAAGGCAGCATAATCTAGCTAAAGCCATCTTCAATCAAAATCAAGTGAGCATGCATTTACAACAATCATTAACCTACAACTAACACCCATTGATGGAACAAAAAAAAAATGGAAGCAACAGAGACACTCTCAAAATATTATCGAGACCCATTACTCATATTTTGCGAGATTGATCAATTCTAGCTAAAAAAAATGACATACACTGTAATAAGCCATTTTCATACCTCATTTGCAACTCGAACAAACTAAAGCTGTCTGCGGGTCGATGGCAAAACTCAGTGGTCGGCATTCTTCCACTTGGTGATCGTGATTCAGTCATCCCTGGTGTTGGGGTCTTTGGGGTCGTCGTCGTGGTCTTCCGATTGTGACATCCTTTTTCTGTTAAAGCATTGCAGAGATAGAGAAAATAAAAGGGTTGTTGTTCTTGGCAGCTTTGGTTTGAACTTTGAGCCGTGCAAGAAGATGACCATTTTTCTTTCTCTCTTTTTCTTTTTTTTTTTTTTTTCTTAACCACGAGGGAAGGTCTCACGGGCACTTTTAAATCCGTACCATAACTTAAATTAGAAGTTTCTGCTTGAATCAGAAAACACAGGTTATTCCAACAAAAGTGATTTCTCTGCGACTCGAACTGAAAAATAAACTCAATCAAACCACTTAAGAGGACTCCATTATCAGTGGAGCCACTTTGTTGTGTTTTGAGTGATAATATTTGCTTCCTAAAAGCATGCTTCCCTTTTCTAGCTATTGCATAATAACAAAATTTGTACCAATTCCAGAACCCAACGTGATATTTTTAAGTTTATTTAAATTTTTTATCATTAACGTGTTTTATTACCGTCTTGTCCTCACTAATCTAAATTATACTAAACGGTATACTAACGTCGAGAGAGGTGGCTGAGATGAGAATACACGGATATAATTTATCAAACTGAAAATATACTAAACCTTAGGGGAGATTTTTGATAATTATCCATGTTGAAAATTCATCGAGCCATTCCCGAAATTTCCAATGGATATGTAAGCAAGTGGGTTTGGTCTATAGTGTTTTCACCGTAACACAGCCAATGTTGATCATTTAATAATGTTTTCCTTGTTAAATGAATCAGATATGATTGAAGATTAATCATAAACTAGGAAATAAAACCTGCTTCCGCTTTGAAAAATAAGTTTAATATTTTTTTAATTAATTTTTCTTGTGAATACACTGAATAATCTCTAAGGGATATATAATTTTTCATTGTACTTTTAATGGTTTTTCTTCAATTAATATTGGATGTATTCATTGAAAAAGAAAATTAAAAATTAGATAATAACAAATAAGATTAGTAAAGTCAAACCTTTATTAAATTCTTATAATAAAATAATAACTAAAATATATATATATAATCATAATTTTCTTGATTATATTCAACTTACTAATTTGTTTCAACTTTTATCTCTCTTTTTTTCCAACCAGCTCCAACGATCTCAATATCACCCACACCACATAAACTTCTGATAACATTTATAATATCATGAAAAAATAACATAAATATGTTAAAACATAAGGATCAATAATTATAATATACACTTAAAGACTAACAAAAATTAATATTCAAAATAAATACCTGAGAGGATTGTGTTATCATTCACACGTAAATCAATCAAATTCAGAAATACGAATTGGAATCCATTGGTTGGAATCTTAATAGTTCCTTCTACTAACCGTTGCATGCATTAGATTTTCTTATGGAAAAAAAAACATGCTACATTAAGAGTAAAACAATTGGGAAAAAAAATAATAATTAGAGAAAACAATGGGAGAAAGAATTTTTTATACAATCTTTCATCGATAAAAATCATTACATACTAATCAATTCTCCATTTTTCTTGGTATTAACAGACTCCCACATGTTATAAAGTCTAACTCTTATTATCCAACTATCTCTATCATTATTCAATTCATGAAGAAAAAAGTACTCCATGTAGCACACAATACTAAAAATTCAAAATTTCAAATAAGTCAAATAATAAAAACACAAGAATCTTTCTAAAGAGAATGTTGGTTAAATAATTAGAAAAAATCCAAACATATCAAATCTTAAATACTTAATATTTAGAGAGTTTGAAAAAATCAAAAGATTATATAATTAAATATGAGATTATGGCATTAAAATTAGGCCTTGATAGTGACATTATTGAGAGAAGATGAATGAGTCTTTCTTTAATTAGGCTCTGGTAGTGGCATTGTTGAGGGAACATGAAGGAGCCTTCCTTCGTATATTAATTAGTTCATTGATGTATATTAATTAGTTGATTGATGTATTTTAAGCTACAAAGATTTAATTGATGGCATAATAAAAGAAATGAATGCTTTTATGGCTTATAATTAATTATTTTAATGGTTACATATTATTGAATATATTATATAATAAAGAATATAAAAAGATGAGGAATAGTAATACCACATGAAAACACAATACTTAAAACAAAAGTCAAATAATAAAAATATAAGAATCTTTCCAAAGAGAATGTTGGTTAAATAATTAAAAAAATTCAAACTTAACAATTTTCAATACTTAGTGTTTAGAGAGTTTGAAAAAGGTAAAAGGTTTTAAACAAAAGGTTGCATAATTAAATATGGAAGTATGGTATTAAAATTAAATCTTAGTAGTGGCATTGTTGAGGAAAGATGAAAGAATTTTCCTTCCTATATTAATTAGGCCCTGGTAATGGCATTGTTAAGGGAACATGAAGGAGTCTTCCTTTGTATATTTATTAGTCGATTGATGTATTTTAAGCCACGAAGGTTTTATTGACGGCATAATAAAATAAATAAAATTTTTTTTTTTAATTACATAAGACTAGTGCTCATATTACAACTCATATTATATGAGATTTACAACTGATATTTACAATCAGACAATTACTGGGACTAATTTATATTAATTCTTATATAGCACGACCCAGATTTTATCCTCTCTAATATTCGAGGGGTGTCTACTCCACTCACATTTCGAAAGGGAGAAGATTACCTTCACTTAATAATTAAGGAAGGAAATATACCCCTACATGTGTCGCGGGGGCTCGAACCGCTTGCAGGGTTCTGGTCACTGGGCTAAGGCCTAATGTCTAAATAAATAAATGTTTCTAAGGCTTATAATTAATTATTTTAATGGTTATATATTGTTGAATATATTAGATAGTAGAGAATATAAAAAGATGAGGAATGGTGATGTCGCATGAAAACACAATACTAAAAAAAATAAGTCAAATAATAAAAACACAAGAATCTTTTCAAAGAGGATATTGGTTAAATAATTAAAAAAAAAATCCAAACACAATAGATCTTAAATATTTAGTGTTTAGAAAGTTTGAAGAAGTTAAAAGATACTAAAGCATAATTAAATATGGGATTATAGTATTAAAATTCAGTGTAGTGGCATTGTTGAGGAAGATGAAGGAGTCTTCCTTCCTATATTAATTAGACATTGTTGAGGGAAGATGAAAGAGTCCTCCTTCCTATATTAATTAGTTGATTGATGTATTTTAAATCATGAAGGTTTAAATGATGACATAATAAAAGAAATGAATGTTTCTAAAGCTTATAATTAATTATTTTAATGGTTACATATTATTGAATATATTAGATAATAAAGAACATAAAAAAAAATGAGGAATAGTGATGCCACATTCGGTCTTTGAGTCCGAGCTTTTTATATATATATAGATATATAGATATATAGATAGATGATTATATATTGTTATATTTAAATAGAAAGAGGAAGAGACATATATAACGAATATCCACCAATATTTTAGACATTTTAGATAATAGAGAATATAAAAAGAAGAATAATAATGATGTCAAAAGACACTAAACAAAAGGTTGCATAATAAATATGAGATTATGGTATTAAAATTAAGCCCTAGTGGTATTGTTGAGGGAAGATGAAAGAATCTTTCTTCCTATGTTAATTAGTTAATGTATTTTAAGCTACTAAAATTTAATTGCTAGAATAACAAAATAAATGAATGTTTTAAAAGACTTATAATTAATTATTATTAATGGTTACATATTGTTGGATTTAAATAGAAAGAGGAAGAGACATGTATAAAGAATATCTATTAATATTTTAGGTATTTTAAATAATAGATAATATAAAAAGAAGAAAAATGATGATGGCACATCATCTCTTGTAGTCCCAGCTTTATATATATATATGTATAGATTGATTCGATTGAGATGACCGACGCGAGAGTATATATCTATTTTGCGGGAAATGCTAAGTGTTGCTGTCTTGGTAAATAGTAATATTCGTGTGGGATTCTCATCTTTATCTTCATCAACCGCAAGTGTTGTTGTTGCCTTGGTAAAAATTTTTATTTGCTTCTACCAGTATTGTCCTGATTGATTGGTAGAGATATGAGTTTTTGGCGAAAATCTTTGACCATCTTTCATCTAACTCCTTTTATCTTTGTGCTCCCAATCAATTTTATACTCGGTGCTCTTATGCGTTTTCACCACTCAGTAGACTTGTGCGTTGTGAACCCTGTAGGCCTGTACAGCGAAATGAACACTTGAAACTTACATTGATAACGAACCCTTTATCTTTATGCTGTAGTGATAATACTTGTTTTTTCGTGAGATCAAAGGCAATTGTATGCATGTACAACATACCATATATAGAGATATAGAATCCTTATCATTATTATTACTATTATAATTATTATTAGTTTCCTTTTTTTTTTTTCCTCCCAGAATTCGGTTAGGAGTCCGATTAGAAATTTTTTTCATTTTTGTTCCTTATTCCTCCTAGTGCAACGTGTTTAAGTTAAGTTAATAATAAATCAAACTCATCCTTCTATGAAGTTTTTTTTCTAAAAAAAGACAATAATAAATCAAAGAAGAACAACTAATACTCAACTTATTAAGTCAAATTTCTAATAAACGGACCATCCATAAGAAAAAAATTTCTACTAATTGATTTGGATAAATCAAGATTACAATTTAGACAACTCAAAAAAATATATAACTAATTAAAATCATACTCATTGCATCAAATAAATTACAATTGATTTTTATTGAGGCTGGACAACTATAATTTCAAAGTTACAACTCTAAAGTATTTAGTAAATACTAAGTGTTGTAACTTAAAAGATAAGTTGATTTGATTTTACACTTGCATGATGAAAACTCTACTATATCTTTATTAACTTTGTCAAAATTATTATTTAAAAATTATATTTACTACATACTATTAACTTTTATTTTATAGTTAAAACTTTTTTCCACAGTACCTGAAGCTTAAAAGTAACGGTACCCACCTTTTTTTTTATGAGACTATTGTTGATGATATTTATAATCATACAATTATTTGGACAAGTTTGCATCAAATCTTATATAGCACTGCTCAGATTTTAACCCTCTCTAATATTTGAAAGATGTCAACTCCACGCATGGGAGAAAACTGCCTTGACTAAAGTTTTGAGGAAGAAAATTTAAATTACACCTCACAATGCATCTATGGGGTTTCAACCACTTCCCCTCACACTTATGAGGGAGTAGCTCTTGGCTGAGTAGTTAAAAGTAACGATACCTAAATATTAAATAGGACCTTAATTTCATGCATTTTGTATGTTTATTGAAACTTTGGAATGTAACATTTGTGTAATTGATTTCTCATTAGTTTAACGCATGTTTCTCTTTATTACAAGATAGGGATGGCAAAAATCCCCACGGAAACAGCGACTCTCAGGGATTTCTCCCATTCAGAGAGGGTATGGAGACGATTTAATACCGAATCTCTTATTCGAGGAAAGGACAGGGATGAGGTGGACTTCCATCCCTTCCCTATTTTCTCATTTTTATTTTTATTTTTATTAATTTTTAAAATTATTAGTAAAAAAATAATACAACTTAAATTGTAAAATATTAAATATTGGTATAAATAAAAAATATCAAAATATTTATATTATTAAACTTTTAGACCTAGTTAACTAGTTATCATCTTAAATTTCTATTCAAGACATTAAAAAGGTCAAACAAGATCCCGTTAGCCCAAAAGTTTTGTTTTAGTTATAATATTCATTAAATTCATTTATTTCATTATTGATATAAAAGCATATTATTTTTTATTGTAGGATTATGAAGATTGACGAATATAATTATTCTGATAATTTATATTTTGTAGTGTGACTTTTGTAATGTATTAATATTAGTGTAAGATATATTGTGAAATTTTACTTTTTTTTAGACTTTTTTATTTTAATATGATTACAATAAAATTAAAAACTAAAAACACATCAATTATTCAGCAATTGGGGACCCTCGGAGATCTCTTGTTTTTATAGAGGGATGGGATGAGAACTCCTCAAGCAATTATGAGAGAGACAGGGAGGACATGGGGACATATGCTATTGTGGATGAGTACGAAAACATCAGTCCCCTCCCCATTGCCATCCCTATATTACAAAGATTTAGCTTCTTTACCCCGGAGTAAGAAACCATATTTTATCACGACTTGAAAGCACCATTAGATAAACAGTAGTATGATCGAATGGCTAAAATCATATCATAAAGTTAGAATTATATTTTGGCTATTGACTTTTCTAGTTTGTTAGCGATTTCAAAAATAAGAGGTGTGATCCAAGGCTGGCTTAGCCATATTTGGGGGGCTTAGGCAAATAGTTTTAATTAGTTCTTCTTAAAATTTAAGGCAAATTAGTTATATTATAAATTTTATTTATTTAAAATCAATTCTTCCAACAATCTAAGTTGTAAAATTATTAAATAAAATTCTAATCTACTATTGCTAATCCATGAATTTTTAATTGAATCATAACATTTTCACAAACTATTTCTTTACTCATGTGGCATTTGTTTTTTAACTTAATAACTTAAAGTAACTTAACTTAATTAATTAAGTTAATTAGAAGTGTTTTTTTTTTAATAACTTAATGAAACTTTTTAGATAATTTTGACTTAATAAAATAAGCCAATTGTTTTGGTTTTTTACTAAATGTAGAAATCTGAATTAAGTCAGTTACTTTTTAATGTCAAAAATATTCATACTTTATAATTTATTTTTCATGTAAATCCCAAAACTCACCTATAGACATTTACCCCACATAATAATCTCATCATTATTTTTTTGGCCATCATGGAATTCCTTCTTATTTTGCTTCTCTCATCTAGTTCTTGAATCTCCCATTAATATATTATTTTACTTATAAATGTTAAAATATTGTGATATTTAATATATTATTTATTTGACATTCAAATTTAATAAGGATACAAATGTAAAAGTACACATCTTCAGTTTTTTAAGTTGAAAAAAACAAACAATTTAATACTTATTTTTCGAGATTCAAATGAAAAAATAAACATATTATTCAGATTCAGACATTCAGGTCTATTCAGAATTCAGACTAATTCAGATCTATTCAGATTTCAGACAAAAAAAACAAACGCCACCTCAAATTACATCTTTTTTTCTACTTCTCTTTTAGATTAAACTAATTTTTCTATTCTTCTATTTTTTAAAAACTTTTTGATACAGTTTTATTTCAAAATAAATAAAACAAGTACAATAATAATAATAATAAAGAACAAAAGAATATATTAAAAAGAAATAAGAACAAATAAAAAACACAACTAATTAAGAAAATAGTAAAAAGATAAAATCTAGAATTTGAGATGAAATCATAAATTAAATTTATCTTTAATTGTTTGGGGATTTGGATAATGACCAATAGCCATGGAGAATAAAGAAAAATATTAGATTTTTTTTTCTTTTTTCTTGAGCAGAAAGTAGAGGAAGCAACTCTCTCTCTCTCTCTCTCTCTCTCTCTCAAGCACAAGAGCATACTGTATCTTGGTTGTTGGAGGAAAAAATTTAATAGATAAGCAACAAAATGTCGGGCTCAAGCACAAGAGCATACTGTATCTTGGTTGTTGGAGGAAAAAATTTAATAGATAAGCAACAAAATGTCGGGCTTTGATAGAGGTTTAAAATGAATATAAATTTTGTTTTTAATTGTAACGTATTAATTTTAATAATAAAATAGAGATTTTATAAGATTGAAACTATTAATTTAGCGGTTTTGTAGGAAATAAACTATTAAGTATTATATTAAATAAACTTTATAGGAATTTGATAGTCTATTTTTAAAAAAAAGATAATTAGAAAATAATAATAAATTAAATAAATAATAATCACTTCAAAATTCACGTTTCCTTTTATACACAGAATGACAGTTTAATACGAATTTAATGCCTTCATATATAGCGGGTCCTAGGCAAATGCTTAAGTTGTCGGGAGGTCAACTGCTTCTCGTCCGATCGATGGTCACAACTAATGAGCAGAAAACCGTTGTTGGCAAATACACTTTAATACTTTTTCAATTGGGAGATTGCCAATTTCCCCCATACTATAATCAGTATATATCATTTTCCTCCTTACTGTTTTTATAATAACCAATAACCTACCTGACAGCATAAGTTTACAATATGATCCCTATTTTCAAATACACTTTTATTTATATTTATTATAAATTAAATAAATCATATGAATAGAAACTAAATAAAAAATTTAAGTATTAAAAACAAGAAATATATGTTAATTTTATATTTTATTATTTATTTTATAATAATTTTTTATTTATCATTCATGTTTTCTTATAATAATTTTTATCATTTTATAATAATTTTCTTATATATTTATTATAAGAAAATGTTTATAAAATAAAAAAGTACAAGAAAATTATTTTTATTATTAATTTTTACACATCAAAACATATATTTTTTTTATTTTTAATACTTAATTTTTATTTATATGATTTATTTAATCTATAATAAATAAAAATAAATTGAATATTTAAAAATAAGGATAAAATTATAAACTTATACTGTCAGAGAAATTATTGGCCATTATAAAAATAATAAGGGGACAGTAAGAAAGAAACTGGCAATCTTCCTTTTTAATTTTATCTAAACTGGCTCTTACCCGCACTCCCTCTATGGATAATTTTTATTACTTTCCACTTTAACCTACTGGCTGGTTGACATTTAGAACCACATGTATATTTTTTTTATGGCCCTCAAATTACTTCCACTTAAATCCAACAATAACGGATAACGGAGACTTGGCCTCAGTATACGATACCTAATTTATATTTGGCGTAACTTGTCCTAAGATTAATTTTTATGATAAAGCAATTCACTTATTTCCTTTGTTTCCTCCATAATTATGCCGTTGATACCGCACCCGATATAAAGTCAGCCAATTTAATACCCTCGGGCCTCGGCTTATAATAAATAATACCTCTTCAGGCTCTGAACTTTGTGCATGAATTGGCTGGTGACGGCCGCATCAATTTTAAGCCAAGTTTTGAAAGACAAAAAAAAAAATTACTTATCAAAAGGGCATCTCCATTGACGGAAAAGAAGTACTAATCAACAATCCTTTGCTTGCGAGTCGAGTGCATTGGCAGAGTTTAGAATTCCCTTTTATTTTTGACCATTGAAATTTGAAAATAAGATCAATGGAAGAAATCAATTTCTTTTTTTAAGTAATTTATCATAAAGCAAATTAAAACATTAAAAAAAATATTACTGTAAATTAATTTTTTCTTTCATTATTAAAAATGAATACACCAATATCAAGAGTCAGGAGCTTATTTGCACCTTAAAAGAAGGTTCTGAACACTATTTTACTCGAAACACCCGTTTGTTGAATTTGAAAATTAACTATTTAATCAACACACTCTAAAAATACCAAAACTATCCGTAATTTTTTTCATTAAAAAAAATTCATACAAATAACTCATTCATATAAGTATTAGCAAAACTTGTTTCATATCAATTACGATTTCTCTTTCATCCTATTTTATGTGAGAATTGCAGAATATTGGTTCCAAAATCCCTTCCTCTAGTCATAAACTGATAATCTAAGCATGGAAAACATGCATCTAAATGGCCAACACGAAGGAACCCAGTTTCATGTTACCTACTTTTTAAATCCCCATGACCGTCGTGGAATTGATAATGACTTGAAATGAAATATAATGTGAAATTTGAAGATTTGGTTTGATGAAATTAAACAAATTGTATTTTGAATATGTGTAAAATTAAACAAGTAATTTTTTTTTAAAGGTTTGTGTTTATAATTGTGTTTTGAATATGTGTTAAGAATAACAATAAGACTATTTAATCAAACAAGATTGTCAATACCAATAAATTTACCTATGGATATTCAAGTAACAAAATTTTTCATAAAAGCAACGGTGTTTGGGATATTTTTTGGGGTGCAGTAAACACATACCATTACCGTCACCCACATTAGGAATAGTGCTATTAAAAGTGGGCCATGCTTGATTTCTCGAGCCCACCCTATTCGATTTCCCTTTAAAATTAATATTGCACTGATCGTTCAATCGTTGAATGTACGGGTGGACACGGGTCACTTTAGGTTAAGATTAGTATACAACCCAACTTAACTCGTGTACAGTACGAGTTGAAAAAATCCAACCCAACTTAATCCGTTATATATCTAAACTCAATCTTTAAAATTGTGAGTTTGGCCGGGTTAGATTGATTGGTTTGAACTCTTAAAAAAGGCCTTTCATAGACATAGTAAAGCTGGTTTGCTGAAAATATTGCTACAGAAAAATGCCCAACTGATGTTTGTCAAAAAACTTTTTCCCAAAGATAATAATAATAATTATTATATTTATGCTAATCGGATTGAGCTTGTTCTTGACACCTTAACAACAAAAAATTGACCAATTTATTTCATAAAAAAACTATTATAGAGGACCTAATAATTTAATCCAAATCAATTCTTAGCAATAATGTTGACCAATTTGTTTCAAAACAAAAATCAATTAGTAAATTATAAGGAAGTAAGAACCCTTGCAGTTGGACTGCAATTCAAAAAGGTTTTTGCATGTTGTGATGTTTTGATGTGTTCTATGTGTGAGCGACTGTATTTTGAACCAAAGGAATTTGCATTCGGGTTACTGTAACAGTGATAATATAGTCACAAACTCTTGTATAAACTTATTTTGTACAAACTGATGTGGCATTAAATCATTGGTTGAATACAAATATAAAATAATAAAAATAAATCATATGGACCAAGAAATATTTAATTCAACCAATGAATTAATGCCACATCAGTTTATACAAGATAAATTTGTACAAGAATTTATAAGTATATAATTACTCTTACTGTAATTGACAAAGTTGTGATTGTTGTGAGAGGCTTTCTTATCCTTTTATGTTTATATATTATTTAATTTTTATATAAAATATCAATTTGTGTGTGTGTGTGTGTGTGTATGTGTATAGACGAGTTGGGTTAAAAAATTTTAACCCAATCTAACTTATATATTTTACCAACTCAAACCAAACTGTAAAAAATATGCCGCTTGGGTCAGTTTTATAGGTTGGGCAAGTTGATGCCCACTTTAGTTGAATGACATGTTAGTTAAGAGTCAAGTTAAAATTCAAATTTTGGGATTCTTAGTAGTGTTGATAAAATTAGTATATAAGGGTGCAAAATATATTTTTGTTGTGCTTTTCAAAAAAATCAAAATTCATAGTTTCATAGCTATGGAGCAGGGAAGCTGCGAAATTGATAAGATAGATAACACTAGATATTGTTCTAGTATTAGATAAAATCAGTGCGATTATCTTCCGTTTTATTTGAAGAGTGATTAAATCTCATTTTAATCCAAATGACTCAATGAGATTTTTAACAACTCATTAAGTAAGATTAAATTATGCCCGTTCATGTCAAAATAAAGGAGAGCTATGATATTTTACCCTTTCAATTTATCTTATAACCCCTCACTTTATTAATTAATATTAGAGAGAGAAGGAGGTAGAGAGTGAACAAAATAAAATAAAAAATTTTTATTGTTCAATAAGGATAATTATGAAAAGTAATAAGATAAATTGAAAAGTAAATGCTTGCAAGATAATTTGATGGTCAAATATCAGTATGCTAAAATAAATTCTTGGGTCAAAATGCATCATTTTTCGTACTTGTAAATCGACATCTACCATTAATTTTGAAACATAAACCATTAAATTGAAGTCAAAACAACTTGAAACTTAGGTCAATAGATATGAAACATTGGATTATTAACATGCAACCCGATGGTTATGTAAAATATAGACCAATAAATTTGAAACAATTATCATTATTCTTTAAATTAGGATCATTAAATTTGGAACCAAATTAAATTGAAACTTTGACTAATATACATAAAACATGTGATCATTAACTTGGAACTTCGTAAGCTTTTCATGTTGTGGACCAACAAATATAAAACATCCATCATTAATTTTGAAACAATGACCATTAAACTTGATTCCAACGCAACTTGAAACTTAGGTCAATAAACATGAAATATTGAGTAATTAACTTACAAACATCAAAATATTATAAATATTGCACCAATAAATGTGGAATTGCTACTATTGATCTTAAAATTATCATCATTAAATTTGGAACTCTTTTTTTATTTTATTATTATAACTAATTTTTATTATTATGTGACCGAAAATAATATTAAAATAATTATTATTTTATTATTATTACATTTGTTTCATTTAAATATAATATTATTTATTACCTTTTATTATAACTAATTTTTATTATTATGTGACCGAAAATAATATTAAAATAATTATTATTTTATTATTATTACATTTGTTTTATTTAAATATAATATCATTTATTACCTTTTAATTACCTTAAGGAGCAACCGGTTGCTCCCGGTTATTATTATTATTTTTTAATGTTTGTGGCAATTGTTATATTTTTTTATTTTTTTATTACTTGCATGTATCACATACATACATGCATACATGCATGTATTGTAGCCGTGCCCTTAAATTATTGGATCAAAATCATACCTACAGTCATAATTCGAATAATAAATTAATTTTTTAATAAGAAAAAAGAAAGGACGAATTTAAATAAGTAATTAATTATCAAGTGGGTGATGGCAAGAATCACATACATACATGCATGTATTATAGCCTTGCCCTTAAATTATTGGATCAAAATCATACCGACAGTCATAATTCGAATAATAAATTAATTTTTTAATAAGAAAAAAGAAAGGACGAATTTAAATAAGTAATTAATTGCCAAGTGGGTGATGGCAAGAATTATTGCCGCCTAAATGAGTTTGGTAGACTCCGTCTGTTGAGAGAGAAACAATGACGGAGATCACGGAGACCAACCACACCCACATTATCAAGAAAAACAAACCCACGCTCATGTATGAGCCATGGCCGCGTGCTGGAACATTATGCAAGAGGAATTTATAAATCATGCAATAAGCCACGTATTAATTTTTAATTGAGCTCACTGCCGAGGATATGCAGCTAATACGTTAATATAGTAACAGCTAATATAAACATGAACAAAGTGATAATCTAGTTGCTTCAATTAATTCTCGGAAATGTCGTTATAGGAGTCTTTAAATTTTAACAGATTTTCTTTTCGAAATAACTTATTTAATATTTTTAAAAATAATATTAATTCGTTAAAAATAATCTACAAATATACAATTAGAAAATTAGAATGATGAGCCAGCGTGCGAGCTTGTGGCACACTCGTACGCGCCTGACGTGAATGCTAAACAATGTTCTAAAATTTCAAAGACATCCGCCTCTTCCCGATTCGCCAACTGTTTTCCCGAAATTAGGGATAGCAATGGGGAGGGTAGGGGAGGGGCTGATATTCTTCATAGATCCCCCATCCTTCCCCGTCTCATACGAAATGTTTGAGCGATCTTCATCCCCAGGTTAAATAATAAGAGATAATTTCCGACAAGTCTTCAATTCTTAAATAACTGATACGTTTTTTATTTTTAAATTTAATTTAATTATATTAAAATAAAAATTTAAATAAAACTAAGATTTGACAATATCTTATACTAACATTAATCTATTACAAAAATCACACCACAAAATATAAATCATCAGAATAATTATTTTCGTCAATCTTTATAATCTTATAATAAAAAAATTATTTGTATATTAATAATGAAATAAATGAAGTGGGTATAGATATTGAAATTAATATTTTTAATAAAAATATTTACTCTTACACCTCATGCTCCTCCTATTTTTTCTCAAAAAATATAACAATTTGAAATATAACATCATATTTCAAATCTAAAACAATAAAAATAATATAAACAATATGACTCATAATCTAAAATAATTTTGGGTCAAAACCTTTAAAATAAGGTCTGGTTGAATAGTAATTTAAGATTACAACTTATTAAATAGGCTCGAAATTTTTATAATAGATTCATATAAAATATTTCGATATTTATTATTTATACTAATATTTAATATTTTATAATTTAAATTTTATTATTCATTTATTAATAATTATAAAAAATAAATTAAAAATTAAAAATTAATATAAAAAAATAAAAAAAATAGATAGAAAATGAGGATTCTACCTCACCCTCTTCCCTTCCCTAAATAAAAAATTAGATAAAAATTTATTCCCATTCCTTTTTCAAATAAAAATTAAGTATAAAATCGTCCTAGTACAATTTCTAAGAATACCCGCTCCGTTGATATTTTTGCCATCCCTACCCAAAATTCATATTGGCGTGCGGGCTAGGAAAGGGACACGAAAAATTAAAGACGTGGCACCATTGTGTTGGATGGAATTTGGGCAATCTCGTCATTTTAATTGTCAACGGCCATTATAAAATGAACCTCCATAAGCTTCAATCCCCCAACATTTCTTTTCTTTATCGTTAATTCCATAAGGGCAGCACTTGGCGCAGATAAAGATGAGAGAAAGACGAGATGAATTTCCTCTCGTCTTTCTCTCCACCGACCAACTCTCTCTTCGCTTCGCCGTTTTTTTTCTCTCTCTTTATCTGTGGGTGGCTCCTAGTCTCTTTGTCAAGGTAATAATGATTATAATTCCTTTTCTATTTTTTGATCTATCTAGAGATGTTGGTTCTGTTAATATTGTTTGTTTGATTTGATTGCTGATATGGTGTTTCTTTGGTCCAACAGATCCAGGACAAGGAAGGGATCCCACCAGGCCAGCAGAGGTTCATCTTTGCTGGCAAACAACTCGAGGATGATCGCACACTTGCAGACTACAACATCCACGAGTCAACCCTCCATTTGGTCCTCCGGCTCAGGGGTGGCATGCAGATTTCTGTAAAAACCCTGACCGGCAAAACATAAACTTGGAGGTCGAAAGCTCTGACACAATCGACAATGTCAAGGCTAAGATCCAGGACAAGGAGGGGATTCCACCGGACCATCAGAGGCAGATCTTTTGAAGTTTCTTTTGGTTTGTGGTGGTTGGGGTCAATATTTGGATCCCTTTCCTGAGGTTTGATCTTGACAATGTATCTGGACGTGTATAAGAATGTATCTGGATGTGTATAACCGTTTGGGAGCTGTTTGGTTTGTCAGTGAAATTATAATAATACCCTTCAATATCTGAGGTGCTGTATCTTTTTTTCTTTTTTTCAGCCTTATCATTACACAATTGAGCCCCTTTTTCTTCGAGTATATCCCGAATAAGCGATCCTTTAGCTAAACCCTAAAGTTGATTGCCTCAATATAAAAAATTATATTAATACCCTTCAATAACTGATGTTCAACTTTGCAAATTTTTTCCATCAACGATTGCTTCAATATAAAAATACGAGTAATATTCAAATCAAAACGAAAAAATTGATTAAAGAATATAACAAAACAGTGAAAGTATAAGTGCAAAACAAAACCCAAATTTTGTGATTGTCAGCTTGACATCATCAAACAACAGCTAAAACGATGGCAAAATAGAACACAAATGGTGTCAGGGAATGAAAATCCAGCGAATTCGTGCCGCTGGTCATTGCTTCGTCAACGTCCGTGAATGCCAAATCGTCACTTTGTCTGCCGCCAGCTGTGATCGTGAATGGGTTTAGGAATTACTGAGAGATTCAAGCCTTTGATGATGATTGATGACGATTTGATAATGATGATGATTTAAATTGATGAATTTGGGGGATGAAAAGGAGAGGAAACGGTGGCGGCCATCAGCATAAAAGCCTAAAATATGTAAACTAGGGTTTGTGTGTTGTTTTTCCAGTGATTTTTTATTTTTTATATTTATATTTAAAATAAATGTATCCGGGTTCAAGATATAGGGGTTCGGCTAAATTCGGATCCAGATACGTCTGGAGTCAAAATAAGTAATACCGGATCCGCATATTATTTAAATGTGATACGGGTTAAACTCGGCCTGGATCGGTCGGTTTTTTCGGGATCCGGTCCGAGTCCCGATTATTTTATCATCCTTACCCCAAAGGACGAGTGAGAACACTGTTTTACTTGAACCACCCATTTGTTTAATTTAAAAATTAAATATTTACTCAACACACTCTAAAAAGTTCCAAAATTATCCGCAGTTTTTTTTTTTCATTAAAAAAAATTCATACCAAGTAACTCAATTCATATAAATATTAGCAAAACTTGTGTTCAATAGGATGAAAAAGAAATATCAATCACGATTTCTTTTTCCTCCTATTTTATGTGAAAATTGCAGAATATTGGTTCTGAATTCCCTTCCTCTAGCCATAAACTGATAATCTAGGCATGGAAAACATGCATCTAAATGGCCAACTCGAAGGAACCCAGTTTCATGTCACCTACTTTTTAAAATCCCGTCCTGGAATTGATAGTGATTTGAAATGAAATATAATGTGAAATTTGAAGACTCGGTTGGTGAAATTGTTCTTGGACCAATTTATTTCATAAAAAAATATTATAGAGCACCTAATAATTTAATCCAAATCAATTCTTAACAATAAAGTTGACCAATTTGTTTCAAAACAAAGATCAATTGGTAAATTAGAAAGAAGTAAGAACCTTTGCGGCTGGGCTGACAATTCAAAAAGAATTTGCGTTAGGGTTACTGTAGTTGACAAAGTTGCAATTGTTGAGAAGCTTTCTTATCCTTTTATATTTATATTTTATTTTTTAATTTTTATAAAATATCAATCTTTTTTTTTTATATATGAAGGTTGTGTTAAAAATTTTCAACCCAACCCATATATTTTACCAATCCAAACCAAATTATAAAAAATCATGCGACTTGGGTCGGTTTCATGGGTTGTGCAGGTTGATGCTCGCCCCAATTGAATGACATGTCAGTTAAGATTAAGTCAAACTTAAAATTTTGGGATCTTTAGTAGTGTTGATATAACTAGTATAGAAGGGTGAAAAAAGGATCTTTGTGACACTTCTCTAACAAATCAAAATTTATAGTTTCATAGTGACGGAGCAAAAAAACAGAAATAGAATTGAATAGGATAAATAACACTAGATATTGTTCTAGTATCATATCATGTCAACGCAATTATCTTACGCTTTATTTGAAGAGTGATTAGATTTCATTTTAATCCAACTAACTCAATGAGATTTTTAATAATTCGTTAAGCGAGATTAAATGATGTCGGTTCATGTAGAAAGAAAGAGATATAAAATAAAGATCAGAGATACTTTAGTCTTTGAATTTATCTTTGTAGCCCTGACTTTGTTAGTTAATATTAGAGAGAGAGAAGGAGGTAGAGTGAATAAAATAAAATAAAAAATTTTTTATTATTCAATACGGATAAGCTAGCGCTTGTAAGATAATGTGATGGTCAAATATCAGTACGCTGAAATAAATTCTTGGGTCGAAATGCATCGTTCTTCGTACTTTGTAAATCGTACGTAGAAACTCTAAATACAGCCCATACCTAAATTTGGGCTTCAACTGTTTAAACACCAGCCCAAAATTAGATGCAGGTAAGTCTCTTTACTGCTGCTGGGACAATGATTCCAAGTAATTATACCATCAATAAAATATGTAAAAGTTTACCTAAACAACCTTTTTTGTTCTTTGTTTTGAAATGCCAAAAAAAAAAGATTAATCTTTATATTAGTTAGAAATATGAATTGAAAACTTGAGACGACTTTCCCGGTAGATGAACTGTTCTGTTCTGTCACCCGACTTTAGTAATCTAAATTTTATTTAATTATTCATTCAACAGATCCTATTATGCAATTATACCCAATAATGTTATATAATTAGGTGGTCGTTCTAAACTTAACAGTACCAGTCAAATGCAAATGACGAGGACCCCTTTTTCTTCGCAATTTTTTTTAAAGTTTATTTATTTATTCATTACTATATACACACCTACGTGTGTAGTCTCTAATCTACAATCTTAAATTTATTAAAGTTTTGAAAAATTATTAAATTGTGTGGTTTAATAACGTAACATGAAATTTATTAAACCACATAATTTAATAATATAACATCATTATCACTATAATACTAAGGGCCTGTTTGGAATTATTTTTAGAATGTCTAAAAGTGATTTTAAAAATCTAAAAGCTATTTTTAGTGTTTGGTAAAAAAAAATCAAAATCACCTTTAACAAAATCAACCCCTCCTACAGCTGATTTTGAAAAGTATGAAATGAGTAATTTTTAGATTCTGTTTTTGAGAATCAATTTTATCATTTAATACAATTCCATAAATATCCTTAAAATTATTAGCGAAACTCAAAATTATCCTTATTCAAATTCGAAATAAAATAAATATTTTAATAAATTTTTATTATAATTTATCAATATCAATTTATTAATATCAATTTTTTGGTGGAATTATTATTAATTTAATTATCAATTGTTTTAGGAAAAAAAAATCAATATATTATAAATTAAAAAAAAAGTAAAATTAATATATTATAAGTTTTATTTTTAAGAAAAATTATTATAATACATAATTAAAAATATTATATGCACATACTTTTATATGCATAAGTAAATTTTATCTTATATTATGTATATTTTAGTCATTTATTTTCTCTCAGCAGTTTAACAGTAAAATTTATCAAACGTTCATAGCTGCTTTCAAAACTCACAGTACTTTTGAAAATAAAATTTAACAAACACTTAACTGATTCTCTTCACAGCTGATTATTTCTACAATACAATTAATAATAATTATTTTAAAAATTACAGCATTCCCAAACCAAACCTAAATCTTATCATTTAAAATTTTATTTTAGACTTTAATAAAATTAAGAATCCTTCGTCAGATTGGGGTGCGTGTGCATGTGAGCGTTTGTGTATGCGGGCTTTCGACTTGTCCACAACTATTTGAAACTGACATCGGAATCCGACATTTTACTAAGCAATAAAGATGAAACGACAAAAAGGCGGCCTGCCAAGAGGTCCAACAGAAGTTCCCTATTCAAATGAAAGTTAAAATGCAAATTATTATTCTTTTGTTTTGTCTTCTACAAATTGAGAAGATGCGGTACTTTGAGAAAAAAAAAAAGAGTCACCTATTAAATTGACGTAATTTAAATTTAATTTCATCTAATCTTGAATAAGAGTCAACTAATCTCAACTAATTTATTGAGTCAAATTTCTAGTATACATATGAGAACAGTCCATCAAAATCATTTAAAAAAAAAATAAATGGAATCGTTTGACTTAGATTGATCAAAATTACATTTTAAACGAATCAGAAAATGTTACCACTAATAAAAAGAAAAATTAAAAACACCCCTAAATAAATATAAGAAAAGCATCAATTCTACCAGAGATTGTTTATATTCTTGAACTTGCCCTGATTCCATAACCAAATTATTGTAAAGATATATCAAAACGGATGAATAATATTATTTGTGAAATTGCCAAATGCCAAAGCACACTAATAAGCAAGGCAACAAAAATGTGACAACAACATGATTAGCCCGGACCCTTGTGACCGCGTGGGTCCACTCAGCAACCATGGAGTATTCCGGAGGGCCCGCAAGAGCTGGGCCCCTGGCCCACGATTCCCGCGTAAAATAAATAAAGTAAATTTAATAGTAAACGCATGAAAATATTTTTATGTTACCAAGAAAGATTAAAAAAATCTAAAAGAATCTAATGAAAAAGTGAAGAAAACTTTTGTCTGTATGGGCACATTAGTGGCCCGTGAAGAGAGGCTTTTTCGGCCTTTTAATAATTTAATTATAAAATTCCCCTGGTCACAATCCGCAAAGTCAGCTCAAAACTAATGAATTGTTTCAAAATTTGATTTGGTTTAAACATTCAATTTTTTGTAAACTTTACCATCTAATCTAATCCAATCCAATTCACATAAGAGAACAAAAATCCAGATAAAAAGTCTATCGAATCGAATTTAAAATTTTGAAATGAACTGATCAGAATTTATCTTGAATGATTTGAGAGGACTGGATTGGATTTTCCAAAACATTACAAAAATTAAGTGAGTGGATTCATTGCGTCGGTTTTAATCTACTCTTTCTATGTTCAATGAGACAAAAAACAAAAGGGATAATTACGCAGGAGAAAGTCAGATTTGATTAGAGCATATGATTCCAGAATTTTTCATCTTTACAGATTCTACCAAGCAACTTCAAATACTTGAAGAGACAAAAAAAAAAAAAAAAAAAAAGAAAGGCAAATGCAAAAACAGAGACCTACTTATTAACTATAATTAGTAAAAGCTAACGATGGTTACATAAGAGAAAAGACAAAAGCTGTCACAGGAATTGACATCCTTTTTATCTCATTGCCTCAACAAATCCTTTCTCCTTCCTCACATGATTCTTCAGCTCTCCTGCAAATTGCCCATGATATTTCACTTTTAACATAAGTTCACAAACATAAATTTCCTCAGATAATACAATAAATGAAGCCAAAATAAAGGAAAAAATCTCTTTCTTTCAAAATAATAATAATAATAATAATTAACATTTTTCTGATTGTGAGTTTGTTAGAGAAACAAACAAAAAGACAAAGCAAAGAAACAGCCCAGGAAACTGAGTCTGTATTCAGTTTCTTGAATTTGCCATGAAACTGAAAATAATTACAATGCATCACCAAAAAATTGCATTAAATCCCATTCCACAAACTGATCATACAAATTTAAAAAAAAAAAAAAACCAGATATAAAATTTAAAAAAAAATTAAGCAAATTATGCGAGAAACAATAATCAAAATGCGGAGACTTGACACATACCTTGGGGTTTACAGTCAGGAGGATCTTCAAAGAGAGACAAAGAGAGTTCTTTGTGAGCAACGACTATGTCAAACAAAATGAGGCCGGACGTTGGATCGTCAACAATTATGTCTTTCACGGGGAGCCAAATGAAGAGCTCTTCTTGCGACAAGCCCTCGACTCCGGTGAGGCTGCCGTAGCTGAGATTAGCCCTAAACACGCTCTCAAAAAAGACCCTGTTCTCGTATTTTGTGAAGCACGGCCCCTGGAGCTCAACCTCGAGTGTCCCATTCTCATACAGAGCGTAGGACTTCACTTCTTTCGGCAACAGGCCTGCGGGTAACCCTCTTGCCTTAAGAAGATCGTGGATTGAAGATGAGAAAGCAATTGGCGACAAGAGCAAAATCAAGAAACTTGTCAACAAGATTTTATTATTTTTGGTGCTAAAGATAAAGATTTCCATTTTTCTTTTTTCCATTTTTTTTCCTTCTTTTTTTAGAGAGTTCGAAAAAAAAAGAAAGAAAGAAGAGGTTTAGGGATAGCTGGAGGGAGAGTGGAAAGTGGAAAGGTGTTTAATAAAGGGTGGATTTAGATGCACCGATTACTGTTTTGCCCCTCTGGTTGTTGTTGGGTGGGTGACTGATGGGGGCCTAAATTTGTGCTTTCCAGAGTTTGCTTTGTTAAGGTTTTTGGAATGAAAGTATTTAATAAACCTTAATTATAGCTGGGGTTGCTTATTTTGTAAATGTGATTAGCTAGGATTACTTGCTTAATTTTGATGCTTTATTGATTGTGTTTTAACTTTTAAGCTCTATTATCACGCGGTCCGTGAGCCACAAAAAATGAGCTTACATAATAATAATAATAAATTGACTAAAATAAATTTGACCAGTTTTAAGAAATATTTAATAAAAATTTCATGTGAATTTAATTTATCGTCATTATTTTTTAAAGAAACCGTCCATCAGATTTTATGATATAATATTTTTATTTAATAATAAAATACGTGAAAATATCTTAATGGAATTTTTTCCCTTGACCCAAAGCAAACTTTAATAATTCACTATAGTGGGGTCCCTCTTGCGAATTGCATGCCTATATCTCAATCAATCTCTATCTATGTTTGTTCAGATTTTTTCCGAATATATAATGCAATTTTAAGATGTAGATGCTTATTATAGCTTATAAGCAAAAGCAACTAATAATTAAAATTCTAAAGCGCGCCCATGCGTATTCTTTAGGCTTTAATAACTCAACCGAGGGGGAATACTTAACCACGGTTAAGGGTTGGAGGGCAATTTGGTCAATTCAGAAAATATTTAGGTTGGATCAGAAGAAAACCTGAGGCGAGTAACGGTTTGTGTCTGCAGTCAAAAAGCCAAAAAGCTCACAACCCTGCAGAGTCTTCGAAAGACTAGTTTCAGTAACTGAACTGAAGGGTGTAAAGGTAATTTAACAGTTCACAGTTGGGGAAGATTCCATATACGCGTTTTACATAAGTCTTCGATTTGGGTTCAAAAATATTCGCGTCACTCTTCCAATGTCACCGAGACACCGACCAGAGAGGTAAATTTGTATTTTTAACAACAAATTTATCGATATAATTTACAACATTTTGGGCAATTTGGTAGTGCTATATAATTTTTAAAATAATTATTGTTAGTTGTATTATAAAAATAATTAATTTTGAAAAGAATTAGTTAAATATTTGATCAAATTTATTTTTAAAAATATTATAAGTTTTAAAAATAGTTGTATATATAAAATTTATTATTAATCTGATATAAAATTTATTTAAACATTTATAAAATGTACATAAAATATTTTTTATTATGTACATATAATAATTGAAAAATAAAATAGATATTTGTATATTATAAAATTTATTTTTTATTTTGTTATCTTAATATAATCGGTAGTAATAATAATATTTTTAAATTAATAATTTTATTTCTTAATTAATAATGATAATTTTATACATTTTTTTTGGAGAGCCTAAGGGCCATTTTGAGATTGCGGTTAAAATTCAATAAGCTGCTTATTTCATAATTTTTGATAAAAATAGTACTTGGTAAATTTTGTAAAAACAACTTATTTCATAATTTTTTTCATTTTGTCAGCAGCTTTTAAAAGCAGATATGGAGTTGCTTTTCATAAACAGCTTATTTAATAAGCTACCGTACCTTTTTAAAATTATTATTATAAACGTAGATTTTAATAAAAAGATAATTATATCTTATTTATCCATAAACCTTAATATAGAAATCATACATTTATCTTTATCATATTTTATACAACAGATTATAAAGTTATTTAGATTTTATGTCTAAATAATTTTATTAAACATACTCTAAAAATAAAAAGTAATAAAACGTATGTCTATTTTGGTTATTATATGATAAAATAGCACTTTCGTAATAAAATTTACTAAACGCATGTATTCTACTTTTCAAACTCACAGCAACTGCAACAGTAGCGTTTACCAAACGTCAAGTTACTTTTTTAATCAGCAGCTTATTTTATCTGCACAGCACAAGCAGTTTATTTCATCAGCCTCTGCAAACCCAAACTAACTCTAAGTTATAATTATTGTAACTTACATCCAGCTATAGAAATCACAAAAATTATAGGCCCACATAATTTGTGTGATTCCCATGGTTGTATGTAAGTTATAATTATTATAACTTAACATTTGCCTTTTTAATATATGAGGATATATAAAAAATTATATTATAAAAGTAATTCTTAAAATTAGATTTTAAAAAGTTACTACCTCCTTCCTTTCCTTTTTAAAATCTAAAGTAGTGTAATATATGTTAAAAGTGATTTATAAAAAAAAATTAAATACAAAAATTAACTTTTAAACCTTTCAAAAATAATCTCAAATATCAAATATGTAACTTATAGTTGGCCACTCGGCCTTTGGGGGAGTGGTGAGAGCTGCTGCCCTCCATCTTGGAGGACAGAATCAACCCCTCACAACGTATCATGCAGAATTTCTTCCTCAATATAATCAACGAAATACTCTTCTCTTACCTACGGTCAGAATGAAAGACATCTCGAATATTGTTTATAGTCAAAAAATCCGCGTAGCCCATTAAGATTAACCAATAGAATATCAAATATACAGAAAATGAGCCTAGAAATAGACATCCTCTAATATTATATTAAAAATCAAAGAGCCCATTGAAGATCAATGCCAGAATGATCCCAAATTATACCGACTAGAATATCGCTTATATTCTATTGTATTACGAATAGAATCGAAAGAATACCCCTACGTAATAAAAAAAATATATATGTAACTTATAGTTTTGTTATTATTAAATAATCAGAAAGTTAATAAATTTTAATTATTTGACAACACTTTGTGCAGCGAGAGCAATATCCCTAGAATTATGTAGTCACAGTCTTGGTATTATTATATTTATGACCAAACATTTAGAAAAAAAATCATCAATTTATATTTTTGCCCTTCTAAGGGGCATGCTGGCATGCAAAGGGCCACTGTGGTAGTGACATTACCTGGACAAAAGTTTCAACAGATAATGATTAAGTTACTCGTAGGGGACCCTCGATATCTAGCAAGTTGATGTAAAACACGTGGACAAATGACAGACCCAACACAATGTTAAAATTGGCCCACGTGTGGGTTAAGCAGGTTCCCCACGCGTGACATGTGCGTGACCTTCACTATGATGAGTGGCGTGCCAAAAATATCACAACAAATTTTTTTTCATAGCTAATCTAATTCAAAATAGAAAATTAAATTAATTAATTAACGAAATTGACCATTAACCCAGGTTATTTGCATCGAGTGATCTCAAGAAATTTTATGTGTAGTTTATTATCATCGATAAGAGAATTTTTAAAATACATTAGAGATAATATAATTAATTAATATATATTCAACATGCATAATTAAATTGATTATAACTATAACTTGTATAGTAATTTTTTAAAATAAATATATAGATATCATAATATTATTTATTATTATATTATTAACATAATACTTTTGAACTAGTAGAATTTCTCAGTCAGCAGAATAAAATTTATTAGCAATGCTTTTGCAGTAAAGGGGGTTATGGTCTCCATGCTAATTATGCTAGAAGCTTTGTGTTAATTAATCAGCTTAAGCAGGTATTAATGTCAGAAACATAATGGTTTTTAATTGAATTAATTGAAAAAAGAAAGTGGCAGGTGAGACGCTCAATGGCTATGGCGGGGGCTGGCTGAAAAAGAGGCTCCATAAAACACGGGGTCCTCGACCAAAGAGATAATGATCAACCTTAATGATTATCATTAATTTGCCTCCAATGATCAATATTCTTGTAATAATATTTAACTAACGCATCCCAATCGCCAATAATCCTGCAGTCCTGTGTGACATTTTAACTCATAAAATATGTTTTAGACCAATATAACCATTCTTTTTTCCTAATTTTTGCACGTTTGGATTATAGATAAAATATTCGTCAGTATAACCATTAGATTATAGGTTTCATTCTATACAATTTCGTGTATTTTTTTGGGTAAACCAGCAAAATGATCTATCAGGAAAGAAATGATTAACAATAACAAATTTACGTACGTATCTATGTAGCATATGCTCATGCTTTGATGTAATGAATTGTCAAGATCAAAAGTGACTTTAAGTGGGGGACTTTTTTAAGAGTTCCAAGACGAAGAAGGAATCCAAGTACTGCATCTTATTTTATTTTGAAATTTCCAATGGCCTTTAGGCCTTTTGATCAGAGTTGCAGAGGCAGAGAGAGCTGCTCCTCAAAGCAAAAAATTGACACTCAAATCACTTTTAACATTTTTCAGCTGGTTTGCGTTTCTTGGTCACTTTACCGCTCTTGATATTCCTCTTTCTTCGTCTCATATAATGTAAATCTTATCCGCATGCTTTATAAAATGTGCAAATAGCATTTCTGTTATCCAATAGTTGCTTATTGGATGAACCAGCAATCATGCCTCTATAGCTCAGTGGTAGAGCGTCAGTCTTGTAAACTGAAGGTCCGTAGTTCGATCCTGCGTGGAGGCATTGCTTTTTTCTTGGGCCAGAAAAAAAGATGAAAATTGTCACTGAAAATGCAGGATTTGCAGATTCTAAATTAGTAAAATGAGAGAGAACTACTCATACACTATAAATGTTAAAGGGTAGAGTCACAATGCAATGTTTCTAGGAAAGGAAGGGTAGGGCTCAATGTTCACAAGGGTTGGGACATCAATTGTGGCAGCGCGTGTGACCAATTTAGGGCTCAATGTTCAATCGGTATTGACTGACACATCATATTTATATAAGATCATTAAACTCACATGACATATATTTTTAGAAATCTAGGTTTTGGGACATTTGAATTTTGAATTAACTAAAACCATTTGTCATATGCATTAATTGATGTGTTATATTTACGTAATTATTAAACACACTTGTCATATATTTCAAAAAATCCAAGTTTCGGTGAATCTCATTCAAAACATTTAAACATCTTGAATTCCAATTTAAATAATAAATTAGGGTAACATTTTATCACGTGATCTCGAATTTTGATTAGGATTCGAGAAATTTTACCAACCTTAGTTGACTCCTCAGTTAGTTATATATGAAAGGATTTCAAATTGCAATTTGAAAGGAGGATTTGCAAAACATTGTAGGGCACTAGTGGTTTTAAGTGTTTCATCCATATTGGTTAGAGAATAAATTGATTCTCAGAATGCGCGTGCGATTCATAGTTTTAAAGATTAAAACTGCTCCGCCGTTTTAATTAAAATACAGTCATCCTTATCATTAAGATACCAAGATATACACTCTTGATAGTTGTACTCAAGATTGATGCTTGAAAATGAACGCCAAAAAGGAAATAGAAATTCCTTTAGTAAGTAGAATTTTTCAAGTTTCTTTGAAGTGTAAGTAATATATTTCCATATAGTTTCTTAATTTATTTTGTATTTGTGTACTGTCTTCTTTGTTTGCGAACTTTGGGATCCCCATGGGTCGTACCGCTGCAGAAGGCTCGCGTTCAAATATAACTTTTATCTATTCGTACCCCTCAATTGGCATAAAATTAGATAAAAATTAGATAAAAGCTCCCCCTGAAAAATTGCACCGTTTCGATCCACAGCTCATAACAACCGAATGAATTATACTCTTAAGTTATTACTTAATTAAATAGTGTCGTAAAATACTATCTAATACTATCTAACATAATAATAATATATCGTGAACAACATCGCCCACTTTATCACTGCTCAAGTCTCATTTGCATTGTGACACCGATGACAGTTGATGATCAGATTTAAAACAGCAAATCTCCTAAATTGGTCACACGCGCTACCACAATTGATGGTAGAATTAAGCAACCTCCAGCTCCGGTTTTAACCGAGTGCGATTATCTGTAGTGTTACCACTTACCATCACCAAACTGCAACTTCCATTGCAGCTCAAACCACTGAGCAATTTATCAGCACTGATTAGTAGCAAGACATAAAGTGATCTTCCATAAAGTGGATACGGCACTACAACGTGAAAACTAGTTTAAAAGGCTTTTGTTAAGTTACATCATCATGTAACATACATGATGATGTAATAGCCGTTGGATTTCATCCAACGACTGTAAAAATAATATGATTTTTCATAAGTCCAATGGGCTCATCATCCTGACTGATTACTTTGCTAAATGCATCAATGCACGCAACACACCCGCGCATACAAAAACAAACCAAGAAATAATATGACCAAATCCATCTAATTACGGCAAAATTAACTTCATATTTTAAAGCTAAAGGAGAAAGCTGACACAACAGTACTATAAGACAATAAACAGCTGACCTTGGGCAATCATGAAATCCCAGTGAACAACGTTTCAAATAACAAGCCCAGAAGCACAAAACTAAATGATGATCATTACCAGAGAATTCCTATCCTATCTACATTAAATGATATCCATTACAAAAACTACCAAGAACAGCCTGAGAACTCATAAAACAGGTGTCTTGATTAGACTGCTGATACGCATGGTGGCATGGTATGATTGGCTTTTGGAGTCGCAAACTGTTGAAAATAAAACAAACATTACTGAAAATAAAAACATCAAACCATAGTTAAGTAATTAATCTATAAAACTGCATTTCCGTACCTTATGATGAGGCTGATTCTGACTGACCAGCTGCTTGTCTCGATCTTCTTTCAGCAGGAGGGCCATCTCTTCGTCTCTCATATCTTTTGCTCACATATTTTGATTCTTTTCGTTTGTTTGGCTGATAAGTGGGATATGTGCAGGGAATGATCTCTCCATTGACATATTTATCACCTTCAAACCCACAAGATAAATAGCAAAGCACATTACACGGACAGAATATTAAAGCAATCTGATAATCCATAATTATGTCTGTTTCTGTGATTTAACAACAAAAGAGAAATACAAACCTCCATAATCCTTATTTTTGACGTCTATGTATGAATCCGGCAACACCCAAAGAACACCAGGCAGACCTATAATAGTAACAATACATCTCAGCATTCATAGGTCAGAAAAAAAAAAACAAGATGGCTGAACTAATCAAGTGCCATAATCATCTACACACCTTTGAATTTCTCTGACGTTTCTTCTGATACTGTGCATTGGAATCCAGTGTAAGTAGTGGTGCTAAAAGCATACATATTCTTCTTTGCTTCTTCCATGCTGTAACAAGAAAAACCCATGTGAGATCCACTAGAACAAATCGATGGGAATACATAATCCGTGGTCTTATAATAATGCACCCTCATAGCAACAGGGGGACGCATGCAAATTCAATAACTAACTTGGGCCAAAAAAATAAAAGCCAAAACCCGCAATCGTCTTGATAATAGATTCATACTAAACCCTAAAATGGATAATCCATCCCATTACTTCATTTAAGATCCGGTTGTTCCACTTGAAAACATTCCAAGGAAAATTTCTCCCCAAAAAACAGTCTTCAGTATAGATTTCACCTTCTTTTACATAGACATAACGCTGAAGCTTGTAACAAAAATACATAAACTTAACGCTGTCTAACATGAGTTTAGCTAAAATTGTCACTCTTCCAAATAAACCTACTCACTACATGGAAAATGAATCAATAATTCTCTACAAACTCAAAGCAAAAACACTAGCAAACGAACACACAAACACAAAAGGGCAAAAAAAAATGGACACTTTGACAAAAGTTTTAAGTTATTTTCTACCAAAAATCAATTTTTTAACTAAAAGGTCCAAACTCTAAGAACTATTTTCACTCAAAGCATAAACCCATTAAAAAATTTAAAACACAAAACCATATTTCATCTATAAAATTTGAGAGGAAGCACCTTCCAAGAACAGTGGCAAGAGTATTGAGATAAGTTTCAATCATCTGCTCTCTCGTGGGAGCAGGGTCCTTGGGAAACTCCATAACAATAAGCCAGTGGTTGTAGTCACAGCCCGGTAACATAATCGTCTCCCTCGGCTCATTGCTGCTGCTTCTCTTGGACGAGTACTCGCTGTCCGTTGCCCCAGCTCTGACGGTCAAGACCGAGCGCGAGTAAGCGCGAGATGGGAGGCGGAGAGTAGGTGAGCCGACTCGGAGGCCGAGAGTGAGTTGAGGGCGAGATGAGAGGAGGGGTTTGGATGCGAGGATTGATGGTGTGTAGAGAGTCGCCATTGTTCTCTTGCTGCTGCTGGTTCCAAAGCCGGACTGCCAAGATAACGAGAGGAGAAAATCTAAAAATGGTGAGAGATTTTTTTTTGGGATGTGCTGCCAAAGAGGCCATTTTAGTGCCCTTTTATGACTTTGATTTGGGCTGAATGTCATGGGGCTATTCAGAATATGTTGGTTTTATGTTGGGCTCACGTTAAATGGGCCTTGTTAATAATAAATTTGTTCGCTTTTTATTTTTATCACCAAATCAATTTTTATTACAAATATTACTCAGCCAAAAAATTTCATAATTTGCGCTCTGCTAGAGTTCTCATCTACTCTTTGCAATCAGAGAATAGCTCATGGCTTCACAGAACCAGGTAAAAGAAATTTCATTCAATTTCACAGAATCATTGTATCTTGCTTGTCCCCTTTTTTTTCAAATTAATTTTATCTACTATTTCTTTATGAATCTCTGTTTTTGCGCAATGTCTATGGCTTTATGTCATGTACAGTGTGTAATTTGAACTAGATATGATGTCATTTGATTTTTTTGTGCGACATGCTGGGAGTATTTTGCTTGTTTTTTATTTTTTAATTTTATGGATTTTTCAAAGCATTATATTTAGAGAATCATATGAAAAGCATGTTAACTAGGCTATAAGAGGATTGAAGATCTTGATTCATGACTGTGTTTCTCAACGAGCAAGATTATCACATCTCATGCTTCAATTCTGAATTCCTGCATGCAATCCTCTGCCAAATTTAAACTAGAATAGGTGTCATAGACAATAGCAAAGTGAAACAAAGTTCCTTTTTATGCAATGAAGGAAAGTTGATGGTTGATACTGACATAATAATATCTGAGATATAATGTTGGATGGATGATATCTGTGAAGATTTCCAAATCTCCACAAGAGGGCACCCCGTATATTTATTTTACCTAGTCGAAGGAAAAGTCTTAACAAGGCGAGGGAAATTTTTATAGAACATTACATGTTCAACTGTTGAAGGGCTTCAACAAAATTCTATGCTGGCCAGAGGAGATGCTCTTGGGAAGTAAGACAGCGTCTCCGATAGATATTGGATTTTTTCCATGACTTCAGCTGTTGAAATAGAGATGATTTCCATCTTCCGGAGAACTCTCGCTTTTTTCAGTAGGAACTGAATCAATTTCATCTCATTGTTTCTTCCGGAAAACCCATCCATTGTGACCTTTTTAAGAGAATTTTGTACACAACTGAAAGTTGAATTCCGTTCATCCCAGTAAATCCGTTCTTCTAAGTCAAAGAATGGTGGGGCATCATTTTGGAAATTTTCCTGTAAAATTAAGTTACAGTATATAGAAGCTAAATGGTTTAGTATCATCTAGAATGTCAAACTATGAAAGCAATTTCAGAATTTAGTAATGCCCACCCCTCCAGTTCCCAGCAATAGTAGGGTTAGATTCTCTAAATTTGGGGAACTCCTTAATAGGCAAGATATCCCAGGCATTTCTTGTTTTTCTAGGCCCACTAACAAACATAAATTGTTAAGATTGTTGAGGTAAGTTGGCAATCCTTGTAGCAAATCATTCCCTGCAGGTAGAACCTTGAACAGAAAAGAAAACTTCACAAGTTAAGGGGACAAATTAACTTAAATTAAGCTATAACCAATTAAATGAAGACCTTGATACCTGAATGCAACAATTGTTTACTGTTAGAGATCGACTGTGGCCTAACTCAATCAAAAATGAACCCAACGCATCTCCCTGTAAATAGTTTTCATTTATCTCCTCCATGCCAAAAGTTACATCTAAGAGTTTTGTTGCGTTCCGAATGTGGGATGTCATGAGAATGTTTCCAGTTATATGGAGCTTCAGTAGGCATGGAGTTGATAGATTGATATTGCACGCCTCCCACTCCTGTGTTTTACAGTTGATCACTGATAGTTTCTCAACTATTATGTCTTCTTCACTCATCATAAATTGATCAGGAAAAACACAGTTTACCAGGTTCACATCCTTCAGAACAGGACATTTGGATGCTAGCTCAGCTAATGAGCCATCAAGGATTTCTACCTGTACTAAAGATATCCCCTTAAGGGATCCAAAAACCTGAAAGGTAGATAGTCTGAACTTGCAAAACTTGAGGCTGAAAGTTTTCGTTATCTTGGGTGCAAAGTAGGCATGAGGCAGTTCAAATGGTTGAGCCAAGGGTTTTGAAAGTTTTAGGTCAGAGAAGTCCAACGAAAGCTCTTTGATGTCATTTGTAAAGGCGAAGTGAACCCACATATCAATCTTCCTAGTGTATTCATAATCGCCACCAGCTTCGTGAAGAAATGTCAACCGCAAATTATTGATCGTGCAGTCAGAATAGAGCTGGAAGCATCGGTCCACAAATTCTATGAAACTTTTTCTTGCTGCTTGTATCAAGCAGTGTCGCTGTTGTAAAGAGTAACCGGAATGGGCAAAATTGCTACGTAGCCAACACTGCCCAGCTCTTTTAAGGATAGTTACCGGCATCTCACATTCGTCAAGATCTAGACTTGATGGAACGATCTTCAGGTATCTCACTACTGTGTCTTTCCATCGTTGTGATACAAGACTCATTATAATCAACTCTTTCAGGGGCAATAGTGAGAGTATATGGAATACTATTGCTTCAGGTATGTAATTCATGTAATCAATGGTATTAGTTTTCTGCCGTTTCTTACTTTGCTGCTCTACTTTTTTGCCCTTTTTACTGCTGCTGCCGCCAGTGCCACCGCTTTCCATTCTGTTTGATCTTTGAGGATTGGTCTTCTCAGATTAAAGCCGCAAATTGGAAAATGTTCATATTTGGAATATCTGGTGGTAGAGAAATAGTTCACAGTTGATGTACTCTGCAAGCTATTTAATCATAAACTAATCTTTAGTTAGTGGATGAGTAATCAAGTATAATTTGATATAAATCGACCATTTAAACTAGGCTATCATACCCTACTTTGTTGAACTCACTATTAAATTCATTATCACCACAGCTATCTTAAACTGGCAGGTCCTCTACACCAAAATGGGGGAATTTAGTTAAATAATGCATAGGTTGATTAACTGTTATTAGGTTATTTTGTAAAACTCAAGGATGATCACTATTGAGTAATCACACTTCAAATAGTGAGTAAAGGTGCAATTATATGAGTCAATAGATTGAAACTTTATTAGCTCTTCAGTAAAACCAGCGCTTTCTACAGCAGGATGCTTTATTAGTAAAAGCAGTAAAAGCAAAGTTCCAAGATTATTAATTTTCAATGTTGTCTAGAGACAAAAAAATCATAGCGGTTTCAACTATAAACAGTCCAACAAAGAATTGGTGATTTAATTTAGTAAAAACTGAATGATAATACCCAAGATGTACATTATGTTGAAACAACTAGATGACTATCATGCATGCACAACTTAATCTTATAGGTATATCCAATTGAATTGCAGTTAAATTGTGTGGGTGATTTATTTATTTATTTATTTTGTTTGTTTTGGCAATTTTTCTTCGCTGATCTATACATGCTCGCATGCGCACACACATGGGTTAGGGGGCTGTGACTAAAATTTTTTAACTTAAGATGAAATCTATAATCCCTCTTTCCCTAGGGGTTTGACTGAGTGGTTTTCAAGCAGCTTTCTTTGGCTAACTTCCCCAGTTTGAATCTTGGGAGAGATAGGGGATAAAAAATCTGTTCGGGGTTTGTCCAACCCCACCCTGAAAAAGAGAAAATCTTGAACCATCCATGTATAATTATCCAACGGTTTGGCAGCTGCTGCATTGATAACAATAAGTCCTACATTTTAACTTCAATTAACTTAACCATCTGAGTCACTGATTAAGATATATGGTCATTGGGGAATCCATTTGAAGTAAAAAATTTATGTCACAATAGTCTGAGCCTAGATACAGACGTAAACATAAACACCCACACCCATATACGTTACAAAAATATAACCATAAAGAAAAATTCGAAGAGCCAAAACAATAAAGAATGTTTACTTTAATTTTGGAGTTAAACTACATTGCAGCCACAGATGTAAATATTCGTGAAGTTAAAGCCAAACACTCACACAGTCTTTATCTATGAGTTTTTATAGGATATAAAGCAATTTTTTCTTCCCCAAAAATTATTTTAATATTAAAAAACCTACCCACCAAATTAATCTCCTTCTATCAAATTTTCATGAAAATTCTAGAGTCCTTTAAATTGCATGGTTTGTAATCAATAGGGGATGCCCTTAGCAACAAATGAGAGAGACAATAATTTAGGAGTAAATAGAGAAAAGCATTAGATAAAATCTTGTAAAGCTTCCATACCTCTGCTTCTGCACGATCAAATGACCAAACGAGCAAGATGTTTCTGAGGGATATGGCTTGTCAATTGGAGATTGTTTGATCCAGGTAGAGGAAAATCAATAGGGGATGCCCTTAGCAACAAATGAGAGAGACAATAATTTAGGAGTAAATAGAGAAAAGCACTAAATAAAATCTTGTAAAGCTTCCATACCTCTGCTTCTGCACAATCAAATGACCAAACGAGCAAGATGTTTCTGAGGGATATGGCTTGTCAATTGGAGATTGTTTGATCCAGGTAGAGGAAAATTTTGATAATTGAAACAGTAGAGATGAACAGATGAGTGGTTTGATTCTTTTGCATGCTGTGTTATTTATACAAATTGTATATAATTACAAAATTGCAGATAATAGTACATATGTACTCATGCAGTTAGATTCTTCTTCAAATGTTGTACACATTTTTCACTTTAATTAGATGGTGAATTTGTGCTGCTTTAAATGTATTTAATTGCAATTTTGTCGTATTGTTGGAAACTTTATGATAAGTTATTGATTAATAACTAAGGATGGCGAATACTTTTGAAATCAACTCCTTAAAGTTACAAAAGTTATAAAAGCATGAAATGCCTATTACATAAGGTACATATGGATATATCTTGAACAATTCTAGAAGCACTAGAGGTACATTCAGTGAGAGTGTGTTTGTGAAGGATGGTTTCTTGCTCTTGCCTCATTTGTCTGAATATTTTCGTTTCAGCTTAGTTTTAATAATAGTGTCGCCTTGATATGAGATGTATAATCATATAATGATTACCAAATATTATCACTATGGTAGACCTATAAAAGAAAAATCTTAAACATGCATTCCTTATGTATTTAAGGAAAAAGAATTCAGCTTTTCCAAACTGTCTACAAATGGACATTTAAAACAAATTTGGACAGCTCATTAAGTCCAATGTCCTGCACTCGCCTACTTGCTTCCTGGTATACAGTTAATGCATCATGTACTTGCCTTCAGCAAAAACAGTAGTATGGAACTTTGGCAAATAACTATTTTTTGGCCTCATTTTCTTCTTCTTTCAATCACTTAGCTATTGGTTCTAAATATTTCATAAAAATGAATTGAAATATTCTAGTAGTTCATAAAAAGAGGAATATTTCACCTTTTGTGATGGAATTAATTAAACTGGTGATTAGTAACTTCATTTGAAACTGATATTGCTGTTGAGTTGAAAATTAGATTTTTTCTCATACTTAATATAAACTACATTTATTCTGCTTTTGAGGAATGAATACTCGGTTCCTCCTGTGCTATGCCAAATCTCTTGTTTTACAGTAAATTTTTTATGGTGCTGCAATGCATCTAATCGTTCATAAATCTACAGATTTCATGCTTTATTGTCTCTTGTACTCCAACACGTTGATCTCAATATTCTTGTTTCTGTTATGCCCTCTCTTTAATGGCATAATAACTTGTTACATAGCTATTCCGGTATCTTACTTTTCTTCAGATGCACTTTACTATTGACTTTGTTATGAATTTTGTATTTGTTTCAAGGGTTGATATGGATTTGGCTCCATATCAGTTTTGTTCATTTGATGAATGATCTATATCAAGTTTCCATTTCTTTCTTAGAAAAATCCCTGATGGCTATTTCATGGTAATCTTTTGCTGTACCAGTTGTTCACAAGCTCTTATTGATGTCATTGGAGTATAGATACATGAACTGCATCAAATTCTGCACTAGTAATTTCACGTGTTACATAGGTACTACTAGAGTTTGGTTCAGTTCCTGGCTGGTGGTCTGTCGAGATTTGTGTCATTGCCAAGAAAGAGTTGCTGAAGCAAGCTGCCGAGCTTCAAGAATTAAGGATTTTATAGATCCTGGGACTAGTACACAAATTCAGATCAGGTTAGTGCAATTCTGTAAACTTAGAACTAAAACTGAATTGATTCTTGATGTTTTCTTGTTCATAGCTTTATTTCTCTTAGGAAACCAAAAAAAAAATGGTTTCGGTAGAACTACTTTATTGTAATGGGTGAACTAATGCAGCTGAATGAACGAGATTTAGATTGTAAAGGGTGTTCTTTGTATATTTAAATGCTTCAGATATCCATCCACATATCAAGTCACGAGTCGCTCTAATACCAATTCATAATATAAATAATATTCTTTTGATATGTATATAATAAATTTTATGCATGAATTTCAGAAGCAACCAAACAATGACTCAATATATGTATTTATTTTTTGTTTTAGATTTTAATTAAAAGGAAAGGGGTGGTCAAAATATAAATTCTCCTCAAGGGCTGATGTCTTACAATGTCTGCTAAGCTGTGTTGTGGATTTTGTTCTTTTCAAATCCCGGCCGGTTGCACTCACAATTAGTTTATCTTGGTGAACAACAAGCGCTAGGTTGAAAACAGGTTTTGCCATTTTGGAATACATTCCAAATTTTGGCGGTTTAAAACTCTTAATGGGCTGCAAAACCAGGCTTTAATTGGAGTTCCATTCCCAGGCCTTAACAGTGCTTCAACTCGGTCCAAGGCCAGGCCTGGCTTGCAGGTGGACTGGGCTATTTTTCGGCCCAACAATGAAACTACTGAAATAAAATGATCATTCAGCCTTAATTTAGTTGAGTGGCGAGCATCTCTTTAACTGGTTTTTTGAATTGACGATTCAAGTTTCTTCATATGTATTATGGAATTTCATTTTCGACTTAAATATCCAAAATTACGTAGAAAGTCGTATTTCTCTTGAGCCACATAACCCACTGGAAAAGAAAACAAAAATTAATAATAGCAATTAAAAGGAACAAAGAATAAAAGACCACCCCCTTATCGGATTCCAATAATTTTTTTAAGTGGTATGATATGACACTATTCTCTTGACAACCAAAACCAATGTACCGGAAAATGACTCGTTCTTTCTCATTTCTTTTGCTTCCCAAAACAAATGTATGTCGTAAGCAGTGATGGCATCTAAGGACTGTGAGGTTTCCATCACCGTTATTAATGATCATGCAGGCCAAGTGTTATCACATTAAACTTCTCAAGTCAATTAAGTTTAATTCCAACATCACCTTTTGTTATTATAGAAAAGAAAAAAAAAAAAAATTTATCTCCTCCATATTCAAAATTGCCCATTTGTTTAATTGACTTTGGGTAATGCTTGATGATAGGAAGACATTAGACAAAGACATGGCTAATCACATAATTATGTCTTTGTCTAATTTAATAGACCCTGTTCTTGTTTGATTGAAAGCCTATACCTGGCATCCCCATCTCCAAGTGAGACCCCTCATACCTCCATTTCTCATGTGATTAATAAACTATAATTTACATGTGTCCCATCAATGATGAAATCTCCTGATTTAATGGAGATTTATCAGATTTTAGTAGTGGTTTAGGTGGCTATTAAATGTATTCTTGTCAATTTTGTTCAATTGTTTCTTTTAAGAAAAACCCTATTTGGAACCTCAGCAATCAAGATTGTTTATATGCTTATTTAGTTTTAATGAAGTGATGCGACAATTTAAT
This sequence comes from Citropsis articulata, assembly GCA_030449925.1. NCBI lineage: Eukaryota > Viridiplantae > Streptophyta > Magnoliopsida > Sapindales > Rutaceae > Citropsis > Citropsis articulata. Next base: position 6,929,635 of record JASUUH010000257.1, read on the forward strand.
CTTGTTAAATTCAACCATGTGTTAGATGTTAGAGAGACATTAGACAAAAACATCTCAACAAACCCTAGTGGGATAATGTTAACAATTTTATTAGTAATATAATACTATGACCGAAAAGCTTGTTCTAATCTTGATTTGTTTTTAATTAATCATAAAATTCTTCTAGATTAGGTGCATGATTATACACATAATCATGACCAACTGTCAGATTATTTGGCTTTATTATCCTATTAATTAATTATTATAGACAGCTATTTGCATACATAAATAAGCTTAAAAAATTATTAAAAAAAATTATGCTCCACTTAACAAGTGACAACAACAGTTGCAACAACTCACAACTCGCCACTGTTGATGACAATATGAATGGGCCCAAAATGGGCCGATCCGGCCTGTAAAGAGGGACCCGGCAAGGGAACAAAGGGGATTTTGCCTCACGTGTGGGTGGGGTTTAAGGTGGGAGTCAAAGTCAACCTTCTCCAAAGGACCACCGTGCCACACGTGTTGCTGTCCGACGTCGTGTCACGTGTGAGAGCGACAATGGATGTGTGCCTCCTCAACCACCCGAGTTGGGCCGTCGCCTTCCTTCACGTAGCAAATTCACGTGAAATATTTGGCCCATGTTGGTGGTATTCATGCTTTAGTAAGACTAAATTTGCTAGCCCTAGCTAATCATTATTTTATTTTTAATGTGCCTTATTTTATTCTTATTTTTATTTTTTGTGCTCATTTTGAGGGTCCTCATGTTTTATTATTATTATTTGTTAAATCCCTACTTTTGACTAAGTTGTTTAATTATCACCAATTAGAAGTGATTGAAATGGTCATTCAATTTTCACATCCCATTGGACAAAAAGATCCTTGTGTGCACACATATTCAAGTTTGACTATAGATTTGCATTGTACGGTTAAAAAAATTAGAAGTCTATTGTGTTAAAAATAATATTATTAAAATATTTTTATTTAACATAATTAAAAAAACTCTCAAATGCATCATTATTACATACGTGGATATATTCAATTTATCATAAACTTCATGGCATTTATCTTGCATGGTTAGAATATTACAAAATTAAAAGTCTATTGTGTTAAAATAATATTATTAAAATATTTTTATTTGAGATAATTAAAAATACTCTCAAAAGAATCCTTATTATATAAGTGGATATGTTAAATTTATCATAAACTAGATGATATCTATCTTGCATGGTCAAAACACTATAAAATAGTGCAAACATACTCAATTGAATTTATCTTATTTTTGTTCTTTGACACCAATTATCATAATAAACGCTGCCACTAAATACTTTTGATAAGTCTCAATCTCCTCCCCCACCTCTCTCCAATATTATTAACTTTCACTTTCTATCAAACATCTCCTTTGCATCATTATTGTTACAACTTTCATCATCCATCAATCTCCTTTTAGCTCATTATGGGCATCAATGTAAATTATAATTGGTGGCCATCTTAGTCAATGTTGGATTAGTTGTCTCTAAAAGCAAAACTTTTACTTTCTCTATCACCCTCCCAAAAGTTTATATCTTTGTCAATCATATATTACAATCACCTTCAGATCACATTTTTTTTTTTCCTTTCATCATTGTTGTTTAGATTATGAAAAAAGGAAAATCACTTTCTTAACCAGCTAACAATTGATCCAAAGGATGACAAACTAACTTTTAGCTTTTGTCATACATCATCACAAGTAATTTGAACATCAAAAATTGCCCCAATGCTTTATATTTTGGTACTAAATGTGGCCATATTATCTCAAATGATCTAATCATTTGTTCTTTTCTTTGTGTTGTGGTGGTGGGGAAAACGGTTTAGTGCCCTATTGTTTTGATTAATGGATAATGAGATTTTTTTTTTAATGAGATTTCTTTATCTTACTGCTATAAAAAATTTTGGATAATGACATCCGAAGAGACGATTCAATTTAAATCGAACAATTCTTGTTCAATTTCAAAAAGTTCAACAAAAATATTCAATTAGATATAAAAATTGATTTGGATTTAAGATTTATAACAAACAAACTTGATATTTAATTTAAAAATTTTCAATTTCTAGTGGGCGTCCTCATTCTTTTTTTTCTTAATGCGGACACGTTATTAAATCTTACAATTTAGTATATATATATATGTGCTCGCGCGGGAGGAGTTTGTGTAAAGTTGACTAACATTTTTATATTTGTATAGGCTGGTGCGGTGGTGCCTAGGTGTAGAGCAAATCACCACAAGAGAGCTTCCATGATTGATGGTCTCCCATTGAGATCTTGCCATGAATTTGATACAGCACGATGAAAAGTGTCTTCTTCCCTAACATTTTTGCCACATGGCATATTTACATTTGAATTGACCACCAATCATACAGTCATACTAACCACACTCGATTTCTCTTTCAATCTCAAAGTACATACCGAGATGGATTCGTATCGTCTAACTCATACATCGTTAATATAAAACGGTATATAATCTTAGACAGTTCATATTATGGCAAAAAATTTTAAAATTTTACCAATTGCGCTAACTAGAACCCACATAATTTGGGTAAATTTTAAAGAAAGAAACAAAGAAAGAAAGAAGCTACCAAAACTTTCGCATATAAAAGAAATAAAACAAAAAAAATAATAAGTAGGGGGGGGGGGGTGGACAATCCCACGTGGCATGCTGTGGTGGGATTGGCCTTGATCCGGATGGCGCCTACAAAGTGCGAGACGCTTTGGACTTTGGTGAATCACTCCCGTTTGGTCAACGCTTGTGGATGGACACGTGGCGGAAACCTGGGGGCGGTCCCCCACCCTGGAACTGTAGATTTTAACCCCGGAATCTGCGCGTCTCGGGAACCCCTTGATTTGCATGGGAATGGAATGCGGGCCCCGCTCAGACAACCGTATCGTTAAGATACGTGGATTTGTCTCTTTCTTACTCCAACCCTTCCCCCGCCGATTTTTTCAAGTAACATTTTTCAGAATGAAATTTAAATTTTCAGTTTATTGATTGTGAATGATATCCCGTTTTGTATTATTATTTATTTTGTACTTCCTACCAATCAGTTTGTGACACCAATTTGATTGACGATATGTCGAATGTCACTCCAACTGAGATATACAGACTTTGTATGCTAACCATCTAATATAATTTTGTCAAGCAAAGTTCGATCACTTATCTAAAAACTAATGTTTTCAAAATAAAGGAAAAAAAATGTTGATTGAAAATTGAAAAGGGTTTAATTGTTTTTAACGCTAATATTACAATAAAAATTTTATGTTGACCAGTCCTTTTTTTTTTTTTTTTTTGTCTCCTCGCTAATATTATGAAGATATTTATATATTTTATCTGTACTTGTGGGACAGCAGAAATCTACTCTATCGAATTATATAATTTTGTGAGGAAATTAGAGTCCCAGCATAAGAGCTAAGACTCAAATGAGGGCACCAGTCGACGATGGGCTCCATTCTAAGATAAAGTATTCATGTTCCTATGAGTGTTTTAGTAGCAAAGAAAATAAAAGAAAAGAAATATTTTAAGATATTATTATTAAATTAAATTAACTTTTAGAATATTATGTTGTTATTATTGTTATCCGTATTAGTAGTGGTTATTAGAGAAGCACTAAGAAAGTGCTTTTCTAAAGTGCTGTATTTGAGTATTTGTGTAGCAATTAAGTTCTATCATGTATATATAAGATAGAATCTCGCAAGGACTCTAAATGGTGGTAAAAGAAATTCTTTTTTTTTTTCTGGTTATAAAAGAAAAGGGTCCGTGAAACTAAAACCGTAATTATACTCCATATATATATATTTGGTGAAAAAGGTGAAGGATATATAGAGAATGTTTATTCCATCATAAGTATCTCATTCAACTTCATAAATTCTTTTTCTAAACTTTCCTAATAGAGTAAGTAGTACTTGCTCTTGAATTATTATATAGCTTTAGTCATGAAAAATAGCTAGCACGCACGAATCTTCTTCTCACGCAATCAAAAATGAAATAATCACTTCTATAATGACTCCCAGAACCGTTTCAGTTCTTGGTTCAACTACTCATTAAATTCATTTCACACAAGTAGCTTTCAATTGTGAATTGTCTCATGGGCTATACCAAATTTACCTTATCATTGCCATGAAATGAAATGCATGGAGCAATTAAGATATTATTGATCTGAGATGCATAAATAAAAAGGCACTGCTTTCGTAAAAGTGATTATGTATGTGATCACTTTTGTGATTTGAGATGGATAAGCAGTGAGATAAGATCAACGAACAGAATATTTAGCAAATGCATTAATGCATTTTTAAGAGAGGATAAACTAAACTTGAAGAATATATAGATCCACCATATATTCTTTTCAAGTAAAGAGACAATTAATTATTTGTATCTAATAACTTTATGTACTTGAAGTTTACTCTATTAGATTGTTTTCTTCTAGCTAGCTAGCTAGCTTGATCATTTCTTGTGGTATAAGGCTACAAGCATAACGTGTTAAAAAGAAATACGTTTATGATCAAATGTATACATGCCAACTGCTTCTAATAGAGTGAACACTACGTGCATTTCAACATATCGACCATTTTTTATATTGAGAACCCTGAATATGTGTTGCCATCAACCCCAATTCTCCCAAAAAAAAAAAAAGAAAATGGGTTTTTCAGGATGCAAGTGAGGGAAGTGCTTTTGTGGGAACAAGATAAAAAAAGAAACGCTTTTTGTATATATAGACAAGATTACATAATTCAACATGAGTATAGTTAAAATTATGATGTCTAGTCTTAAAAAGAACCAAGAATAAATAAAGGTTCTTTGCCCATGTTTTTAATTGCGGTATTCACTAAATGGTGTAATAGCACTTCTTGAAAAAGAGCTTATCTAGAGAAAGCATTTTGAGCTTGTGGCCTTACATGAAACGAAAGCACCTTTAAAGAACAATGATAAATCAAAGGACTCCAATACTCACATACTTGATGCATTATGTTTCAATTTCACATCCAAAAGCTACCAAATATAACAACAAAGCACGAAATCACTTTAGGTGAAAGCAGGTGAGTTAGTTGTTCAGAAGCAGTTCCTCGGTGATTGTTGTGTCTTGATTGGGTGGTGCTTGAAAGAGGGGGCAAAAAAAAAAAAAAAAAAAAAAAACCAGTGAAGGGAAATCGTGAACATGTTGCAGGACTCAACAAAAGTTAGCCTGCACAGACAACCACTGCTACTTATCTTCAATCGTATTAAATGCTTTTATTTTTATCTTTTTTTAAAAAAAAAAAACTGAAAATTCTGGGAAAAAAAAAAAACGTCTCTGAAAATTGTCTCTCTTTTTCTGGGGTTATGTCTGGAGAGACTGCTATAATTGTCTGACTGAAAATCTGTTTTCTAAAAAACAAAAGTACTTTTGTCTGTTTTCAGAGACAAAAGCTTATAGAGGGAACAGCTTCTGATTCAACCTTATCTGTCCTGCCACTCCACAACAAAATTATTTTGGCCTTTCAACAATTTCTTGATTCTTTTTGTATGATTTCCCGGCTATTTTTATGCCTGCAACTCAACACTGCTCTACAGAGATTGGGTCCAACTGACGCATGCCCAACACAATCCCACACACTGCACTTACAAAAATTAACAATAACAAATACTGCAACACCCTTTGTGCGTTACATTTGTATATTTTTTTTTTGGTCCTTTTCATGTATACGTTACAACACCATTCTCAATTTCAATATGTAGATAGATTAAATTAAGGAATATTAGAATCACTAGGAAATCATATTAATCAGTCGAGATTAGGTCGAAAAATCTGCTTTCGGTAATTTATCCTCATTAATATTAAAATAAAAAATATCTATCTTTTAGTCATTTGTGGGACGAGAAATAATTCGAGACTGCCGCTGGACGCTAGTCTGAGGCCTCGGTGGCAGCAAGAAATGGGTTTTCTTTAATTAATTAACTAAAGCTGGTTTTGAATAAAGTTTTGGGGTTTGATAAATTGAGATCCCAAGAGAGTAATGAAAATTTTTTGGTCACTTTATGCCATATTGAGGAAGGTTACTGGTCCATGAAGGTGTGGATGGATAAAGTATGTATTAAATATTTAAATTTATGTTTTCGAGGGAGTTACTTAGAGTCATAATAAATGAATGTAACTAAAAGTCAGTATGCTTTTTAGTGAAAATAATAAGATAATAGAAAGGAAGATAAGATTGTGAATGGCTTTTGCTGTCAATTGTTTGCAGTTGCCCATGAGACTTCAGTGGGCAGGTTTCCACGTTGGAATTATGAATCAAATGCCCATGTGATAATGTGATTATTAATAGGATAAAATTATGTTGCAACTGTTGTATGATGTAATAGTTATTTTTAGTTATTAGATTTATGATTATAGAATTACACAAATTAAATTCAATGACTGAAAATAAGTACTATACCATACAACAATTACAATCTAAGTGGACCTTATTAATAATTTACAAAAAGAAAATTATTTTGAAAAGAAAAAAGGCTTCTCCTTGAAACATGAACTGTTTTTGTACATGACTAATTTCAGAAGTCCCTATGCATGATAGACAACAGTTAAAAAGCTTAAAAAAGATAAAAAGAAGAAAAAAAGAAGAAAAAAAGAAGAAAAAAAGAACATTAAGAACATTACATGGGGTTAAACCTAGGAAGAGTCCTTAACATTGTCCTAAGATTGATTGATCACAAAAACAGTTCCTGTGAATCTCCATGAAAAGCTAAGTTTACCAGATTAAATAAGACTCTTAAACTGTTTGAGCCTTTCCATTCATTTCTTCAATTCTTGTAGTGGCCTTGCTGTTGTTGTTGCTCCATTGCTTGTGACCAGCAACCCACTTGGGACATTTGGGACTGAAGTAGTTTGACACAACCCTTGAGTTCAAAAGCTCAACAATGGGTGCAAATTTCACACATCTTGGTGTCTTGTACTGGTTTATGGATGCACCTAGGCTAATGGCATAGTCCATGAGCTTGTCAAAAGTCCCTGGCTCAACAATCTTGATCTCAAGTGGCCCAATTGATTTGTCACACACACGGCCTTGGCGATACACGCTGTTGAGTGACTCTTCAATGGTTAAGCAACAGTCCTCAAAGACTGAGGGAGGAATTGGGGTTGTCCCATTGAGGCTAAGCTCCCAATATAGCACATAGTGACCAGGAATTTTTGTGGTATCTGCATAGCTTGTGTACTCAGATACTGCTGCATCAAATGGCACCAAATGGTTCACTGCATTCTTCACAGCATTTTGTAGCTCAACCTCATCTGTCTTGTCTGAATCAATGCTTAGTACCACATTTTTCCTGCATATGAAGTTGAATTGTGGTGCCTTGTTCTTGAATCCAGCAACCCTTAGCACATCTCCAACTCTATAGCGATAGAGCCCTGGGGGGTAAAACAATACAATTAAGAAAAACATGCAACAGTAAAAATACAAATTGTTTAAGAGGACAAAAAATAAAAAAAAATATATAAATTTTATACCAGCATATGTGGTGACCACGAGTTCATATTCTTGGCCAAGTTTGACATCAACGAGATCAACCAACTCTTGTCGCTCCTTCTCATTGAGTGACTTAGGCATGGAAATAGAGTTAGTGACACCATTGTTTCTGTGAACAGGCAAGAACTCAAAATAGGCCATGGTGGGAACAAGGGTGTACGAGACTTCGCTTGGCTTGCATAGGGGGTTAAGGTTGACACCAAAGTAGCACTCGGAAGAAGCATACATGGTACAAACAAGGGGGAGGCCATTGCTATAGTAATCAAGGATTGGGATATACTGTGACATGGTCCCAGTCACAATAACATCCACATACTTAGTGTTGGGCCATAACCTTGTTATGATCCCTTGCCAGCAGTCTTTACGGCACTCATTTTCGATAAAATCAGCAAGTTTTGGGTCTGGTTTAAGGATCTTCATGACTGCATCCCTAATAGATGGGTCAGTAATTTGGGAGTCAATGGTGCCAGTTCTGATATCTTTAACGACAAGAGGCCAATGTTTCTCAAGAAACCTAATAGCTCTAATGAAACCAGAGGCAAAAACGGCACCAACTCTAAGGACTTCTTTGTTTTGGCAAAGTCCACAAAGCAATTGAGAGTACATGCTTTGGTAAGAATCAGGGCACAAAATGGTTTCATTTGGGCTAGTGTAGTTTGTATATGGGTCATAAGGCCTCTCTTGGAAATGAGAGCTCTTGTAATAGCTAGTTAAGACTGGGCGAGCCACTAGGCCACCAGGAGTCTTGGCCTCAGATTTTATGAACAGAAAGTACATTCCTTTGCCGTTGTCTAGACCAGGAATAAACTGGCTCATCACAGGCATCAATAGGCTGTACAGCAGCGACCTCCTCTCCAATTCTTCTTCAATTGTTGGCATCAACTTTCGTTCACCACCTGATGTCCCAGAGCTACAAAAAACAAAACAAACCCACTAAGCCAAACTATCTACAGAAGCACTTTAAACAACATTTAGCGCAAAGGACACAAAAAGCATAACAGCCCACTAAGACAAAGCTACCAAAAAAGTCAATAAAGAACACAAAATTTTAGATTTTTCATGTAAAATTTTTTAGGCCTTTACCTAGTCAAGAACTCAGAAATGGGCTTGGAGCAGAGGATAGGAGAAGTATCTCCATTGGCAATACGGTTGATATCAGCATGGATATCTTCATAAGTGATTACAGGCATGATTTTTTTGAAAGACTCTCTATCCGTGTGGCCATTAAGGCCATTTCTTTGCAGGTACTCAACATGAGCATTGCGTGAGAGGATCTCTGAAAGAACCTTCTTTTGAACCTCATCAGGGTTTGAAGTAACATTTTCAATGAACTCAAGTTTCTTCTTGTTCATCTCATCAAGACTATAATCACTAGGGTATGAGTTCTTTGGTGCTTCAGGCATGGTGGTGGCTTTTGCAGTTTTGTATGAAAGAGATAAAATTAATAAACTTCAAAGAGTTTTATTTTGTGTGTTCTTTTGTGTGTGTGTGTGTGAGAGAGAGAGAGAGAGAGAGAGGCTTGTGTTGTGTTGGTTTTGGTGTGACGGAAAAATGAAGAGAGAAGTGGGTATATATAGAGGGAGAATTCAATTGAAGCTGGCTATGCTTTGATTATAGGGGATTAGATAGTAAACGAAGAATGCAAGTTTGGGGACATAAATGTAAATATCATCTGATTTTTCCTTTTCTGAACATGCCTCTGTTACTATTACACCCCATGAACATGAAAATTTCGTGCCTTTATGGTCAGATACCATGTAAATGAAAAAAGTTTAGTCATGCAAATTACCCCCTTGAAATGACTTACTATCAAGCAATAATTAGTTTTGCAATGCACTTTTGTTCAATTTTGTTAATTCACTAATTTTTTTAAAAAAAATAAATGAATAAAATAAAATAAAGATAGTACATTATAATTGTGAGCAGCAAATGCTAAAAAGTTAAATATTCAAATCTATTAAACTAGTTCTTTTTTCCAAGTTTTTAACCCAATAAAAAACTCCCATTGTGTGCTTTGTTTGTTGTACAAGGGAAGCTTGGGAATTTTCTTAATAATCCCCACCTCACACCCTTCTGGAGGTGTTAAAAAAAGGTCATATCCGGAAATTTATAACCGGGAATATCCGGTGAAAATGTCGCGGAATTGACCGGCAGTCTGCGGTAGACCCGCAGTAATTTCACCAGTTACATGGGCACTTGTACTGCGGGCGTTTCACAAAAAACGGCGTTACGTTTAATATATCGCGGAATATTAAGTCAATATATCACGATAAAATTTGCAGGAGGATGGCATCGATATGAGTTGGTGTACGGTAAATAATTGGGGGGGAGCCGGAGCTTTCTTGTTGAAGTATCCAAGTGGGACCAGCCAGCTGGCTGCCAAACTCGGCACTCTGACACGTGTACTTACGGGACTTTGGTGCCTTCACGTAGTTATTTTTGTGTACTTTTTTTTAACTCGCGACTTGTGGGATCCATTTTACCGCCTGTTTCACTTCTACCCGGTATGTGCTCCCTTTGCCATTTATCAACCCTCCCCCATTTGACTGCGGCTTTGTGTATGCATAGATTAGAAAACGATCAGGCGATCAATTGGCGGTCAGTGATTACGCACGTCAAATGGGGAACAACTCAGACACGCGACACAATTCAGTAACGATGGAAATACTATTAATACTATGAATTAATTAGACAACGCTGCGTAACATCATCGCTTATCATATAACGTAAACAATTGACGTTATGATGCATTTCGCATTTCAGTTAAATTGAATCGATTGATATCATATGTTTAAACATGCCTCAATCATTGAGCAATAAGAGTTCGATCCGTAACAAATAAATGGAATGTGTTCATACACAAATTAATTGAAAGAGCAAAGGTTGGCGAAGGATTGTAAAATTATGTAGGGAACAAATTTGATTCTCTTTTCGGTTAGATGTGAACGGATCGTGAAGGTGGAATAAAAGCAAAATGGTTAACCTAACCGAGGCTGCAATGGACGGAGAGAAATAGACCCATAACTAAATTTGCAATAATTTTTATTGGAAGATTGTTGCGTATTGAGAAACTATATTTGGGAAAAAGAAACCTCGTGGAAAGCCATATATGACGAAGAAATGTAATGAAAGAACAACTACACGGGGCTGGCTAGTGGATTGCATGTGGACATAAGCATCGATGACTTTCTTTTATTTGTGTATGGCCAAATTATCAGCACTTTTGTGAAAGGTTTTGGCTCAAATGCCTTACTAAGTTGGTTAAACTTAGACATCATATGTTTTTCAGTTTTTGCTTCCAAAGTTGGTCAAATTAAGTGTCGAGTGAGTGCAGTTTTGAGTGTCATTGCCTATATTCTCCTTTTCTTTTAATTTCATTCCTCCTTTGTAATTCCCTCATCAATCTTAGACCCAAAGTTTGACAATAATATATGGCACAAATACAACGCATTTGATGAATAATATAAGTTTGTCAAACGTACTTTTTAATTTTACTCTTTTAATGAATCTTGACAAAGCGAGGGAGAGTTATACAGAAATAAAAATTGAAAGTAACACAAGCTGAAAAGGTGGCTGGACGAAATGGAGGTGGGAAAACAAATAAACGAATCAAATTCATATCGAATCGTAAAAGAATTGGGCCAAAATTCTATTGATTTGGATTCGATTCGTTTATTAAATGAATTGAAATCTCATGATTCAAATTTAATTCATTTAATTCGTTTAGTAAAATTAGAAAATGAATCAAATCGAATTGTGATTGGCTCACTATTCATTTATCCTCTAATGAATAATAAATGAATTTTAATTTATATATTCTTTCCTTATTATAATTTGTAATCACTATATTAGCTTTCAAATTTTATAATTTTTTTCAAACATGTTTAATGATGAATTCGTAATTTAATTAAACCAATAATAAATGAATTTTAAACGAATGAATCGTATCTGATTCATTCATGATCTGTTTATTAAATAAATTCTAAAGAATAAACGAATCAATGTCATCAGATCCAAATTCGATTCGTTTAATTAAAAATCGAATCAAATTCACTAATTTATTAAACGAATCAATTTTTTTAAAAAAAACTCAAAGCCCATTTAATTCTCATCCAATCCAATTGAATAAACAAATTCTAATCCATATTGCCACCCCTATCAAAACTAATCCTCTCCTAGATAATTTTTACAGAAAAGAAGTATAGAATGAGAATCTTCACAAGTAAGCACAGGAAGACGTAGCACCTAAACTAGCAAGAGCATCCACGACCTCATTCTTTTCCCTAAAAATTTTTATTTTTAATAGTTAAAAACTTAAATCTATTCATTTTGTAACAAATTGAATATAAAATAGTAACAAAATTGAAATGGGTTTTCTCTTAAAATCCAAAATTTCGCTAACGCATGCACCCTTTGAAACAAAATCTCGATTGACTTTTTTTTTTTTTTTTTGGATGGCTGTATGATAGTTTCACTTGCTTTTCAAAGAAATGGCATTGATAATGATGTTGTAGCATATATTAACGAATCAAAAAACTACATGCGCATGCATTTTGGTACCTAACATATATCCCAAAACTTTTGTTTGCTCGAGGTCAAAGCACAAACTAAGAATGAAAAAAAGAAAAATGTATGGCAACAACACACTCAATGCCCAAATGTCAATACCCATGTCGTAACTAGAAGGGATTAATCTCACTAGTTGAACTTATGATCCATGTTAATTACTCGATAACTAATTGAGTCGTCGACGATCAAAAGAAGCGAGAAAATGCCACGTCACCACAAAATCACCGAAAGTTTGAACAGCTGCACCACATCCTGATTGAGTCCTATCTCCCAGAATTGAAGAGAAGTTGCTGGGTGGAAAAGGTCGTCGAACCAAGTTGACATCAGTGCCACGTCATCACAACGGCATCCACCAAGGATGTCTCCAGTTTCGCCACCTGCACCAGCCCAGCCTATGTTGCCACTTGTCCCGGACCCTTCCAAGTCAATAATACCCTCACGTGCCTCACATTGACCGGTAATAATAATATGATCCGATGGCTAGAGCCCCTAGTCCCCTACAACAAAATTAATTAGGCTTTTGATTAGAAAAAAATGATAAAATAAAATATGATTAAAAAGAAGGAGAATTCAGTGGGGCCCAGTTGCTCAGTGGGAGGAGGGATTGAGGGAGGGCGGGTGCAGCGAGGCAGGTAGGACCGCACCCAACTGGGGCGGGCGCGCTTAGTGCTTGATGTAGGAAGCTCTAGTGAGAATGTGTGGTGTGTGAGGGAGACAGAGACAGTAATGCATATCTTTGACCGTTGACTTTTTGTTTGGCAAGATAGTTCTATTTTTATATATTTTTATTTGTTAAAAGGTTTTCTTTAAGAAGTTTGAACATCTCGAGATATATGGTGAAGGAAAATAGAATAAAAGAAATCAAAAGACGTGAATGTAAAATTAAATTAAAAAAAATTAAGAGCCTCAAATCCCTGCCCTTCTATCCTGTCCCCCATTATTCCAGCTTTCTTACTGTTCTTCCTTAACTGTTGGATTAATTGATCAATAATTTGGTCAATGGATGCTTCTTTTTATTGTTTTTAAATAATCAGTGGAAAATTTTTTTTTTATTTTTGAGAACTTTTTCAATGACTTTTTTTATTTTTTATTGGCATTGAGCAATTAATATTCAATAATACATGCACATCCTTAAAAAATACGAGCCATCAATAATTGATCAAAGATTTAATGCTTGATAATTCTACATTTGCTAATATTTAACAGCACCAATTCTTCGTCCAGGGTGCCTAGAGTCAAATTTTTATTTGATTTAATAAATTTTTACTATGTAACAAGTAGCTGATCCAGTTTGTACTAATGGCGTGGTAACGGGTCAGGATTTACCTATCGTGATCCTGTCTCGAATGATTGGGACAAATATCCTGAATGCTGTCCGTAGCATTGGGGAAACACACTGAGACTTAGGAATCGGGTTCGGATCAGTTTTTATTTTTATAAATATTCGAATATCAATTTAAAAGAAAAAACTTAAATACCGGTTTAGATTTCGGTTCTCTCAGTTGAACAAAAGAATTGGAATGTTTTTGTAATGATACCAAAACATGAAATATGTTATATGTTAATTGGCTATGTAAAATGATTACAATAAATCTACTCACACACAATTGCTATTTTATTTTATGTTGCAGCTATTGCGATTTTTATTTTTTCTTTACAAATTTATGTTTATTTAGATGGAGCACTGGAGTTTAGATTTGTATTCTTAAATCTTAATATTTCATATTTTGATAGTACTAGTTAGTAAGACAGTAGTAATAAATGTGTTTTGAATATTTTATCTTTATTTGTAAGTATTTGTAATGAAACTATGATGAACTAATTGTTGAGAAAAATTATTCCATTAATGAGGCCTAACAGGCTAAAAAGTTGGAATTTAAAATAGACCAAATAGGCCCAGAACTAAAATAATCGAACCGAACCGAGCTGAATGGATTGGTTTATATTTGGTTCTTTATTGTATCTGGTTCTTTTTATAAAATAACCGATTTTAATCGGTTCTAGTCAATCTCAATCTGAACTGAACCGTGCCCACCCCTAGCTGTCCGGAATAGTAAATCAGGACAAAAATATGTCTTGATTCCAACTCTATCAAATCTTGAATCCTGATTTGGATCCTGAATTGTCCTAGATGACAAGAGTTTTTTGTCATACACTATGGATTCTATCATAAACATATGTTATACTCCTACAGCCGATGTGTCATATATATTATTTATCAAAATGACTTGTCAAGCACATATGACCGATATTTTAGATTTATGTGATTAATCAAACTGATTTGTTCTAAAAACCTAAATGTCAGGCTATTTGGGATCCTAACTGAGATTTTCAAACGTCTCGAATTTTGTCTTGAACAATGAATCTAGAAAAATTTGAGTCCCGAATTCTGACCTGAATAGCAAATCGAGACAAAATTTTGCACTAAATCCTCTCTCGAACGAGATAGGATCCCGAATCTCGATCGATTTGGGGAATTCTGCGGACCCTATACACAACACTAGATCCAATTTCTATTGAATATTATATAATACAAATAAATAAATAAATAGAAAACTAATAAGTGATTGATCAATTACATTTTCGAGTAATAAATAAATTCAAATATCCTATGTAGTCAAATTCTCTTAGAAATAATAATACTTGGTATTTGTATTGTAGATAAGTAATGTCACACAAGAGAATATTTGAGAATGTTTTAAAAGTTGCACCGAGCATTCATTTAATTTGAAGTAATCGCACATGTACATTCAAAGTTTTAAATGCTTGCTGAGATATTAAACTTCATTCTAATTAAATTAAATAATTACCTACAATGCTGGGTTTAGAATTTCTTAATTAATCAGACAGTTAAGGGCAAAACGATGTGTGTATGGTCATTAAGAACCCTTTCATGCATACAATTATCAACGTGAGTCATATAATTACATAAGCACAGGCACGCGAATTACAAGTTGCTACACGCTTAATTAATTGAAAACTTAATTAAATTAAGGCCTATATGTTAAGAGTTCACATTGGTTTGGATTTGATCAATCATAGTATCACAACGTGTAGTGTGTAGGGTACCAAATATGTTCAGAAACAAGATCTTGTAGCACGAGAAAAAGCTGACAGTTTATGCCCTAATTACAGCCCACAGCACATGGTAAATCACCATTAATTAAAAACAACTTAATTAAGTGAAAATTAAACAAGATAATAATGTGGTCCCAAATCTCAAAATTTTCAAATGGGTTAATATGTTGATATGGGAAGATAATGCAATTAATTGAAGACATTTTTATCAGATCAATAAAGGGGTGTACCATCACTGCATCGTTAAGGCAGGATCCTGCTGCTACGTAACATTTTTTTTTTCCCCATTACTTACAATCAATGATCAAATAAATTAAGTACGTTAATTGTCTGTAAATCACATGCAAAGTGATCTTTAGTTTACATATATATATATATATATAGTCAAGGGTGAAAGCTGCTTTTTGCTTTGACACTTCAAAAGCGCTTATTGGAGCTCGTGTTTTCATTTTCTATCTCATCTTTTCAAATATCACCCCCAGAATTACAAATTAATTAAGACTAGGCCAATGCTCAGCTTCCAAGTCTATGTAATGATGGGGCTCAAGGAGTGAAGAAGACAACAGCTGCATGCAAATATGCCCTATAGATTGCTAGTGACCTATCATTGTACATCTTTAAATTTATCTTTGTATGTTCAGATGATGGAAAAGATATCATGTAGCAATATCATGAAACGTTTGAAACATGTTGCCAAAGTAAAGAAAATGTGGCATTTGTTGAAGCCTCCAACAAGTTTCACTGCAAATTCTTTAAAATCTTTCTGTCTCAAATCCTATCCCCCTGGCTATTAAATCAGTATCCCGTTTGACATTGTGAGCCTTTTGCATTAATGGCCGGCCATGCTCTTTTTTTTTTTTTTTTTTTTTTGAGTCACTTGCGGCGTTCTTTTTCTCTCTGTTTCTCACTTTTGAAACTAATTATGAGATTAGGATAAATCTAATATGTACACACAATTTTTTTTGATACAAATGTTCTATTTTAACAAGATTTGGACTTGTATATATTACCATCGGAGAAACGACGTTGCTTTGCGTATATGTATATAAATCGGCAGTCTAAATTGGTATTTTAGAAGCTTGATTCACGTTTACCTTTATTATTCAACCTAACCTAACGCATTTCTAAATGTCCAATTATTGATAACATTTATAAAGTTCAAAAAACTTTTTTTTTTTTTTGGGTTATATCAATCATATACCACTAAGTTAAAGATAACCCTAGCTAGTATTGTCTTATCACTTATAGCTAGTTTATGGTGATCGTTCCTGTTTGCTAATAACATCTTTTAAAAAGTTTTGAGATTCTCTAAAAGATAGAATATTATCCATTGATCTAGGTAATTTTTCATTACTTTTTTACTGTATGAATAATTCTCACTTCTCTAAATTAAGAAAAATAAATAGACACATCAATCTTCCAATTAATATTGCAATTTATTCGCTTTTTTTTTGGAAAATTTATAAAATTAGCCATTATACTTTAGCAAATTACAAAACTAACCACACAAGTTTTTTTTCTATCAAAACTAGCCAAACAACAAATTTTCGGACGAAATTACCCTTGTTTATCTCAACCAAGCTCACCAAAATCTCACTCACCCAAAGTTGTTCTCACCTATCGGCAACACCATAGAGCAAATCGGAGTTTATCACCAGTGGCCAATCTCTCCGGAATAACGTTCAATAACATCAATTCCACCAAAATCAATTCTAATAGCAATCAAGATATCCTTGATCAACAGTTGAAGTTGAAAAACCCTAGGTTAACAATTTCAAATAGATGCTTTTATTTTATTCTTGTGTTGTTGTTGTGGTGGTGGTGTTGGTGGTGGTAGTGAAGGTTGTTGGTGGTCTTGATGCATTGTTGAAATGTGTTGGTGGAAATATTTTGCTATGGGTGCTGACCAATTCGCGAAGATTCGAACAATGGGCAGCACCTATCGCACAAAAATTTATGCGACAGCTTATATGTTGCACAAAATTTCAAATAATGTATTCTGAATTTTTGTGCGATAGTCTTCCGTCATCCCAAATTTTGTGCGACAAGCAAGCCGTCGCACAAAAATTCAGATAATATAATCTGAATTGTTGTGCGACAGCTTGCTCGGCGGTTATTTTTTGGAGGTCATAATTTAGACTATATATGTCCATTTTTTGCGTAAAATATACCGTTTTGAAGCTTGCGACGAAACGAATCAAAACCCACAACCTTTTTTTCCTAGTCTCCCTTATAACCAAACAAAAAATTTGCCTCAAGTTAAGTGTGACAGGCATTTGGTATGACTGTTTTTGTAATATCCATATAAAATGTGTCGTATATTAACTTTATTATGTTTTTTAGTGTGTAGACACATTTATTTTTTTGTACTATTTTCAGGTTTAATGGATTCAGTTGTACTTCAATTGTGTTACAACGGTTGGTGGGAGACATTGGCAGATGGGCGTATGGAGTACGTGAATAGCAATAATACAGCTTTTCTATTTCAGAAAGATTGTACATTTGATCAGTTTCTGGCAAGAGTTTATGATGTTTTATGAATAAATCATAATGAATACAATATTACCATGAAGACAACTTTGAGGTCTAGTAATACAGTGTATCGTACATGTTCATTACCTATGAATATATTTAACGATGAAATAGTCAAGGTTGTGTTACATATGGCCTCTGACGTTGTCAATTATGGATGTATTCTTGTATTTGTTACCACATCTCCTCGAGTTGAGAACAAAGATATTGAGCCACTTGTAGAAACTGAAACTTCTTTCAAAGCAAACGTCTCTGTCCCCGATAGTGAAGAAGAGGTATTACCACAGACACTGTCCTTACAGTAACGTTGCTCTCCACTCCACGACAACAATGACACCATTAATGACAATGGTATTACCCTAGCGGATTTTGAAGAAGAGGCATTACCAGTAACAACGTCGTTAGAGCAACGTTACTCTTCATTCTATAACAATAATTTTCGCAATAATGATGATCCTATTGATGACATTGGAGAGGTAGCAGTAAACAATGTCTGTATGGAATGATATAATAATAGAACAGACAATCATTTCAATAGTTCAGTTCATGATGGGGGCGTCAGTCCTTCTGATATTCGTACTAATGATGAGGATGGAGATCAAAACGATATTTTTATTAATAACAGAGACAACCGACCTATTCCTTCAATGGTCTATTCGAGAAAGAGAACAATAGTTGATCACCTCATAAGTCTTGCTCCAGTTTTACCTTCGAACTTGGCTACTCCAGACTTGGTCAGAAATTATAATTATGATGATATTGGTATGGGTAAGTTGTTTGCTGAGAAGAATGAGTTAATAGTAGAACTGCGGAAAGCTGCCTTGAGGGGTAAGTTTGATTTCAAGATCACACGGTTTTGAGGCCCAGTGTTCTTTGGAATCATGTAAATGGCGTATTCGAGCAACAAGAGCTTCGAATGACCAGAATGTACCTTGGTTAGTAAGAAGAGTTGACAATGTACACACTTGTTGTAATGAGGTATTGGCCGGTAGTATTCGTCAAGTAAGGAGCCAGGTTGTTAGTCATATTATTGCAGACAAGTTTATTCAGGAAAGACGAATATACACTCCAAATGACATTAGAGCAGACATGCAGCAGGAACATGGTGTCCAATTAATATATTAGCAAGCATATCAGGCCAAAGAAGTTTGCCTTGAAATAGTTTGAGGGAACCTTGCAGAATCATACAACTTACTTCCTAAATACTCTCATGTTTTGATCAAAGCAAATGAAGGTACAGTTACTCACCTGCAGCGAGATAGAGATGATAATTTTTTTTATTACTTTGTCACTCTTGGATCTTCTATCAAGAGTTTCATGCAGTGCATCAGACCATTGATTGCTGTAGATGATACTCATCTAAAAGGGCTATATCGTGGAAGTATGTTTGTTGCAACATGCATGGATGGAAATAATCAATTGTATCCATTAGCCATTGGGGTTATGGATTCGGAAAACAATGATGCTTGAAAATGGTTTATGACGAAATTACATAGAGTTATTGGTGATAGGCCTGAGTTAGTATTTACATATGATTGCTGCACTGCAATCAAGTGAGCCGTTCTAAAAGTATTTTGGCAGCTAACCATGGCATTTATTTTTACCATGTCAAAGGTAATGTTAAGTCAAAATTCAAGGTGTATAAAGCTCTTTGGGATGAATTTGAGTCTGCCTTCATAAACGCAGCAAAAACATACGGGCACGAAGAATTTAAAAAATAACTTGAAGGGTTGTGGCAACTCCACGCGGGTGCAGCTGACTACTTGGAGAATAATGTTGGCACATGTAATTAGACAAGGTCTGAGTTCAAAGGTAGGAGGTACAATATTCTTACCACCAACATTGCAGAGAGCGTAAATTCATTAATGAGAGAATCGCAGAAATTTCTTATAACTAATCTTGTTGATTACTTTAAGAAAACATTGCAGCAATTGTTTTATGATAGGAAAATTACGGCTGAGTCGATAAATACCTGTCTAACAACGTGGGCAGACGAAATAGTCTTTGACAGGAGAACTTTGGCAAAAAGAATGACCGTTCGTCCTGTGTCTCAGTATCGATTTCATGTTTTGGGTGGTGGTATTAAAGAGGGGATAATTGACATACGTGACAAGACTTGTTCCTGCAGAGTATTCAAACTTGACTAGCTTGTTTGTGCGCATGCAATTGCTGCTTGCCTAGCAGTACGAGTGGATTGCATAAGCCTTTATTCTGAATTTTATACTAATGAATCATTAGTGATGGCTTATGCACAACCGGTAGAGCTTGTTGGCGACATGGTAGATTGGGAGGTTCCTGAGGAAATCCAAGCAATGAAAGTCAACCCACCAATAGAAGCACCACTAGCTGGCCATCGTCCAGAGCTTAAAATACTCTCTGCTGGTGAGGATGTAAATAGAAGAATTGTAAGATGCGGGTGGTGCAATAAAGCAGGCCACAACCGCAAAAGGTGTAAGAATCCCATTGCGTCAAATCGAAACTAATTATATTGTTCCAAATACTTATGCACTTTGAGCACTTATTTTTTATTTATTGTAGAATTATATATAACGAAGAATTTAATTTGAATTATATTGCAAAATAATTATTTGAATTATGTGTAAAAAAAGAAAAGTTTCGTAGACACCAATAATAATAATAAATATAATGGCTTAAAGTCCAATATTACTATTAAATATGTTCACGACAATCTTCTTCCTAAAGTTTAAGTCTATAGATACCACTAAATCAAGTCTAAGTCCGAACATCAAATACATTGTAAACATTAAAAAAAAAAAATGTCGCAATCACCACTTTCAGGCTCTTGTTGTGACACGTCATTTACTATTCTGACTTTCCAAGGGTCGGCATTCCAATTTTTTTTTTGTCATGTAACTAAAACAAAATTAAATTTATTTTTGTTATTAAAATTTACAAAATTATTACAATAAAAATTTAAAGATTCTCGTCGCACAAAAATACAGAGCTTGTGCTTTTGTGTTATAAAAGCACAAGTTTTGTTTTTTTGTGCGACGGGCAGCCCATCGTACAAAAAATTTGAACTTGTGCTTTTGTGGTTGCACAAGTTTTTGTGTTACTGTGTGCTCGTTGCACAAAAAAATAGAACTGTTCTTTTGTGGTCGCACAAGTTTACTGTCGCATAAAATAATAGAACTTGTGTTTTTGTCGCACAAAACACAATTTATCTGTCCCACAAAATCCAATAATAATAATACATACAATGGCCTAAAATCCAATATCATCATTACATATCAGCATCACAATGTCCTAAAGGGCAATATCACCATTAAATATGTCCACAGCTATCTTCTTCCTAAAGTACTGCCCATGGCCACTACTAAAATTAAGTCTGAACCCGAACATTAAATACATTGTGATCATTAACATAAAAATACCGCAATCGCCACTACCAGGCTCTCGTTGCGGCATACCCCTAAATATTTTGACATTCCAAGGATCGGCACTCCGCAAGTCATGTCGGACGTAGCAAAACACACCATATCCACGTATGTGAAATGTTTTGACATGATTTCTTGTCGTCTATCAATATAACTATTAAAGTTGTAGCTATATTGTAGTGAATCAAGGTCACAAATACCATCATTCCATAATTGCTTCAAAAAGTCCTAGTGGATGTATTCTAAGAAAAATATCAGGGGAGTATCAACATCAATATGCAATTACAAGATAAGAAATTATATTGACGATTATAAGTTCTGCAAGCTTATTACCCAAAAAAATGTATTTGTATGTGTGATGTGCTGAGACATGGCATTTGGATACTGTCTCTATTTTTCACTTATCAATCGCAAGTACTCATGGATGTGCTGTAGCGGAATAGAAACATGTTGATTTAGAATATAACTAGTAGATAAGACATTTAAGAAATAAACTTAACAATGATTACCTCATCTCTTAACCATCCCAGTGCATCATGGCTCAATAATATTTTAAAAAATTTGTGCGACTGTCGAATAGTGCGATCCACTGTTATTTGGCCAGCAAACCACTGATCAAATTCATCAAATACCCTTGGATCCTTTAATCCTCTAAGTGAGTTTAAATCCACATTAGTTCTTTCATCAATGTCACAATCCATTATTTCAAGTGTAGGCACAGGCTTGATGTTCCTTACTCTCTTGAAATAAGGAATCATGTAAGGACAATTAAAAACGTACGAGGGCCGGTAGGGACGTCCAAACTTACTTATGTCTGGTGGTGCCTTTGTGAAGATTTGGACGTTATCACCACTTTGTTCCCCGTAGAAACTGTATAATGATATGGGAGTCTGATAATTGTTGCCAAAAATATCAGTATATACTCCCTGGTCATCTGGGGTCTGTCAATTAGCCAAGATAAATATATTAAACTCATGTCAGATTAAAAGGTTAAATAACAAACATAAAATTCTAAACTGCCATACCATATACGAGCGTCCAATCGAAGAAGTATCGTATGAACGCTTGGATGTACCGTCATTATATGAATGGATGAACCCAATCACATCTTGTCTAAACTCCTTTAATTTAGACTTCAGGTCAGAAATTGAGTCATCAATTTTGTCCATCCGTCGAATAACATAGTCGCAATGGAACTTTGTCCTCCGCTGTTATGACCAAATAAAAATATAACAGGACAGTGTTAAAAGCATTTATTAATTTATATACAAGAAATGGAAATGATCATTAATAAAGATATAACCTCTGAATCTTGTGCATCATCATAATCGTGTGCATCATCGGAATCGTGTAATTGATCGTCATCATCAGCCGCAACCGGCTCATCCTATAGGGGGTTTTGCTGGTCATCTGCTCTGCTCACGGTGTCTTGAGGCTCTGGAACTTCCTCTCTAATAGGCAGCGCATTGATTGTAGATTGATGCTGCATAGCGTATAAATAGCCATGAGAAAATAATTTGAACAATTATCGAGCCTCAATGGTGTTTTAAATTATATATATATATATATAGTGTACTCAATGATACCTACATTACGAACCCATCTTGGGATGTACGGAACATAATCATCAACAGTCTTCCAATAGTTTTTAACCTTTTCTTGTGCATTTGGCTAGACGATTTGTTCAACATTCTCCTGTCATATAGTAGATAAAATTTCATGTTGGAATACTCATATAATACTTAATAATGTTAATAGTTAATTTATACATTAAATACTTACAGTACGAGTGTTTTCGTTGAAAAATGAATACACCGCATCGTAAGTTATTTTTGAAAAATCAGTTGCCTTCCATTTTAAGATGCGCAACATCTTCTTCTTTGTTTTTACAGCCCACTCTAATGGGAGCCTCTCAATCACTTCAAAAACCCAGGCCTATACCAAGTAGAGTTACACAATTATTTTTGAAACAAAGCAGTTGCCTTTCATTTTAAGATGCGCGACATCTTCTTCTTTGTTTTTACAGCCCACTCTAATGGGAGCCTCTCAATCACTTCAAAAACCCAGGCCTACACCAAGCAGAGTTACGCAATTAAAAAAAATAACATCATGAATTCATGAGTACCCATACACCCATTTAAATTTTTATTTTTCCAACCCACCTGAACTCCAAAAGTGAAGCCATAGAGATTGTATTTCTCAATATTATGAGAAGGATTTTTCCAGTGATCATTCTTATATTTCTCGGCTTTCTGGTTCAGAGCATTATTAATGTTGTTGTATACCGTTTCCCATGATATACAACCCCATGGGCGACTCCGAAAATATTTTATCTCATCAACATGATTCATTAATTTGAAATCAGCTTGACGGTTATCCTTTCGCCCATTCAAAACCATATCCGTAAAGTAATACAGTGCAATTTTTAGGGCTTCATTGTCGTCTATAGCACGAAAGTTCAAATTGGCAAATGCAATATCCAACTGTTTGAGATTCAAGTCTTTAAATTTGCCATCAAAATACTCATAAAGTAGCCTATGGTGTACTGGCGGATTTTTTGGTATGACATCTTCACCACCGGAAAGTCCTGTGACTAAGCACCACTCTCCAATCGATAAACGGGTCAGATGCTCTCTTATTTGAAACCACAACTGATTTGTATTAGTTTTTGCGTGTGTGACTTGCCTAAGCAACAGGTTGTGGGTTATAACACCACTGAATGCGTAGCTCTCCAAATCCAAGAAGTGCCCGAAAATATCACTCTTAAATAACGATAATTGTTTTCGTGTTAGTTTACTCCGGATAGCTTGGATGACTCTCCTAAGTTTTTATGTCTTTGTAATACGGCCTGGAAAATGATTATCAAAGTCTAACTTCATCACACCTAGACCCTTATTTTTTGCCGCGTAACTATAACAAAATCAAATTTCTATTTGTTATAGAATTTTACAAAATTATTACAATAAAAATTTAAAATAAACTTTACGAAAAAAATATAAATAAACACAAATTATCCACATAAAGCTCTATGTTTTTGTGCGATGGGCATCCTATCGCATATAATTTTGTGCGACAGGCATATTATCGCACAAAAAAAATTAAATGTTCTGTACACAAGTACTGTATTTTTGTGCGACGGTCATCCCAGGGCCGACTCAATCATATTTGGGGCCTTAGGCAAATAGTTTTAATTTGTTCTTCTTAAAATTTAAGACAAAAAAAAATATTAGTTATATATTATTTATTGAAAATCAATTATTTAAACACTCTAAAATGTAAAATTATTAAATAAAATTCTATTCTACTATTGATAATCCATGAAATTTTAATGCAATTATAACATTTTCGCTTATTCTTTTTTTAACTCAAATTGTATCTTTTTTTTTACTATTCCTTTTCTAGATTAAACTAATTTTTCTATTCTTCTATTTTCTAAACTTTTTCAATATAGGTTTATTTCAAAATAGATAAAACAAGCACAAAAAAAAGTAGATGAATAAAAGAATATATTAAAAAGAACTAAGAACAAATAAATAACACAACTAATTAAGAGAATAATAAAAAGATTAAATCCAGAATTTGAGATGAAATCATAAATTAACTTTATCTTTATATTAATTGTTTGAGGATCTGAGTAATGACCAATAGTCATAGAGAATAGAGAAAGCTATTAGATTTTTTCTTTTTCTTCTTGAGTGGGAAGTAGAGGAAGCATGATTTTTTTTTTCTCTCTCTCTTTCTTTATCTCAAACACCAAAAACATATCGCTTGTTGATTGTTGGAGGAAAAATTTAATGGATAAGCAATAAAATGAGGGCCTTTTATAGAGGTTTAAAATGAATATAAAACTTTTTAATTATAACATATTAATTCTAACAATGAAATAGAGAATCTGTAGGATTGAAACTATTAATTTATCAGTTTTATAGAAATTAAAACTACTAAGTACTACATTAAATAAACTTTATAAGAATTTGATAGTTTATTTAGGAAAAAAATAATTACAAAATAATAATAAATTAAATGAACAATAATGACTATTAAATTCACTTTCTTCTTTTTATATACAAAATAATCATTTCATGGAGCCTTCATGCGAAACGGGGCTCTAGGCAACAGCCTAACTTGCCTAGAGGTCGAGCGCCTACTGGGTCATCCAATCGCACAAAAGTTTATGCGATGGGCATCCATCGCACAAAAAATCAGAGCCTTTGCTCTGTGTTTGTGCGATGGACAGTAGCCATCGCACTAAATCTAGTGCGATGACTAGCCTATCGCGCGAGTGTCGCGCGATGGGCTGCTGCAAATTCCAATAGCCATCCAACACCCATCAACATACATACAAAACATCTCCCATCCCGCTTGCAACACAACAACCCACCACCGCCATCAACAACTGCAAATAATCAATCCATCACCACCGCTACCAACCCAACACCACAACAACAACAACAAAAAAACACAACACCACCACAAAATCACAACACAAATTAAAAAAAAAAAAGTAAGAACTCATCTACGGTTTTTGATATTTACAATTGATTTTGGAGATCTTAGATGATTTTGAAGGTGATAGGTGATTTCGACCGCCACTGATGGACTCCGGTGCTGCTCTACGCCGCCAACGATAGATAAGTGATTTCGGTGAGAAGTTTTTGGTGAGATGAAGAGGATTTGGGGGAGAGAGGAGGGTGAGAATGAGAGGGGTAGTTTGGTCTTCAAAGTTGGTGTTTGCCTAATTTTGATTGAAAAAAGTTTGGGGGGCCAAAATTGAAAAATACAAAACTATAATGATTGATTTTGTAAATTTCCCATTTTTTTTGGGTTGCCGACACAAACACCATTATCACCGTTATCGATCTTCATCATCATCATCATCATAATATGTTAGAAAGATTAAAATGAAGTGACAATGCATTGCAACACACTGGATAATGCTTGGTACTTTGGCACGTACAACACATTCCGGACATGTCCTTGCAATATTTTCACCAAAAAGCACAAAAATAATTTAACTTTATGGATAAGATATGATGCCAATCCATGCACCAAGCACCATATATATATGTAACCCTAGTAACCCCTATAACTTCAGTAAAGTGAAAATCACTATCGAAATTGATCGCCCACTACCCCAGAATTAATAAATTAAGCTACACATACGCATGTATGTTTCATTATATTCTTTTCTCTGACAAAGTTTTCAATCGAATATCATGAAGTCTCATGGGTTCGGTGAATCAGTGAATGTTTGTGTGATGGGGAAATGTTAGCTCATAACTTTGTTACCTTTTTGACGTGACCTGTGTGTAATGTAATGTTAATGTTGCCTTAGCTTTATTGAAAGTGATTTTACCCAAATGAGGAATTGATGAGTTTGTGTTTCACCTTTAATTTGTTGCTGATCAACTCATTGCTTGCAATAGTGACCATGGGGAACTCTCTGCCTGTTACATGTTATCCACTGACTGTGCATCGATTTCTTGTCGGTAAAGTGCCCAAAAATTAAGCAAACAAAACTGTTGATGCCTCAGTACGTCAATGCCTACTATGGTAGAACAATCTAGAATCATTGTTGTGTATGTGCATTCTGGTTATTGGACTGCAAAAAGATCCAACTCTCAAATTGTTGTGTTCGTTGTTAAGTAAATAATCTCATCCTGACTAAGAAAAAATTTTGATTTAAATATATAAGTTTGGGATAAAGAAGTCCTAGACTCATGAGATACCTTTTAATTATAAGTTAGATACATATGTTACTACTTAAACTTTGAACAAGAAATTAATTTGATTAAATTACTATTGCAAACAATTCTAAATTCATGAGTTACCTTTTAACTATAAGTTAGAGATGTAAACTCTTAAATGTTACTATTTGAACAAGAAATTAATTAATATTGCTCAATAAAGAGAATAGAAAGCAATCCTGAACTCATGAATTATCTTTTGACTATTGAGTCAGGCATATAGACGCCTATGTATTACTACTTAAACTTTGAAAGAAATTAATTTTGCAAACAGTTCTAAACTGCAGGCTAAAAATTAGTTGACTACCAGGAGTTGTGACTTGATGCCATGCATTAGAAAGGAAAAAAGGGCAATGAAAAAGCTGAAATCAAATCTCTCTTTTATTAAAAAGCGAAGATGACACAGAGAATCTAATAGAGAAACTGACCATGCCCAATCTAGCTGGACTCCTCGGCTTATAGGACATTGGTGACAAAGACCAAACATATATGCCCATCTAACTTTTCACAATATCATTACTACAATAAATATTTCTGCCTAGTTAGTGAGGCTTAGATTATAATCATGCATGTTTGTTAAATTTGTGTAGCGAGGAGCAAAATGATCAAATTTTAATATATTATAAGCCAAAAGTGTTGTGGTGTCAAGTGTGCCAGCACTTGTTTTGAATGACTTCATGACCTAAAATATGAAGACCCTATAAGGAATACTTCCCAAATAGGTAAAAACCTAAAAAGGGAATTAACAAAATCATGATCGGTTCTTTGCCCAAAATTTATTAAAATTTTAGGGGCATTGGGATACAGCAGCAAATTAAAGAAGCAATAATCAAATGGGCGAGTTGGGGCATGGCCACAAACCACGTGGCTGTTCCAATAAAATGAGTTTGTCGGCCCACTTTTTAGGGCTGAGATTGGAGGTCTTAGTGATATGTTAAACTTTGTGTCTTGAGGCACTCAAACATTTTGATTATGGTCTACCATGTAGCAGCTATAGGAGAGGATAAACATTAATCTAATCCAAGTTGAAGGAAAAATAAATAAATAAAAAAGGGTTATAAAATATTACGCAAGGACAAGACGGATCAAAAAAGAAAGGATGAAAATAATAATAATGTAATTTATAGCAAAAGATAATGAAGATGACTTTTTAGTGTGTCTTTATAATCTTTGTGATTCCAAAGATTTAATTCTCCATCGTCAAGCATTTGTGGATTAGTCCTAGATTCCTCTTTTAATTGTTATGTTTTGGTTTCCTAATCAAAAAGCAATGTGATTTCGATTTTTTAGACCAAGGGAGTTAATGTCCAATCCAAGTGATCAATTTGCTTAGCTAACACCTTTCAGCCCATCTTTTCATGTCTCTAGTCAGGCTAACTGGTGGGTCCTTTTTCTTGCGAACACCCGCTTGACCACACAGGTGAAGTACTCGAATGAAAAAAAAGCAACTCTCTTTTAGATTATGATTGCACTCATGTGCATTTTCTAGTAGTGTATGCGCGGGTGGGGGGTTTAATTTAATTTGCTTTCTTGCTTGCTCCATTCATTCTTCTCCGTCTTACAAGTTTTGTTTCTTTGAAAACAAAATGTGGGTGACAAAGAGATAGATATTTAGAATTTTAGCAACTTTGAGACCAACTAAGGTGGGGAACATATTCATGTGGAAGTTGAAAAATAATATATAAATGAATAAAAATGCGTATGCTCACAGCTACATTGCACAAATGTGTTCCTCACTTGGGAAAAAATAAATGGATTGGAGATTGACCTATTTTCCAATATCAACAGTCTCAAGAATGAGCTAGTGGACCATGCATTGTTTTGAACAAACGCGTGTTTGTCCAGATAGTGCCATGGGAAATGGAGTTATAAGCAGTTTTTTAAACAATAATTTTACAATTTTTTCGACTATTTGTGTTTTGTGAGGTGGCGTTGCTGATCGTTGAAAGATAGGGGGAAGGGGGGGAGAAGTTTGGAAAGTGTTAATGAAAGCAATTAAACAGGAAAACGCATCTAAAAAGGGAGGTGGCATGTGCTTGCCCCCCTGAAAAATTGACCCCCCATGCATGAAGAATGGAAAGGAAATTGAATGATAATGTTTTTTCTGTTTAAGTTAAGTTAAGCATCCCAATTTGGCCCCCCCACCCCCAGCCTCTTCAGCTTCGAGAATGCTCCCACCTACATTTTCTCTTGTGATGAATTATATCTTCTGCTTATATGTGTATATGTGATGGTAGGTACGGGTTAGAAGCATCCGGACATGAACAAGAGCTAGCTGTGTTGCTGCCACTGTGCCACTTAACTAGAACTATTTTCACACATTTGATAGCTTGTCTATTATTTTCTTTTATTCTTTTTTATACTAAAGTGGCAAGTATTTACAAAGGTCTCTACTAACACACATTTAAAGCAGTATAAGAGTTTTCGGTGCCAGAATTGTAATGTAAAGATCAAATTTTGAATGCAGTTTGCTATTTTATTGACTTTCGATGAAAATTCATTCTTACCGAATGTGCTCAGTCGCAGAATCAAGATTCCGGTTCAAAATGGATCGCAACAGAGAAACAACAAATTTAAGGTGGTAAAAAATATTACACATAAGATTGTGGCAAATTGTAGTAAAGACCCTCCTTGTTTCCGAAAACTTTTCCAGCCTAGCGGGGTCTAGGCCCTCAGGCCACCACATAGATCGTGGACTAAAAAAAGCATGGTAATCGAGTTCACAGTTACAGGCATTTGCTTGAATAGACCCATCCTTCAATCAATATCGTTTTTCATATATGCCCAAAAAAATCATGCAGAATCTCCCATGAGAATACAACATTGTGACAACGGTGACTTAATTGCTTCTCATAATTCATCTTCTCACCCTCCAGCTTGTTGAAATTTATCTAAATGTAACTTCCTGATTGCCATTTTGATCATTAATCATGATTTATAAGAGAGGTGTGTCTAAATTGCATAATGTTATAACTTACTTCAGCCCAAGAGTCATACCCACTGAACTACACTTGACTTAATTCGACACAACTCCTAGATCGATGTAACTTGCACTACTACTATGTAAGTTAATAAGGTCCAAGAGTTCAACAGATATAATCAGAAACCATATGAAAAACTATTCTTCCGCAATAAATTGCCAAAATAATTTACCAAGTCAGTTTAAGAACCTGAAAAATAACCCAGAATCAATGGGCAGTATGAGCAAGGTCGCCTGGTCATGTTTCAAGAAACGAACATAAACATAACAGTTCGAGTAGATCTTCTATCCTACGCAATGCCAAAACATTCTTTAACATCGAGTCCTGAACTCAACGAGCATTCATCATCCGTGGATATTTTTCACTTGGAATGTCGATCATGGAATATGAACATATTTACAAACTTATGCTGCTTGCAACTATCAAGAATATCCCAGACGAAGAAACTGAGATTATTAGGAAGTTTTTAGAAGTTTGTTGCTATGTAGTCGACTAAGTCACCACAAGGCCTCAGATGCAAAGTTTTGTTACTCCCAAAATGAAGTAATGAATCAGCTTGTCTCATTCATACACAGAAACATCTCCATTCCAACTGCATGATGCAATTATGTTAGGTATTATAGGATGGAAAGCAACATCTATACAAGCCTGCTCATATGCCTTGATCTTTCTCTCAAGCTCAGATGATCTACAGTTGTAAAAGTAGATAGAACCATCCGAAGAGCCTGAAACAAGCTTCTCACCATCCAAGCTAAAACTGCACTTGATTGGGAACCCAGATACGCCATGGCTTTCATATCTCTTAAACTTGTCTAGCCTGAAAGGAGGTGTTGAAGAGAAAATTGCAATGTAGTTCCCATTCGACTGTGCAACAAAATAAGGATCAAACGGGTGGTGCCTAACACAGGGGCAAGTATAAGCTTCCACATAAACCTGGTACAGAAGAAAGACAATGAGCAAATGAGAGGAAAAGATCAGAAAATCAGAATTGTCACTTGCTATCCTGGTTCGACAAATGTTCACAATTATATATAAAATTTTGTCCGCAACAATTCCCTAGTATGCATGAACAACAAGTAATACAGTAGAATCTTTTTGCAGTCATAATATTGGGATCAAACTAATTTTATTACTATGAGGAGTTTATAATTTAATAGAGGTGTAGTTACAAAAATTATTGTTTTGACTCAATTATCCTTGGTGAGGTCAGGTATGCACTACATTAATTATTATTTAATATTGAATACGTGTCAAGTACAATGTATAAACATTGATAAAAGAGATAAACATAGTTTCAAAAAACTAGTTCATGTACCTATGTTGTGATGGGAATATGAAAAATCATCATAAAAGTCTAAATGTTTGCAGTCTCTTTAATGTTTTTCTCTCAATATAAATTCTTTAAATACCATATATTGCAACAAAGAAAAGTATTTAATTTCATCTTAAACATGTAATGTAACATCACATGTATTTTTTGCAAATATATAGATACTTATTACAATGTAGAGACAAAATATTTAAGACGGGATCCAAAATGATTATAACTTATTACAAATGTGAGTATATTTTTATTTACAATTGGCCCAAATTGGAATCAGAATTTTTTATGACTATATGGAGGTTATTCTTATATAAAGCATCGCTATAGAGAGGTTTTACTTATAGATATCCAAGTATACTATAGACAGTAATTCTAGTTAATCCAACATTCCAAATATCGAAAGTTTTACCATTGTCACACAGCTAAGCCAGAGCTAATAGAATATCGATTCATGCACATTGAATATAAATTCTGACACATGAAAGACAAATTATTCAGTCATTAATTTCCACATCACACATGAAAGAATAAACAAATCAATTTTCTCAGTCATGTAAGTAATGAAGCTAAGACTTTAGGAAAAGATAAACATTTCAGGAGGAGAAACTCAAAAAAAGACACCGCAAAGAAATGCCAACTTGGACAGTTAAGTTTTGGTAGGTTTTGCTATTTCCCCAAAAAACTAATTGTGCATGTATCATTGTTCTAAGAAATAATTTTGTGATGGCGACATTGGATCTATGGAAAATAGAATAAGCATTTTAATATCCAGCCTCAAATAAATGCCACAAGTTTTTGTGGTTAGGATTGACTAAAGTAAGCATTGCTAGAAGTCATTAACAGATAAAGTTGATTACACTATGATATGCAAATAAACAGGACTAATTTATTCGAGCCATTGCTAGAAGTCATTCTTATATTTTGTACAAAATAAGCAATGCCACTACTTGCACATGTGCGTGACAATTGACAGCCTATGGCTATCTAATTTATTCAAGCTTGTAGCTAACAATGCAAAGTAGAAACTGATCATGCAGTGAAACTCCATTAATTACTTTTGTCTATCCAGAAGAACGTGAAAAAAGGGTGAAATTAAAAAAACTGAGAAGTTGCCAACAGCACAGAGTCCTACTGGGCAAATCGTATTAATGGGAATGCAGGGAAGTCTCCTTGATTCTCTACTGCTCAAGATCTCATTTTAACCACATTATTTGTCTTCAAAATTAGCTCACTCGTTCATTCATCACTTTAAGCTAGGATTTCTTCAATGTTCAGGGATTTTGTAAGCACACAAATAATTTTTCTAACATATTTATGGGTTTGAAAGAGTGTTACTCAAAGATAAAAAAGGGAAAATGAAACCTTCATGAAGAGAGTGGGAGTCAAGAGGCATAATCAAAATAAAGCTTTTAGTGATGTAGACATATAGGAAGGAGTCAACTACCTGTTTGGACAAAGGAACCTCTCGCGAGACATCCCAAACAATAATGGAATTCTCACTCATATTGGCTCCAGATACATCACTAGAAGAGACAAATTGCTTTCCATTAATGGTAAATTCAACGTCGAGAATTGGACCCAGACTTTGAATGTATTCATGTGCCACCTTGCCGGTTCTGATATCCCACAATCTGAGTGAGCCCTTTGATCCCCCAGAAAGGAAGAGGTTGGAGTTTTCTGGATGGAACTTTACTACTCTAACAGCCAGTTCCTCCCTGAAACTCTGGGTCTCTATCCCCTTTTCAACATCAACTAATCTTGATGAACAGTCATAGCCACAAGAAAGCACAAATAGCCCTTGCTGCGACCACTTTACATCGTTCACAGCAGCACTGTGGAAGTTAAGCACACGTGCTAACTTCTGGTCTCTGCTCCACACATTCCATATGCAGATTGATTGATCCATCCCAGCAGAAGCAAGAAGATGAGCTGCAGACTAACTCTAATGAACAGATCAATAAGGCCAACAATAAAATCAATAAAAACAGTTTTTTATGAATACTCAAAGTTAGTAGAGGGAGGGGGAAGGGGAAAATATAATTTCAATTAGAAGAAAAGATACAATTTTTTAGGTGAAAATAATGAATGATTTAGTACGGAATAGACAACATGATATCAATAATGAGACCCTACCATGAGTTGGCGACCAATTTATAGAATTGACAGCCTTGGTATGGTGACAAAGAGCTGTTGACAGCCTTCCAGGTATTTTGCTTCGTTGTACATGGCTCTTTGGTAGATGTCTCAATAATGACAAAATATCTTGTCGTAGATATGTATCTGAAATACTTCCCAGGACTGAAAAACAAGATAAAATATAACAGTGAAGAGACACTTTATCAGTCAAATAAGAGTTGAGTGGAAAAACAAGCAAACAAAGCAGAAATGCGTTGGCACAAGCACCAATCAACAGCATATTACTACACCAATTCAAGTCTTTAAAAGGGCAGATTCAGATATAGTACAAGCTCGAAACCACAATCCTACATTGGAGCCCCAGAATTCAACCTTTACATCAAACAGTGGATCTACATATTTTAATATGCATTTACTTAAATATATGTAATAATATTTCCTTGTCAATGTAATCCAATATTCTAATAAACAGAGCACATGCTGATTAAGTTTGATAACAATGCCGATTAACTCCAAGTAAGTAGTCTCCTTCATTCCAACATCCCATCCTCATCCTGTGTTTCTGCTTAATCTTGAACCCACAACAGCTGAAGTATTTGGTAAGCAGCTACTTTTATTTGGAAGTTAGTGTTTACTAACCCCGTACCGATTTATACCTGACAGCTAATGATTTCATCATTCAGTAATTATGGATTAAAAACAACAAAACTTCAATACAACACATCTACTACCTAAATTCATGATTAAATTAATAATTATTAATAAGGTTAGCTAAGCATATACCCAAAAATTTACCCTATTAGATAAGATATCACATGCTCTTTGATAATTAATCTCATTATACCATCTGAATAATCATACCTAAATCATCAACACAGTTCTTAACAAGCTTCAACTACACTACAGTCATGCAACTTTAAAAACATACATATTTTTAATTTCAGAAACAATTGCTTGTAGAAGTTTGCAGCTTTAGAAAGCGCTTCTACTCAAAACTGCTTCTCACAAAAAGCACTCCCAAACATGCATCCATCCGCACAACATTTACACAAGGCATTTCAATTTGCGACTCTTATAAAGAAAGAAAAGCAAATGGGTTTAACTAATATTACCTTGTGCTTTTAACTAATATTACCTTGTGCAGCGGCAACGAGGGCATTCGGGTCGGGTTTCCGGTCGGTAGCAGCGGGAATACCGGGGCCTAAGAGTGCTCGCTCTCTCTTTGACACGTATCTGCCGGCCACTGAAGCTTCGGTTCGAAGAGCAGAGTGCTGTTGATTCGGGCGGTCAAGAGGGTGGGGCTTTGTTTGGGGATACGGGTAGTCGGGTCTAGGCCGCTTTGAAGGTGGTGAAAATATGGATCGTAATTCGGGTTCGTGTTTCGATGCCGGCTCGGGTTCATCGTCTGAGGTATTGGAGTATGCGTTGCAGAGAAGATCCATTGATCGAAAAGTGGGGGGGAACTTTTCTGGTATCGGTGTGAGAAATTTAACGAACACTGAGGGTGCTTTTGTCATTTTATCTTTGAAACAAGACGTAGATGGGCCGAAGCAGTTTCCTTATTTTTGGGCCTCACAAGATTGCTCATGAGTGGGCGGTTTGACCCTCTCTAAATTCTTAATGAAACCCCGTGCCTAAATAATCAAGACAAATTAAAGTCTTTTTTTAAATGAAAATTTAATTAAATACTTAAATAAATTTTTTTTTATAATTTTTTTTTACACTTACCCTATTTCATAATTTATATTTATATTCTAAATTTTAATTGAAAAAAAAAATTGAGAAACTTTTAAGAACATAGAATAAAAGAGATACAAAATACGTAACAAAAACAAAATAATTTAGGATTTGTATGCATTTATAAATAAAAATTTAAAAGAAGTACTCTTTTTAAGGTGAAATCTAATGATAAGATGATTGATTTTAATTAATGAGTTAGTAGTTAAAGATTAAGCTGGGATACTTTGAAGAATAGAATTCAAAGGAGTGTTGTAAAGATTTTTTAAGGGTGTTAAAAGCTCCGCTTGTGGTTCATCTCTGAGGGTCACTGAACGTTTGGCAAGATGGGTCTTCAACTCTATTAACTCAAGCTAAGTATAAGCCACTTTATTATTATTATTATTATTATTTTGAATTAAGTATAAGCCACTTAGAATACTTAAAAAGGGTCGTATATGCGCAAGCAGCTGATGGTGGCCTGATCAAACATTGTCATTCCAATAAGTAAGTTTTAATTGGTAGAACATTGTCGCTTCAATGTGCTGAATTGATACTTTCACCCCATAAAAAAAAAAAAAAAACTCTCTCCTAAACTTAAAATAACATGAATAAATAAAATTTAATAACGAGTCATTGAGACTGAATCTATTCTACAAGCAAACACAATGTATATAACTAATCAAGCAATAGGTTCAAAAACAATGGAAAAAAAATTCACCAAGTGGTACAAAGTGAAATGTTGTTTTTTATTGTACATTCATCAATTTATTGAAATATGTTTGGCTTAGCTGCTTAGCTAATGAATTTTTGTTATGGATTGTATGGTGTTTAGAATATAATCTAATTTGCTTAATTCACGTGATTTGTAAAAATTCGATGGTGGATTGAATTAAATTAAAAATTTAAAAATCCGCAGTCAGTGGATTGGAAACGGATTTACTTCTTTAAATCCCACAAAAACTCGCGAATATACAAAAAGAATAAAAAAAAGTTTATTTAATTAAAAGTAAAACTTATAAATGTGGCGTTACTATTTGCTAATAAGTAAATAAGTTAAAATATAGTTACGTTAAAACCATATTATATTATATCAAATAATAATGTAAAATAAAAATAATTAAACAATTGAATAATGAAAATAAAAAAAAATATTAAATTGTTCTTTTCGCTGTGTTATATATTTGAAATTTTGAATGTATTATTCTAGCTTTTTTATAAACAATTAATTTATTTTAATCTTATTTAATATTGAATTTGATCAGTAGTAAAATTATTTTTATATAAAATTTTTTATTTAATTAATTCATAGATTAGACAAAATTGAAAATATTTGATCCACAAATCAATCCACAAACGGGTAGATTGAATATAGATTGGGTCAAATCCGCATCCGATCTATAGATGTATAGATTGAATTTGAATTGAATTTCACTAATCCCTACATTAAATTGAATTAAAAATTTATAATTTATAAAATCATGGGTCGGATATAAGTTGACGTGCAATCTATAAAATTTGACAGCAAACACCCCTAGTATACCGCGATCGTGATCCACTAAACTAATGAATAAAAACAACTTATTTTTGCAGGTATTGTTTTATAAGAATGGTCTGAACACAAACATATCAATCATTAGAAGTGAAGAAATAAAATACTAGAAGTAGGTCCATTCAATCTCTTTTCTTCAATTTACACAATCATGAACCCTTTAAAATAGCTCATTACTCTTTATGGCCCTATAGACTATGGTCACCATAAATGCTTTTATGAAATGGTCCTTCAAATATTTATCATAGGCATATAATAGAGGGCATATACCTTTGGATGATGTAGAGATGAAGTCATGCTCTGCACTTGTTGGCCAGATATGTGTCCCACGATGCTTAACTTAAAAAAAAAAAGTTGTATAATTGATTGTAAGTGATTGCCAATTATATATGAATCTTATTTGCCCCATGAGGGCACTAATTTGTCCTTTAAAATTGTGTGGGGGATTTATAATACTAGTCTTCATAATTGAAATAGACAAGAGAAAGATAAATGAAAAGCTAAATATTTACAATGATGTCAGAGATTTCAATAATTTATTTTTAATGGGATACAATACAATTGATATATTTATAATTAGAATTTAATTCAAAACTATTACAATACAGCCCAGAATTTTATCTTTTTTCAAATTGTTCATAAATACATTTTAGAATTAATATTCACAAATTTCTTATAAATTTGGAAGAAAGAAAAAGTAAGCTCCACCTACAAACTAGTAAGAGAGAAAATAACTTCCAAATATATATATGAATTTATATTTAGAATGAGGAAAGAATCCACTAGGACTCGAACCCAAGATCCCAAATTTAACTTAATATAGATGAATCAATTTAATTGAGTCCCAACAATTATGTGTTACTATGAATTCCATAACTTATAAATTACTAATATTCTATCATCCAATAAAAAAAATATCACATTAACTAAGATTTAAATGTCGGCATCTCTAATATGACCCAAATATAATGTACCTTTCGCCTTCTTATATGGATAAAAAAATTTGATATTATTAATATGAATAATTCCACTAATCACTAACAATAAAAAATTCGAAAGTTACTGCCAAAAGAAGAACTTCAATTGCATTAATTCTTGAATGAATAATAGTATAATACTTGTAGCCTTATAATAAAGCTAGAGGACAAAGAAGATAAATTATAATTCACCGACCCAAATAAAAAAAAAAAATACTGATTTACAAAAGCATAAGAGGACAAGCAACAGAACCGGTTTCAACTCAAGTCTTCAAATATTGTAAGATTATAACAAAGGTTTGTGATAATGTGGGTCCACTTGAAGACTAGAGGAATGTTTCATCAAAGAGGGTCAAGAATCAAGATCACGCCCTCTTAAGTCAACCCCACCGAGGGTCTTGGTTGAAGATTAATTTGGTGACAGGACACATGCCCACTAGTCAATTTGTTTATTCACTCATCATCCTATTGAAAATTTTGAAGATGATCGAACCTCCTTTTGAAATTTTTTTTAATGGTTGAAATTTGATAATACAATTTTTAAATCAAATATTTCAAAGCAAAGTCAATGACAAGAGAGATGGTCTTTTTAGGCACAATACCCAAAAAGCCTTCAATTCAACCAACAACAATACATATAAATTTACGAATGAATATTGTTAAGATGATTTTACAACTGATTTAGTTTACAAATAAATTTTACTAATAATAGCCAAGGGAGAGTAACTTTTGAGCTTAATTAGGTGATGATTTTGGAGGGAGGGAGTTGGTAAGGATAGCACGAATTTGGACAAGTTTCCAAGATTAGAATTAATTCCACATATTAATTTGGTTGGTAAAGTAAGTTTTAGACTTGCATTCCTATATTAAAATATCATCTCGATGAGAATGTAAAGCAACTTAAATGTATATTATTGCCACTAAACCATTTGTAGATCTTACTAGAACAAGAAACTATGGATATAGGCTCTATTTTAAAAGTCATGTATATGCAATGGTTAAATTATTTTGAGTTTTTAATTAAACATTTCTATCCATAATACATTGTCCCACTAGGGAGAGCCAACTTTCAGAAAGCAAATGTATATATATATATATATATATATCTTTTGGCTATTGTAACACAAAGTGGAAATCTTAGTTGGTTTTGTAGGAAGAGTGTACAAAATATGAGTGGATTATAGAATGGCTATAAATTAATTAGTTGGCAGAGAAATACAGCATAAAAAAAATGAATATACATGTGAAAAAGATTTCTTAAAAAGTTGATGAAATGGAAATATCATTCAGTTTAATATGATTTCTCTTTTTTAATTGCCGAAAAGAAGAGAAAATCCTTCTTAGTTCTTAGCCAGCCAACCCTTCCTAAGCTTGACGTTAATAATTTACATGCTTTTTTAATTTTTCTAATTTTTATATATACTTATTTTGACTTATTCCCCTCACTCATTGAGAAGAGCAATTTGTTTTTGCTTTAATTACCTTTAAGTGGTAGGGTTCCCGTTTGTTTTCATTTGGTCTTTATGTATTTTTTTATAGGCATTCTAGGGTTACGGGGGGGTTTGCCCAATTGCCCTGTCTCCCAATTGTGCTTTCTTGGATCACACTGATCAATCACCTACCAAACATTACTTTTGTTTCCCAAAATAAAGTACTTTTTGAGTTTGGGTATTTACAATCAGTGGCGAAACTATGAATTTATTTTAATTCAAGTTAAATTAAAATACTCTTTCAATAAATATTATCGATTAAGACTAATACGAACATTTCTTAAAGATTGATATGAACATTACTAATTTTATTGTGATTACCAGTAAAAAAAAATGTTAGAGGCCAGTATTATCATTATTTATTTTATAACGGTTCATAATAAAAATTTTTGAAAGTTACCTTAGCTTTGCCTGTGTGTATTACTACTCCAAAGTTTCATTATAAGAGCCCGTTTGAGATTGTTTTTAGGAGATTTAAAAGTAATTGAAAATCTAATAGCTAATTTTGGTGTTTTAAAAAAAAAAAATTTTGGCTTAAAGAATCACTTTTGATAAAGAGGGAATGAGTAGTTTTTCAAAATTTAATTTTGAGAATCAGTTTTATACTTAATGCAATTCCATATATATTATAAAAATATAAAATTATCCTTCTTAATTAGTAAATAAATTCGTTAACTTTAATGAGATTATTATTGTTATTATTATTATTATTACCAATTATATTGAGATAACAAAATAAAATAAAAATTAATAATATAAAATATTTATTTTAGTTATCAATTATTATATATACACAATAAAAAATTTCTATATGCATTTTTATAAATGTGCCAATAGTTCAACATTATATTCAATTCAGTCATTTATATTCTTACAACAGTTTAACAAAAATACATGAAACTGCTTTTAAAACTCACAGCACTATTAAAAATAAAATTTACCTAATTTTCAATTGATATGTTTACGGCTAATTAGTTATACAGTACAATTATCAACAATTATTTTAAAAATTACAATATTACCAAACTGGCCCTACGTATAGTTGTTTAAGTTTGAGATTTCACTTTCATGTGGCTTATGTTTTTGCACTGTGCTTGGTAGACTTTGAAGTTATTATTAATCTGTGAATTTAGACTTCCATTTAATTTAGTCTAACTAAAAGAATAAAAAGTATGGCAAGACCTAAGACATGAAACAAACAAAATTTAAATGAAAGATGAATTGACTTTTAAATAATGAAAGCTCAGTAAGTTAAAAGTAAAACTAAAAGCCCACCAATCTAGACCGTCCAAATTGCTTCACGTTGGTTGATGACTCTTGGAGTATGTCATAGTCAACAGAAAATTATAGCAGTTGACAACATTTGATTATAAAATTGTTAATAGCTAGGATAATCGATTGACTTGGCAAAACGTGATATTCCAATTCAGATTTGCATGATTTTTGACAACAATATATAACTATCACATCAATCTAAGTTTTAAATATATTTAATTTAATCGCACCAATAATTAAGTTAATCTAAGATTAATTTTTGTTACGTATTTTGATAGGTACTTATTGACTATTGTTCTAGCCAAAGTCATCATGTGTGGGTGTGTGTACATATATATATATATATATAATATATTATGATTGTGGCGTGTACGCGGTGCGTGTTTTACTTTGAGTACTACTGAGTTTGACCTAATTAAAATTTAAAAATTAAGACATATGAAGATTTTAGAAGCACTTTGTGAGATTGACAAATTCTACAGACATGGGCCATGAAAGTAAGGCGTGTTTGGCTGCTGAAATTGTTGCTTTTGTTTTTTGAGCTTTGGTCAGAACCGCTTTCACGATCTTAGTCACTCTTGTGGAGCTAGCTAGCTGCTTGGCCTTTTCATTTTTTCCATTTTTATTTTCCTTTGGTCATGACTCATGAGGGACAAATAGATTAGACAAAATCTCGTGACAAGAAATTGAAGTAGGGTTCTGGTTTTTGTCACGTTGTATGCACATGACCGAATGGCCACAATCTTATTACACCATTGTTACATCGTCTTATAACTATAATTGATATATGAGGACTATTAGTAATTTTCAAATGATAGGATGTTCATCTTCGTTGGTTAATAAACTAAGAAACTAATTAATGTTGTACTAATTGTATATAAAGCTAATGCATATTCCCAAGCGTTTTGATAGAGGGAGAGGAATGTGAACGAGAAAAACTCAAAATTGGAATCTTGTGCAGTATCATTGACAATGACAAGCACTGCTGCTGCGTGAGGCAACAACTGATATTTTGCAGGCAGCAGACCATTAGAAAGACATGCAAATGCGATGAAGAACCCACTTGGAAGTCTGAAGATCCAAATTCAAATGATTCATTTGGGCAAGTTGTAAGTTGGAGAGATTCAACCCAGGCTGTTAATGGTCTAATTAGAACCAAATTCGTGAATGTGGTAAAAATAATTTGGATTGCTTGTTCTTAAAATAGAAACTAAATGTATTCTACTTATACCATTCACTTGCCCAACCACCTCCATTACCCACAAAAGAAATGAAACAATTAATTAACAACTACTTGTTATTTGCTAGTAAAATACAATCAACAAGACAATAATTCTTTAGTTGAATTTATCGGTATATGCTTTTCTTATTTTTATGATAGAGAGTTCGAGTCTTTCCATGTAGTTATAAGAACTTATTCAGTTGATTCTCTGAATTGGATTTTAATGTTGAGAA
This sequence comes from Citropsis articulata, assembly GCA_030449925.1. Taxonomy (NCBI): domain Eukaryota; kingdom Viridiplantae; phylum Streptophyta; class Magnoliopsida; order Sapindales; family Rutaceae; genus Citropsis; species Citropsis articulata. The sequence continues at coordinate 6,971,375 of JASUUH010000257.1, forward strand.
AGTAGTATTGGTATTGTGATGCTATGTCTTTGTTTTTATTATACAAATGTAAGATATAATTATATAAGTTTATAATCCACAGCTGTAAGTGTATTCTAAATACTTTAGAGTTGTATATTTTAAGGCTGCCTCTACCAAGTACCAAGTAGTAATACCAAACACACCTTGGATTAAAAAATATTCAATATTGTGTCACAATTATTAGAAATTTGAAATGGAGAAGAAAATGAAGGGGGTACGTGTAAAAATGGGTTGGGGTGCAAATGATTAGGAAATTAGAAGAATATCATAAAAGTAAGCACGAAGAAGAAGAAGAACGAACGATAAGGCGGTAAGCAAAAAGAGAGGGGGTCGCCTTCGCTTTCAAGGCTCTGACTCTCAGGCTAGTGTAGGGTTTGCGGGACCCATGTGTCGTCGCACGCGTGCGTGCACGCCGCGTGGACCCCCCCGTTGACTTTGGTTCAAAAGTCTTACCCTTCTAAGCATGACGTCATTCAGTTTCTGCCGCCTCGACCTCAACTCAACCAACCTAGTCAATTTCCATTTCCCCACCTTTATTATTATTATTATTTTATTTTTGTGGTCAATTCTAAATTTTAATTCGATCTTTTTTCTTTTCCATTTTTTCCTTAAAAGATTATTACCTTAATTAAAATTTCTTATTTTTGGATACTCAACTGATAATTTTTATTTGCATTTGCCTTTTTTGGCTGATGGGTGGTATACACTTTTGATGATACATGCATGTAAACTCCTAAACAATTTTCTACTAAAAATAGGTGAAACATGAGTTTTAAATTATAAATATCTTGCAACATGTTAAGGTTTATCTTTTTTCACCAAAAAAGTCATAATATAATTTTTTAATATAGAGAGTCATAACATCAATTGTTTTGCTTCTTTTTTTTCTTTTTTTATTTATTCATCTCATCTCGAGCTTTGAAAATAATTTCTCTCTATGTATTAAAGAGAGAAACACAAGTATGCATAACATGATTAGATCGATTAAAGATGCGTTGTATACAATCACGTAGGAAACCGCATCAAATAAGTTCAATATGGACATACCTTATCCTGAATTACAAATTTAATCAAACTTACATTATGCATAACTAATCCTTTTTGAATAATTAATCCTTTTTGACTTTATTAAGAAATGATTGTGAAAAATATAACTACCTTAATTAGAAAATGTTGAATTTCACCTACCTAGATTGAATAAAAATCGAGTCATCCACCAACAATTCTTTTTTTCATATGGTTCATAATAAACTGTGGTCTTATCGGGCACGGATATTGCTCTAATTTAAACCACAATTTATGCGATCTTTAACAACAAAATTTTTACACTTCTTATCATGCTAAATTTCTTGTCGACCATCTTATTGTAGATTTAATAAAAATGATAGTGGATAGATGTTGGAATAATTCAGAATCAGGAATGAATATGTTTTTCCTTTTCGAATTTTTAAAGTGAGTTTTGAATTCGAGGTAATTTTATTTATAGTAGGTCAATTAATTGCTCTTGACGTTTAAGGAAAATCTATAAAAGGTTCTTGTATTTGAGCTATAGCTTGCCTTGCATGAAATTTCCTTGAAGCAGTAATTAGTATATGATTTGTAGGTCTTTAAATTCAGTTTGGAATATATATAGTAGGAAATTAATAATCATTAGTGTTGTTTGTCCAACACTTGTCTTTTAGAAATTTCCTCTGTTATTATTAATTTTATATGAAAAAAAGAGATAAATATATGATGAATTACAGATTCAAAAGTCTTGAATTTGACTATATTTGTCATCTACAATAAGAATCTACTTAAATTAGTAATCTAAAAATTTGGCCCCGCTAAGATTTGTTAGATTTGCTTCTAACTCTTTGAAAGAAAGAGTTGGAATGGGTTGGATCTACTCTAAATATTTTAAAGAAAGAGATGATTGAAAATTTAGGATAGAGCTATCTGCAACTCGTCTAGATATTGAAAAAAAAAAAATTCAACCTTTTAATGCATATATGAATACTTGAACCCTAGTTCAAGAATGAGTGAGAAAGTGTATAACTACTAGACTAAGCAATAATTTGATTGAGTTTCATTATAATTAATTTGTGAAAAGTAAAAATATTATCCAGAATTTAATCAAAATTCGAATGATGAAACAAAATATTGTTTCTTACAAGCTTATGGGAAATTCTGGCCTATGATTGGCCAAAATGGGCTCCATGTGCCTTGGTGGCCAATTTTTGGCATTACCTTACTAGGCAAACGTTGTGCCAATTCGACCATATATATTACTTTCTCTCGTTCATATTATATTATATTTGAAAGAAATAAACTAATTGAAGAAAAAGGGATAATTAAGAGCATCTAAAATAAGAAATTAATAAGAAAAGGAAAAAAAGAAAAGAAATTCAAAATGAAAAGACCTAAATTTTCTCTTGTCTAATCAACCCCCTGAAATGTCAAACATTAATCCAGATACTTGTTTCACTTTGCACAGTAAACCCTGAAAAACAGTTCTTCTTCAAGCTCACACACACACATATATATATGACAAATATGCAGCAAGCCGATCATTTTATGTGACCTTAAAAACCTCCCCCAAAAAAAAAATTGAAACCAAAGAGAGAAGAAGATCAAGAAGCAAGCAAGAGCTATTATTATATTTATTAGCCATGGCAGATGAATTTAACACGACCGCAAACTGGTGGGAATCATCAAGAAACAGGTTCGATAGCGGCTCTTCATCTTCAGCAACTTCTGGTCTCAATAGTAATAACAGTAGCTTTGGATGGCCAGTCACAACTCATCATCATCATCACCATCATCAAATGATTGACATCAAACCTAATGCCGCAGCTACAACAAGATCCTCTATAGATTCTTCGGCTTCGGTTTCCGGTAGTTCAGTTGTTTTTCAAGATTCCCATAAGCTCCAACAAGCCCCTGCGGTTGATTCTGATTTGCAAATGATGGGTTTAGGCCTCTCATCTCCTTCTGCCCTTGACTGGAACCAAGCCTTGCTAGTGTAAGTATCTATATGTGTGTATATATATATACACTCCAATATATGTATATAAAAATTTTCAATTAATTATCGTTTCTTGTTGTTAATTAGTACCCGAGGTGATAAATCTGAGGGGAGCTTTCGATCTATGCTGCAAGAGAATATGAATTCAACAAGTGGGTACCGAGGGTTTTCTCTAGATCATCAACAACAAATACAGTTTAGTCCTCATCACGGCGGGAGCTCCAGTGACAGCACGGTAACGTGCCAGGGCTTGCCTTCGAGTTTTCAAATGGATTCATCATCTCCGGTTAATTTGTACGGAAACGTCCCAATTTTTCAAGGTGGTGGAATATTAGGGTCCGACAATAATCAGAATTATCCTTACGGAGCTGCAGCAGCAGCAAGTAGCAGCTATGGGATGAACACAAGTGAGCTATCACCTTCTTGGTCAGCTGCTGCTACTAATAACAATAATAAAGTGCCTCAATTCTTGAGAACTTCACCGCCAAAACAGCAGCAGCAGCAGCAGCTTCACTTCTCTAACAACGCACCGTTTTGGAATGCGTCTGCTCCCACATCATTGAATGATGTTCGGTCACCGAACTTTTTCCCTTCTTTACAAACACCGTATGCTACTCAAACTTTCGATGAAAAACCAAAGGTAATGTTATTGATTAATACGCATCATCATTGTTTGTTTCTTTTTTTTTTCTTTCCTTTTAGATTAATTCAAGATTAGGGTTTCGATTTTATTAATTTCATCGTTTTTGTTTTCAGCACCATGTATCTGAGGTTCGAGATAACAGCAGCAGCACAGCAGTGAAGAAAAGTAGTGGAGGTGAACCCGTATCCAAGAGGGCTAAAAATGATCAAACGGCGTCGCCTTTGCCAGCTTTTAAGGTATAATTAATATTATTAATAAGTTGATAAATTATTTTGTTAATAAGATGGGATTGGGCTTATTGTAGCTTTGAATTTGTTCATATAGGTGAGGAAAGAGAAGATGGGGGACAGAATCACTGCACTCCAACAATTGGTTTCACCTTTTGGAAAGGTAATTAATTAATAACAAGTTTACTCATCAATTTTTATTTTGAAATATTGATAATGAAAAATTCTTGCTCTTTTATGGATTTTTCTTTGTGACTTTGGTTTTAATGTATGTGTTATTATTGATGTACATTTGTCAGACTGATACAGCCTCAGTGCTATCTGAAGCAATTGAATACATCAAATTCCTCCATGACCAAGTAGCTGTAAGTATCCACAGAAGACCTTGTCATTGTCGCAATAATTATCAATAATAAAAAATCATCACATAAAATTTATGCGGTGGCTTCAACTTTCAACTATTTTTCTTTTTCTTTAAATATAATATCAGGTCTTAAGTACCCCATACATGAAAAGTGGAGGAGCTCCCATACCACACCAACCGGTAATATAAATTGTATATGTATATATATAATTATTGCATAGCGCATACATTATATATTTTTGGTCACATAGTAGTAGATAAAACACACACATACATAAATTTTTTTTTCTTAATATATGCAGAATTCTGAGAAGGTTAAGGACAGTGAAGGGCCAAAACAAGATCTTAGAAGCCGGGGACTATGTCTAGTGCCGGTATCAAGCACATTTCCAGTCACTCATGAGACCACTGTGGATTTTTGGACTCCTACATTTGGAGGAACATTCAGATAGATGAAAAAGAAAGTGAAAGCAGCCAACATGGGGCATGCAGTATGCAATGAACTGATTCTCTGCTACATTTATGTATCTTATCAATTAACCCTAGACAAGTTGTGGGGGGATGAATTGATAAAGATTGATGAATGGTGAAACAATAGGAAACAGAAGCTGCCCACAAACTGTCTAGTCCGGGAATGGAAAATTTGAAAATTGAATTGTAGAAATTGTAAAAGGAGAAACAAAAGAAAAAAATTGTTGGCCCAGCTACAAGCAAAATGATGTAAGTTTGCCCTAGACTGGGACCATTTATGCAGCATATATTAATTGTTGTAATAATTGAAGAATTATGAATTTTTAAGGTTGTTTTAGGGGCTGAGAATATAGGGTGCTCAAGTATAGAATTTGTTTAGAAGAACATTTTTTGTTAGCATAGCTGAGGCTATATATTAGTTCATCAATAGAGATGATAAAGGTGAATTGAGAGCTGGCATTAGCTTTAGCTAGGTAAGCTTTAGTTAAGGGAAAAAGAAAGTAAAGGAAAAAAAAATAAAAATTGAAGGGAATAATTGAATTCCAGATAGGAGTGAGTGTGGGGATGTCATTTGATTGGAAATCTCACTTTTGATTTGTTTATGTGTTTGGAATATGTTAGTGGAAGTCAGAGAGTGACCCACAGCTCCTTCTTTCATGTTTTTATTAATCTATTTATTTTTTTAAAAAGCTTTATAATATCGTTAGAATCGGAGAAATGTATGTGCAGATGCTATCAGACATTGCTTTTAAGTTTTGTGCTTTTGATCCAATGGTCACATAGAGGAGCTTCCATTGGAAGACAAAGAGAAGCAAATTAATCATCTCTTTCTTTCTTGTTAATTTAAATAGAAACATGTTATAATTATTATCCATGTGTAGTTTTATCTTCAAAAGAATGGGCATTTGATAACCGTTGACACTAATGTTGTCCTTATTGCATCTCCTGTACAACGAACTTTAGGGTTCTAAATGTGTGTATTTGAATTCACAATTCTAAAAGCATTTGTATCATATGATCCATGATTAGTGATAAGCAATGATATCATTCTTGATGTTGAATCAATACAACCACAAGAATATGATTACGTACATTTTATCTTTCATCTAATAATTCGAAATATATTTTGTTTTGATCCTTTCCAAAAAATGATAGTTTGTTTTGATCCTTTCAAAATTATGATAGTGTGCTAGAAACTTACAAACGTAACTCATAGTCATCCGCAAATCAAAAGTATATGAAATCATCATCTTTTATTAGGCTGACTTTGTTTTAGCTTTAGGCAACTATGCTACCAAATAAATGGCAATATTACTGATCGAATACCCATCAATTTTTTTCTTGACAACTAGAACTTTCATTTTATTATTTCACAGCAGTACGAGATAGCTTAATAAAAACTATAACATCATAAATTCAAATAGAATGCAAATTATAAGTTAGTATCTCATTGGTTTGAGTTATCTTTACTATTTTTATATATTCTCTTGATTGTAGAAAAAAAAAAACATACATAAAAGCACAAATTTGAGAAAATAGTAATAGCTACAAGGTTGAAATGCTTACATAGACTTTTTATGGTTTATTAATTTTTTATAGCAACATGTGAGATATAATGTGAAAAAAAAAAAAATTTGATGATTCTTTTGTCATACCTAATCTGAAAAAGTAGTAAACATTTGAGTAAGTGTGAAGACTAGTTCAAGAATATTCCCAAAAAGTTAAAAGCTATGGCACCTCTCTCTCTTTGGGGAGAAAGGGTTTCTCAGAAAAATAATAAAAGCCTAATATATATATAATATATAACAGATTAATCATGAACCCCAGCAAAAGAAATTAAGAAGAAGAATTAAAAAAAAGCAACAAATCTTTCTTCTGAAATCTACTTGATTGGCATCTCTTTCTCTCACACTTTCTTTTCCCTCTTACGACTTTTGCACCTATTGGCTAAAGAGTATAATATAATGTAACATATATCTTCAACCCAGCCCCGGGATCAGCACCAACTTTATGAAAATTGGGCTTTAAATTTCTTTACTGAGATACACACAGACAGACAGACAGACACACACACACGCACACTCATATAGTATTTCGTGTGAGAATTGAAGATATCTTTAGCTTTACTATACAATCTCTACATAATTCTCTTCTGCTTTCTTACTAAAGTGCTTCCAAGTAGCTAGAGCCACAATGCTACTGTGGGAAAGCACTTTTGCCAAAGGGATTAATGGTAAAATGGGCATAGAAAAATTTAGAGTGGAAAGCAAAATTTTTGGCCTGCCCAACAGCATGATTGTTGAGAACTAATGGAGTGTGAAATGCGTTACCAGTAGTGAAGGGCATGTGCTTCACTAGTGCTTGACACATGCATGTACAAAGTACAAATTATATGCACATTCACCTATTCAATTTGCATATGTAGGAGATCAGAAGTAGAAAAAAAGTTTGATACTCATTCGAAAGTGTCCTGGCTTGAATTGAAAAACGTAAGATAATGAAGAAAAAAGCAATGGGAAGCCTGTCTGCATTTGTTTCTTTTGCCACATAAGCTTGATTGTTCCAAGTATTTTTATCCACACTTGGTTTTTTTTTTTTTTTTTTTTTGGTTTGATACACAACATCTTAGAATTTTGGTACTAGCCCCAATATTGAGTTCTGCTACATTTGAAGCGTTTTAGTTGGATCTTGCACATATTGATATTGTTGGAATATGGGCAAGAGAAAAATATTCTGATATCATGAAATTTGTAGTTGAAGTTTTGTTTCTTTTGAGGTTCTTCTTAAAAGTTCACTGCCACTTGTTGGGCCATCATTTGTGTTTATTATGTTTCAGCTTTCAGCCTAATCAAGGAACTTTGCGGCTGATTCCGGTGAAATCTTATTTCCAAAGATCTCTAATTAATCATTCTCTGTCAACTTGAGCTAAAGCATAATTATCTTTTACGGATAAGTGAATCAAAATTCCAATGCTTCTTTTCACTCATTTACCTTTCGATCCTTCCCTGTTTCCAGCATAATCTGGGGCAAAGTAGAAGTTCACAGCGGAGAAATTGGACACAGAAACACATGCCCATAATGATGTGTTTAAGAAGACATAAGTTGAACAATGAGCGTTACTCACATGGGGATGTCCCGGTGAGATTAAAATTTATTATTTTTTGTTTTGCCTTTCAGCTTTGTCTGGGTAAATTTTTCATGCGGACTTCTAAAACTAAGCGCGACTCCACAGTTCCACATCCCTAAAGTTGGGTGCACGTCAATTCGTGTTTGAAGAATAATCAGTGTTTCAGTTGATATTAGGTTTGACCTGCAAAATCCAGTTGGCTTCATTTCCAGTTATGCAATTTAGTGTGAACAAGCTTTTTCCCGGCAGGCTGGAATTACAAGGCAGTCTTCTTGAAATTTTGTAACCGACTAAATCTTATTCATCTCCTATATATGCTTTCGTCAAAAGTATTCACCGTCAAGTAGGAAACGAGGGACAAAAAGGACGAAGGCATTAATATTTTCCCAATTTAATTTATAAAACAAGTACAAATAATCGACCAAGCAACTTTTTATCACGAAGAAAAGTCACTATATGTAACACACGTACAAAGCTTATACTGATATCAAAGCAAGAATTTATTGTTTGCAAACCAGAAGATATAGGAAAAGGGGATTCTAGAGACGAAAAGAATGGAATAAGTCCACTTAATGTTTGTATTTTGAATTGAAATATTTAAGCACTTCCCTTCAGCTTCTTCGCAATGCCAGCAATGTGTTTTCCCTGGTGGAAAGCTTGCTCCAACTCAAGCTCAGTTGGCTGTCTTGAGCCATCTCCAGCAAAAGTTCCTGCACCGTAGGGACTTCCACCTTTCAACTTCTCCATCTCAAACATGCCAGCACCAAATGTGTATCCAATAGGAACAAATATCATCCCATGGTGAACAAGCTGAGTAATTGCCGTCAACCTGTGAAAATTCTTAAACTATTAGTTCTTGTTCGGTTCCATCAAGGAATTTCCATAATGTCAATTCAGATTTGACCATGCTATCGGAACTTACGCTGTAGTCTCTTGTCCACCACCTTGTGACCCAGTGCTGTAGAACATCCCAGCAGGTTTGCCAGCGAGCTGTTGTGTCCTCCATAGACCACCAGTTGCATCTAAAAATGCTTTAAATTGAGCAGCCATCATTCCAAATCTTGTTGGGAAGCCAAAAACAAACCCATCAGCCTCAGCAAGTTCGTTGGGGGTAATAATAGGTACATCACTCTTTGGTGGTGCACTCATCTTACCAAGTACCTCCTCAGTTAGTGTCTCAGGGACCTGCTCCATATGGACACTTGAGTCAGTTGGGGATCATTACCACTTACATGCTATTGAGGAAATAGCACAGGAAATAAAAACCGCACCAAAAAAAAACACATCTGGGTTCTAAAACAAGAGATAAACAGTATGATAATTCAGAAATAAGGATTACTGGTTCGGTTGGGATGTTAAGAAAGGACAGTGGTACAAACAAAGTAAACTTTGCAATCTCTTTGAAGCTTAGCTGCAGAAAATGACAAATTCACAGCAGAGATACTTTGGCAATTTACACCACAACAATAGATAATAAGCATGGAGGAACCATGAGTTATGGCCAACCAACTAAACAATATTCTACCTCAAAACCATTCCCAGTAAGAAGGCAATAACTTTGATGACTGGTTCAGTTGGGATGTTAAGAAAGGACACTGTGACAAACAAAGTAAACTTTGCAATCTCATTGAAACTTAGCTGCAGAAAAAGACAATTTTCCAACCAACTAAACAATATACTACCTCAAAACCTTTATCAGTAAGAAGGCAACATATACCAGACAAACAACAAAATAGCAGACTTAGTATATTATTATTGACAACAGAATGTGACACATAGGTAATACGGCAAACATCATTACCTGCCATAATTTGGCTTCAACACCCTCAACAGATGAAGCCCCTTTCTTTATCTCTTCTGCCAGTTTCTCTACATGTCCATACATGGAATAGTACCTGTAATGCCAATCAACTTTGATCAAAAAGAGTCACATTATGCTTGCAAAACAGTAAGAACATTGTCAATCGATATATTATTCTAAATTTTAGATGATAGAACAACAATATCTTAACAGATCAAATATTGTACAAAGGATGTAGAGAGAAAATAAAATATCTGTAAATCATTAAATTAACTGTCACTGTTATTAATAATGGATTATGGCCAAAGTTTTGAGCTAAATATAAAACAAGCAGTAGGAACACCTGCTCTAAGTCCCAAGTTACCCTAACTGCTGCAACTGGTTATGATGAAACATTAAACCACTATGGCCAATTACCAAGTACTGACTACTGACACATCATATAAAACGAGGCCATTTGGAATAAGTCTGAACCAATGGGGCAACCATATAGAAAACAGAGCATACTTCCAAGTTAACAAGTCAGTCCGTAAAACCACATCCATCATTATTTGGCCAGGACAGAATGGAACACGATCCTTCAACCATCCACAATACTTGAATAAGAAATGGTAAGGTACAGAATCAGGTCCTTGCATTAATTTGCTGTAGATAAAAAATAGGAACAAGGCACCTAGGAGGAACCAATAATCAGAAGACACAGAGGATAAATGCCGGCATGAGCCATCGATGATGCCAAAAACTGTCAGTAAAATTCACAGCAAACATTGATGTTGCTTGAAGAAATCAAGATGGAAAACTAGATATTAAGCCAAGTTATCATGTCTGTTTGAATACCATCCGATGCCATGAAAAAATCACTTTTAATGGTCACCCCTACCTACAGCTACTTATCCTATGGCTTAGACATGGGTACCTACCCACTACTTTATGAGACCTTCTCTCATTGTGCATTATATCCAAAGCATAACTCAACCATCCACATAAGACAGTTTAGTTGATCTTTTCACCATATGCAGATCTATACATCCGCAAATATTTGAAAGCTTTGGAGTTCGAACAGATGACAATAAGCTGGTGACAGCACGGAGTCAGTAAACATACCACAATACAACTGAAACAGAAAATGAAAAAATGAGAAATCAACCAACACTCACTTATGAATTACAATCAAACAATGCTGTCTATAAACAGAGTGGAATGGGTGACTGAAGCATGAATTGTATTGGCCCATAACATTCTAAATGGTCAGTCTTTTGACTCTAAAGATACCTTATCCTAGCAATACATAAATCTATTTCCAAACAGAAGTTGTCCCTGCAATTAGCTACATGACATGCAATAAGGAGCTTAGACTACTGAAAAGTATGCATATGTCTATACTACTTCCATACTCTGAAAAAAGCATTAGGAAATGAAAATTGGATGAAAAGTTGAAGGTTATCCTCCTTTCTTTGAAACAAAATTTATTTATCATTAGGAGCTAACATATCCAATTCCAGGTTACCAAAACAACATAATATAGCATAACATCCTATAGCTATGAATATTCAACATATACTCACCACTACATTAATTAAAAAACAATCGAATGAAACGTGTAATTCTAAAGTTGAATTTCACAGACTTCAAACATTTGAATATCATTACAAATATCTTATTAGCACAATTGGCATCCATTTCTATCTTTCTCAGCTCAAGTGTTACTTTCAGCAGGAGCAATTTACAATATCCGAAGACACTCCCAACGCGACACCAAATACACAGGCACGCACACAAACAGAAGGCATAGGAAACGCAACAAAAACACTCAACCAAAACGATTATCAAAAGCTCAGGAACGAATCACGGTAACTGCATTTCTGATCAAATAGATTTTTAATCGTAAAAACACAATCAAACTGCTAAGTGACTGCACAGGATGATCAAAATTACAGAAATTACGTTAAACATACAATATTATTACGTAAATGACATCTGTTAATTAACCTTAACACAAACAGATCCAGAATTAAGACATAATTAAACTCTCAAAACGCAAATTAAGTAAATATAAAACGATAAAATAATATATTAATTTGCAAGAAAAAATAACAAATAGAGAAAGAAATTACATACACAATATATACTTTGGTTGCCATCTCTTAAGGAGTCTTCTTCGACGAGTCTCTGTTACTTTTCTCTCTCTATATTAAAAATAGTTTGAAAAAATGGATTGGAAAATGGAGAGCCTAAGAAGTCGTATTTATAGTTGAGAAAGAGCAGTGATAAAAAAGATAAACCACGGATTAGTTATTCAATTAGGCCGAATTGGACGGTGTCGTTTTAGCTTTACAAATTATAAAATAATAAAAAAAAAAGTGGTTAATGATGATATGTTGTTGTCACGCTCCTCATCATCATGTTCGTTGGGAAACTAATTAATAATCTAGAAGATGGCACTATTTTTAATGCTTTATATTGTTTAATTATTAGTAATTAATGAATTAATCAGGTAATATCTAATAACATTCAAATCCCTAGATTTTGAAAAATAAAAAATAATGATACAAATTATATTTTATTTCACAAGGGTCCTTGCCACTGGATTTTTTTTTTCAATCTCTAGCAATAATAATAATATGCATGAAAGTCATCTTACCATAGTTCCATATTTCTTAAGGGTTGTAAATCATTTTTTGGTTGAGTAGATAATATCCCCCAATCTTATTTTTGAGTTTGATCGTTCGAGTTCTTCATGCGAGTTCTAAGAATAAATATAATACATTTAAATAGGCTTCAACAGACTTGTAATGTACATATTTTTAATTGAAATTATAATATTTGATACAAGTTGATCATTTATCATACCATGTGATGAATTATTTACGATATACTATATAATAAAATATTTAAAAAAAAACCAAAGCCTAAATTTTCAAATCAATATCATTAAATTTATTTGAGTGTGGATGGTTGTTCTAAAGGTAATCATATTATTGGTGGTATTTTGCATGACCGTTAGAGTGTGGTGTTAGCTGTTATTGGATCTCTTTTGGGTCATCAGTAGATTCTTTTCGCTAAATTGATCATAATTTGTGAGAATTTAAATTTTGCTATCCAGCTTGATTATTCCGAAATTAAGATAAAATCTGACTTGACCAAAGTTATTTTTTTCTATCAATTTTTATTGTTTTGTGCGATGAGATTTTACTTATCTCCTTGGTCGTGTTTGTGCTCTGTTTTTTTGGCTCTTCTATCCTTAATTCCTTATTAGGCATGTTTTATGGGAGGCTTCATCTACTACTAACTTTAGGGCCAATTGGGCATGTGTTTCATTAATGGCTTTTACGTTGTCCACACCTTCTAACTAGTTTAACTAATATTCTTTATTTGGATGCTTCTAAAGCCCTTCGTGTTAAGTATTGATACTTTATTTTCAGCTTATTTTTTGGGATTTTTTTTACACCTTGTTATGCTTTTCCTTTGCATTAGAGGTTTAAATCCTATCTCTTTCTTTTTGTGTCTGAATTTTTTATCTATATTATTGGCAGGAATCCGACTTAACCCCTCACTAGTCCCTATCTTAGTGGTTTCGACCAAAAAAATAAAAATAAAAATTTTAATTGTGGATTCACGGACATACATATGCTAAAATAAGTAGACTGCGTTTCTGTGTGATTATGCAAAGACTCTGGGGAATCGAAAGCAATTCTCCCATTAGCTAGTTTGCTTTACTTTGGTGGGATATTAGTGGCTGCGGGCTTCAGGACAGATGAAAGATGCCGTGGCACGAGATGACAAGTGCTACGTGACAGTAATGCGAAGATGGGCGGCTGCGATTTTGCCTCAGATTAATGGATTTTGGGGTCCAATAATTTCAGAAAATGGAACTGAGCTGTTGATTGGTGGATAGAGTTTGACTTTTTTTCGAATATTCGTGTGCGGACAACATTAGCTGACGTATCATACGCTGCATGCTGACTCAAAATAACTAAATAATATGAATTTTTGACACCTTTGACCTAATCCGTTAGAAAATTTGAGTTTCAACATCGTGTCATTAGGTTGTCTGAGCTCTGCCAAATCTTAATTTAATCTGAATTGATTTTAATTATGGGTTATTTGTACAGAAAACCCAATACGGAAATTTAAAAAAAAATAATTAATTTGAAATTAGTTACTTTATCAAGTGAATTGGTGCAAAATCAATGGAAATATAACGAAGATTGTTTGAAATTTGAATGTCCAAATTTATTGGGTCAAGAAAATGCAACTCTTTGGCCATTCCATTTTGTATGCCAGGCATGGTTCAATGCTCCAAATCTTGTGTCTATCTTTTTTTTTTTTTTTTTTTGGTCTAAACCGCACCTATGTCCAAGATCCACACGTGATCCGACTAATCCGACTCGCCTCCATGATAGCATTTTCCCGACTCAATTTGGAAAACCAACTGCCATCATCTTTTTTTTTTACTTATTTAAAGCATTTGCAGAAAAATTTATTCCCATTTGATGAATAAACAATTACAACTTGTAAAAAATTATGCCTAATTGTTGTTATGGCCGCCATTGTTTTGTATTGAACCTCAAAAGAAGGGAAGATTAATTTGTGCTTATTGTTGAAGTCAACAATCGGGAATATGAAAAGCATAAATTAAAAATGAAGTTTTGTCAATGAAAAAGCAAAGTTCTTTTTGGGTCAGCAAAATCCACCACTATGATCCCTTTTTTTTTTTAAAATGCCCTAAACAGCTTGCATGGTCAATGGAGTAGCATGAGCAATAATGTATTGAGTGCTGCTAAGAGCATATCATTGACATTGCCTCAAAGCATTTTTAGTGCTGTGTCAATTTCTACACTTTGAATGATAACAAGATCAAACACAAAAATTGAAACCCCACCAAGCTTCAATGGTAAATTTCAAAAATGGTGGATGGAAGAGTTAGGTCTATAACCAAATTCTTGTTTCAATATAAAGAATCATCCTCAGAGTTATTGAATGCTAATTTGGACGTTAATCACAGTACTCAGAAACTAAACTTGTTTAGATGATGACAAAGTGAAAAAAGCAGGATTGCAAGCTTGCAATCTGCATTCAATTTAATTGCAAAAGTCAGCTTTAAAGCTATAAAATTATTCATATTTTATAATTGATTATCGCATAATACATAAGTCCTTTCGTCCAAAAAGCAACAACCGCTAACTTTTCACATGATTAGAAAAAAAGGGGATTTGGGCATTTCTTGAACTGTCAGGAACCTCCATTTCATAATTAATCATCATAATTTTTCATAATTTCCAACAAATGGGAATGGGTCCACAATGTGCATGGGAAAAAAAAACAAATGTGAAACAGGCTTTGGCTTCAAGAGAATTCTGCAATCTGTAGACAAGTCACAGGGCATATAGCCCATGATGTTCAATCTTATTGCCTTGTTCAGAAAGTTATGCATTTGACCAATTGTCTCCTCTCTTTATATGCAAAGGTGGTTCTTGTATGGGTTCACATTTCTTCCAGGCACAGCAATGCAAGCAAGGATCTATGGCTGCCGCCTAATTACTACTTTCCTGTTGGCTTGCCATTCTTTTGGGCAACAGAATAAAGCAAGAGCATAATATGCATGTACTTATCTACACATATAGATTGTATATAATTTTTTTGTTTTATGCTCTTTAAAAGGTTTGGATGGAGATGAAAAATCTCACCCACTAAATATTAATCCACCATTATTTTTCATTATTACTCAAATTCAGGTGACTGCAAGTGCAATGCGAATTGATAAACGTAGCTTTTAAATCTTTGTAACCAAACATATCATATTGATGAAAAATAAAATGAAACCAAATCAACCTGGAGAAATTTATAAGGCTGGAAGATCAAGAGTGTAAATTAGTAATGAAAATTATCTAAATTTGAATTTGCTTCAACAAGGCGAATGAAAAGCTGAAATCTGATGCAGCAAATATCAGACCCCATAAAAACTCTTAAAATAACTTAAATTTCTTGATATTCCCCTGTAATCCCAAATCTAAAACTTTTTCACTCTTCATCATCATCATCATAATTCATTAAAATTGGCTGAACTGTGAGATTTATTCTGACTGTGCATATATACTATATAGCCTTTTAAGAGTTAAAATATTTTGTCAATAACTGCCACGTATGTACAAACATGTTATGTCGTTAGTTTCCATGCCTAAATCAAACAATACAATCAGTTCAAAGAATGTCAACAAGCAACGTGTATAAATAATTATTGAGACTGTTGAAAAGTAATATATGGAGTGTTTTTTTGATAAGATATGTAGTGCTTTTTACTTACGTGTCTTATAAGGTTAAGGTTGTGGTCTTGATTATAAAATCCTCAATATATGTGTGTGTGAGTATTAATCTGACCTAAAATTTTAAACTTTATTAAAGTTTAAGAAAATTATAAGTTATACGGTTTAAAGTATAATGCTATTACATTATTAAAGCATATGTAATTTAATAACTTTTTTAGACTTTAACGAATCTAAGATTTGGATTGAAACATTATTTATTTTTATATATATATAATGAGTCTTGGTATTGCGTAAAATAAGTAACTTATTAGTATCGTAGAATACAATAAGTTTACCCTGTATACAGATCCAAAGCCAGCTTCTCCAAGCTCGGTGTTGATTGATTAAATAGTTGTCAGTTGCATTGGCAACTGCGTCCAACTCAGAGAATGGTAGCTGCAGGCCTTCTTTTCGATCTTCATTTCTGTGATCAGATTGCGTGTTCTCTGTTTTTGCTTTAGGAAAAAAAAAAACAGTGGATACATTAAGCAACCG
Source organism: Citropsis articulata (assembly GCA_030449925.1). Taxonomy (NCBI): domain Eukaryota; kingdom Viridiplantae; phylum Streptophyta; class Magnoliopsida; order Sapindales; family Rutaceae; genus Citropsis; species Citropsis articulata. The sequence goes on from JASUUH010000257.1 coordinate 6,987,836, forward strand.
TCATCAGAATTTCTAGTTGAAACATAATTGCCAACACAAATTTACGTCAGTTGGAAGTTTTAACAAGCAAAGAAACATAAACGTGTGAAAGAAACATAAAGCTGACTATAAGCACAAGCACCTCTGCAATCAGAGCAACGGTTGTCACAAATCACAATTATCAATATTTTCTTCTCATTCTTATCTCTGTTCCCTTGATAGGCAGTTTGGTACAACAAATAGAAACAGTCAATAGTGATGATGCCAAGAAAATATTGCATGTTGGGAACCCATGATTTGTGCGTTTCTCTAATAAATGTTAGTTTGTGCAGCGTGTTTGGTGATATTAGCAAAGTGTTAGATCATTTGTCGGAGTGAAGAATCCTGCACCAGCTCTCACCATCTCACCGTGTACACTGGACAGTGACATGGACAAACAGGAGCTGTCCTTGGGGAAGGACAGTACACGTACGGCAGCCATTGGATCAAGTTATTACTAGCCATAGGATTAAACGAAAGACATGAGGTGGACTGTTCTTGTATGGCAAAAAACAATGCTGCTTATGTGCAGATAGAAACGAATGACATTACAAATTTTCTTAGCTTTGCAGTATTGGGTCCTTTCTTAAGTTATAATGGTTTTTACTTTTATATTTCCATTACAAAACTTCCAAGCTCTCTAGAAGCTGCCCAATAGCTCCTGTTGAGCGTCAGCAGTGTTAGTATAAGGTCTTCGAATTTCCATTTTAGTTTGTGCATCAGAGTACTAGATTGAGCAGGATTTGCAGTTACCGAAGACTTCATCCTAAGAAAAGACTTAGCGGTTTTAACATGGTTATTCTAAAAGGATAATCAAACACTGACACAATGACATTATAGCAGCACATAGCACAAATGGACATAAAGTGCACATACATTTAGTGAAACAAAAAACGAAAGTGATCATAGGCATTGACTTGAGAAGAGTTCAATTGGAGTCACCGTATGATCAATAGAAAAATCAGCCACCTGAGAGATTACAACCGACCTCAACTCAATGAAAAAGTTCACTGTTAATTGTTCATTGCCAGTTCAAAATTGAGGAAAGTAGCTTAATTTGTGAACCCGTAGGCCCAACTGTCCAAGATCCAGCCCAGAATGAGAGCAAACAAGCCCAGTACTGTGGTGTCACCACTCTCTTTGAAGGGACTTGCAGAGAAACGATAAGCAAGCTTGTAACTTCTGCAAGAAAACGTGAAATCCCGGTTGTATGAAGATAAAATTGTGTCTCCAAACGTAGTACAAACCACATTGTGAAATTTGGACCATAGATTTTAGGGCTAACAAATTCTATGGCCAGATGGCATCTAGTACATATGCTTGGTTACGACTCCATCTTTGCATGAGGATCACTATTTCTAACTCTTCAAAAATTAATGAAATAGTTCTAGTAACTAAGATTCATGATTATTCCATTACAACAAAATTTTAGACGTTTCAACTTAGTTATATTTCTAATGAAAATTTGGTCTCAAATTGAGGTACCTAGCTTGCTGCTTTTGCCCACAATAATTGTTTCCATCAGAACTAAGATTGTGACTATAAATGGCAGAAATTATAGCCACTTACACTGCATCACACGTCCCTTAAAAATTGTTATTCAGATAGTGGATATATTTTATATTGATTTCGGATTAAAGATCAATATAAACGCTGCTCACATTGATTTTGGATCATGAATCAATATCTGATATGAATTATATTCAACTTCGGATTTAATATTAATATTAATAGGATGAATCATTGTGAAAGGTCTAAGAGAAAACAAACATCAATCGACCCGTAAATGTTGATAAGTAACGGCACCTAGTTACTAACAAAACCAAGTGCTAAGAAATCGAATACGGAACAAACAGTTACCAAATCTAATGGTTCAAATTAATTCATATATGAAATGAACTTTCTCGCCATTCTTTCATCTCTCGGTCCATAACTTTTGCCAATTTTTAGAGCTAAGTCGAAACAAATTCATATCTAAATCAATTCTCAATCTCCAACCACTGACTTGAGTATCAGAATGTGTTTTAGAGGCACACATTACACACTCGAGTTCAATCAACAAGAATCCATGGGAATTGTGCGTTTTTCAAGAATCTTCAAAGGAATTGGGTATAATTCTTTGTTTATTATACATTGAATTATCATATGATGGATAAAGGCTTAAGCACCTTCCGCGATGGTTTGCCAAATGATTTCATTTAGTGGGTCTATTAGTTTCCTCCAATATTTTAAATTTATTGTATATAAAAAATTTTCAAATTAAGAAATTTTTGAGTCTTTATTAAACAAAATATGAATTGTGAGAATGTAAAGAGAAGTTGCGAGGAGGATATCATGAATAGAATTTTATTTTCTTATAAAAAAAACCTTTTCATTTTCTTATTCATGCTATATTAACATGATTAGCGACATAGAAAAGTAAAATTCACATGAGTGACAATGTCCGACAAATTTTTAGTTTCACAAAATGAAAGTCTTTATGGAACAAAATTCTTACCATTTCTGTCAATATTTAAATAAATATAGGAGTAAGAGGTTTTAGCCTCTTAAGCATAGTTCCACTGGCTATGAATTAATGAATACACTTTGTGTCATGGTCATATGAGTTTGAGTAACAGTAAAAGATGAGAGTTGGTGTTTAGTGAGTGAGATTTCTTATCTGCATCCAAAATTTTTAATGTAGAAGGTTTTTGCAATCCCATAAATAAGTATGTATATGTGTGTGTATGTATATTTATATATATAGTTTTTCTCTTGTGCGAATACTTACATTTTATAAAATATGGGTGCACTTTTTGCAATATTATAATTTATGTGTTTACATTGTTCTAAAGTATTTTACATTGATCTAATTACTTTTGTACTAATTGTTAGAGGAAGCGTCAGCACAAAATTTTCCTTTTATATATTATAGTGAGGATTGCAACTTGCAAATACATGTTTAATCCTTGGGGAGACTGCCACTTCCTAAATAATTTGACTTTTACCACTTACCCTCGAGGGTTCCCACAACACTTTATTATTCTCTTAACGTTAAAGCTTTAACGGCAAATGTTTCATGTTTTTTTTCTTTTGCTTTTTCACACTTAACAAAATTTTAAGTCTAATACTTCAATTTAATGTTTTCATAAAATTATTCTGCGGAGATCTTTCTATAAATTCATTTATAGATTCTTCCCCATTTTATTTTACAATGAACGTTCCATTCCAATAGTTAGATACAATATAATTAACAGTAATAACTTAATAAAGAAACCAAAAAATAAATCAAAATTTCATTGTCAAAATCAATCATTACTAAATAATTTTATTTATTTATTTATTTATAAAAGGATACTTTAGGTTCAATTATCTGGACTTAAACATTGTTCACCATTATTTATAATTTTTAGAAACTGAGAATTATATGAAGCTCATAAATTTGACTGCCACAAGCGTAAAAATACTATGTCTCAAAATGTAGATTGAATGCTTCAGTGTACTACATACATACAGTGTTGAAAGAGTGCCTCCAGAACCCCTACTCTACTGGAGAAGGTTCCAGGAAAGTTCCTAGACGACAACGCTCTGCAAGATCATATACTACACATGAATAAATAACATATTCTAAGTTCTGGAAAATTACTGATAATGTACCTTTAAGTTTCAGAAAATGTAGAACAAGGCGTGTAGCAATAGATTCTCTATCGGCCTTCCAACGTTGAGATCGTAATTGTATTAGTTGAAGATGATTCAAGCATGCTTGATGAAGAATTTGGCCCAGTTGATTTCCTGTCTGCCAAGAAACCGGGTTGCTTCGGGTGTGGCAACATAATCTCACTGCCCAACATCAAAATCACCGAGGGCATACACGGCCTGTCCTCAGGATGGTGTTGCACGCATAACAAACTGACATGGATGCATCGTATCACTTCAGCAAGATTGCACGATTCTTGATAACACACATCAATCAGTTGTGAAGGCATGCCATTGTTCCACAACTTCCATGCCTGCAACGTGTCAAAACCCTTATGTCATATATGATTTATTAGTGTAATCTATGTCAGAAAATGGCATATGCATTTAACTTACATGTCCTATAAGATTGAGGTTCTTGTCTGAATGATAAAATCCTCTGTTTTTCTTTCCACTTACTATTTCCAGCAATAATATGCCAAAGCTGAAGACATCGGATTTTACAGAGAATAGCCCATCGCTAGCGTATTCCGGTGCCATATAACCACTTCAGAGGATTAGAATATATAAGTTAACTTTCAATAATCAGTAGAAGTGAATCATGAAGATGATAAATCAAGAAATACTTACTATGTTCCAACCACTCTCTTTGTACTTCCTTCTATCTCATCTCCAACAAAAGTTCTGGCCAAGCCAAAATCTGAAATTTTTGGGTTCATCTCATGATCAAGTAATACATTACTTGCTTTGAGATCTCGATGTATAATCCTCAATCTAGAATCATGATGAAGATAGAGAAGACCCCTAGCAGTCCCGCAAATAATACAGAAACGTTTGGACCAATCCAATAGCTTACGTTTTGTTTGATCTAGAAAAATATCACATTAAGGTTAGTACAGTTTCCAGCTTGAGTTTTATGAAAAAGAACACAATGTCTGCTAAATCTTAAGAAACATATACAATGAAAGCCCAAGCTAGCTGAAATTTTTAAGGTTTTGACTTGTAGAGGGATCCAGACCAAAAATGAAAGAGTCTAGGCTTCTGTTTGGCATGAATTCATAAATCAGCAATTTCTCCTCTCCCTGAATGCAGCAGCCTAGAAGCTTTACAAGATTTCGGTGCTGTAATTTGGAAAATAGTATAACTTCATTCTTTAACTCCTTCAATCCTTGCTCCGAAATCTTTGAAAGCCTTTTCACAGCAATTTCCTGTCCATCTGCTAGTGTGCCCTGAAAAAATATATGAGAAATTAGTTATGCTGCCCTGAGTAAAATAAGTACTTAATTATTGGGATCATTCTACGAGCATGTTGCAATTTTACCTTGTAAACAGGTCCAAAGCCACCTTCTCCAAGCTTTTTGTTGATTGAAAAGTTATCAGTGGCATTAGCAATTGTAGCTAACTCAAACAGTGGTAGCTCCAGGTCTTCGTTTTGATCTTCATTTTCCTCATCGGTTCTTCGGTTGTTTCCTGTTTTCTCCAAAATAATGTTCAATGTTAACAGAAAGCAACATATGAGGATTCTGGACCATATCAAAATTTATATTTCCATTTCCATGTTCTGGGTGTGAAGGTTCTTTATCAGGAAAATAGCACTGAAACTATCTAATTCATCCAATATGTGTTTTTCCAATCAGTATGAAAGTGCAAGTAAAAACAGAACCATAGGTGAAAAAGAAGTACGATATAGTTATATTGCCGCCTACAAAAAATTATCCATTTGGTAAAGAATTTTTTTTGAAGACTTGATAAAATGAAACTGCTAGCATAAAAATGAAAAAAATGAATAAAAACTTTTGAAGGCAAATGGAGCAATTTTACCGGCTATGTTTCCCCTACTTATGCGAATGTAACAGCCCACCATAAGCACCACAGTAAACAGCCCAGAAGCAGAAATGAGTATCACCAGTATTGTAGTTGTAGGCTCATTTTTTGCTGCTTGATCGTCATATTTTGATAGAGCAAAGTAAGTCAATAATCATAAGGCCAAGCAAAAACATTCAAATTGCAGCAAAATTCTAAGCATAGAGTTCAATCTGAAACTGCTTTTTATGAACTACATAGACGGTAGGAGACCTCAATCTGCTCAGTAATAATAACACCACCTACCCCACAAAAGAAAAGATAAGTGGAATTGAGAATCTAACTGGAGTGGCACTCCTAAATTCTCATTATGGAGCAACATAAACAAGTAAGCCGATACCTCCTAGCTCTGAAGCAGACATTCGAATATACAAGTCCTGTCCACCATCTTGGAAGTTTCTCATGTCAATCAGATCACCAAACCACATAACACAGCCACTGCCACCTCTAGTGATATCTGAATTTGTGTAAGCCATACAAGAAGAGTTTTCTAAGCATTTCTCCCTGCATTCCTTGAGATTCATACTTTTGCTCACCCAAGATGAAGTAGAATCTGGCAATTTCAGCTCAGAAAACTTGATAAAACCATCTTTTCTTGAGTAATTCAATGGCTTATTACGGACACACCCTTGAGACCAGTCCACATATCCCCCCGATTGTGGATGAAAACCTTCCAAACATTGGCAAATAGGTGATTGGCTAATGATGCAAATTCCATAGGCACCACAAAGATCATAAGTGTCACATTGATCTTTTGGCAAATTTGAATACAACTCCCAACTTTGATTTGCTTTACGCCATATGAATCGTTGACGTAGAGAGACTGTCTGATTCATAACAGTCCTTGAGATAACAGCTTTATCTGTGAGGTAGAATGTGTAGTACAGCTCATCCTCATTGGAGACAAAGCGATACTTAAAAATTGAGTTAAGCCTGAGTGATGAAGCACTGAATATAAGGCCATTCCATGGGCCAGTCCTATAAAACTTTCTTGATCCCTTCCACATGACTAACTCAGGATAAAATTGTCGTTCAATTTTCCAAATAAAGTCTCCAGGAGATGGGTCATCTGAGCTCTTCCATGATATTATACGCCGCTCAAGACCAGTCTTCAAATCCCATCCGAGCTTCATCCCTGGTAGCAATGTATCAGAAGGATAATCAAAGCTTTGCCATAAATAAGTTTCAGAACCGCCATCTCGTTCACCTCTGAGGACAAGATTTCCTGAATCTAGTAGCTGTAATACAACTGGGGTCTGCACTTCTTTGCTCAAGTTTGCGGACCAAACTACACTCTTGTTCTGGCTTGTTAAAACAAGATTGCCCGTCTCGTTTACAGCTAACAAGCCAGAAGAGTCATTAATGGGGTTGATTCGGTTTGCAACCCAAACAACAGTTTTAACTGGCATATTTTTGTACCAAATCCCTACGTAACGATTCTTGGAACCACCAGGGCTGAAGAAACCAAGCTCAAAGCTTCCATCTTTTGAAACTAAGGTCCTGCCATCACTGAGGGACTGAGATGAAGTAATGGTGTCGGAAGCAAAAGAGGATTCAGACAAGAAAAACAGTAACTCACAACAGATGAAGGAAAACAAAAATACACCCATTTGTTATACTCTATAGGCGTAGAGCTCTCTGTAACCAATTAAATAAATATAATTAAACACCGTGACTGATAATCCATCTTGGAGGGCACTGACCTGAAAGTGATTGCTTCTGGACTCAAAATTCTCTATTTAATATTGTAAAACGTGGAACACGGGGAACGTAGAGCAACTGTTAATTGTAGCTGAAAAATCAACATCTCGATGAATTTGTGAAGGGTGGGCTGTTTGCATCACTTAAAAAAAAAAAAAAAAAAAAAAAAACTCGTCACACCCATAGAAAATTTGCAAGAAACTTGACTTATTCTTACAACAATGGAAAAAAGGCATTTGATGTTAAAATTTTCAAGAAATTTGACATATTAAGTCAATATTGGTACCGTTTACACCGCAAACTACTTAACATGTTCGCTGCCCCAATAATTGAAAAATTAAAAAAGATATATATATATATATATATTGGCCATCTCACAAACTAATTAAAAGAAAAAAAGAAGAACACAAAACTATGTTGCCCAGGTGTAAGCAACTGGTTTAACTACACTGATATCCTATTGTTTGTTATAATAAAATTAATTAAAGGACAAAATATCTGTAAATTTTGACAAACAAGTCCTTATTATTATTATTATTATTCTTGTCGTTGTTTTTTTAATGTTTTCATTTGTCACTAAAATGAATCAGCAAGCCCAACTCTGCTCAAGCAATGCCTGAATTCAGCGCCAAATGCAAGCACTGCCAATTACAAGCAGCACCGATATGATAATACTATTTCATTTTGCAGATTCTTGGATAGGCAAAAAAAGTCTGATCAGAGGCATAAGCCTACCAATTATAAGTTGAGCAAATTCCCCACCCCATGCATGAGAATTGAGTCGAGCTAGCTGCCAATTCAAGCCAACAACATTGAAGCCTCAACAGAGCATCTTACCAAGAAAGGATACAGCAACTTCTGAGCAGAGAGTAAATATTAAAATTAAAAAAATCAAAACAAATCTAATCAAGGATACTTTAGGAATTACAAGAGGTTTTACTTTTATATGGTAAAATTTATTTTTTCTAATTTTAAGGTCGTTTGAGCCCCGTAAAAATGCACCTTAGACTTATTTTTAAATAAAAATTTATATTACAAAAATAATCTTAAATAAAAATTACCCAAAACAATAAATAATTTAATTATCTAAATTATTGCACCAACCATAAGGCGGTTATTTGTGGGGTATTAGGCGGTTTATAGAGTTAAAATTTAATTTTAAGATTTTGATAGAAGATATATTAAATAAATGGATGTTATAGAAATCTAATAAATTCAAATAATTTCATCTTTTTAATTAATTATGAATATGTAGGACAAACGTGTTTATTGAATAATTTGATGGGTTGCCTAATGATGAGCTCATGCTTCACGAACTCAATTTTTTAAAGGGGCTCATTTCTTTTGTCCAAATAATTTTTCTTAATATATTGAAATAAATTTCTGAATTAGTACCCAACAGACTTTTTGAAAAGTATGTTATAAGTTGTAAAGAAAATTTTAAAAGAATTTTATGGATTCAATTCGAATAGTCTCACCATTAATTAATATTCAAACTTGACTTTTGAAGTAATCAACTTTACAAATAATTTCTGAAGATATTTGATAAATTTAGATTATGAGACAATCCATTATAAAATGGTTTACCATACGTGTTTAGTCAATTAATCGTAAAAGTGTGACGTGCGCGTATAATTACAAAAAAATATAAATAAAAAGACATGTCCAATATTTTTGGTCATGGGTTATTATAATCAGTACGTTAAGTACAGTAAGTAGTGTAACAAAAAGATTTTTGTTGACGGGCGTCCATTTTTCATGCGTTCGGAATATATATATATATTTTTTTCACGAGATTGCAATGGTAGCCTTACAAGGTCATTTGTAATGTCCGATTCATGAAGCAACCGAATTAATGGTTAGTAAATAGAGTTTTGAAAAAGAAGAAGAAAACGGGACACGAGCCCAAAAGACTTTTGATATAATTGGGGTCCATTTGTAATGTCGCTAATAATAATTATTTCTCTCCCATTAAAGTCTTTCTTGACTTTAGCAACTTAGACTTTGACCGTGATATTTATGGTTGGTCTAGTGAAGCTCAAAATTTTGATAACGCAAGTTATATTAAAAGTTACAGTCGCGCTGAAAAAGAAAATATTGTAGTTACCAAAAAAAGTTAGGAAAATATAATTCTCAAATAATAATTTTAATAAAATAGTAAAAATTTAAAAAAATTTTATTATGATCATTAGGATAAAAATAAATCACTTCAGTTCTTATGGGTAGGAGTAGTGGATTTAGCATGTGACCAGCAAGAGTAGGGATGGCAATTTCCGGCCCGTTTTCCTTGCTCCGGACTTGACACTAAAATATCATACTGGACCCGATTTAAACCCGCTTTTATGAGTACGGTCCTGCGTGTTAAACCCGAAAAATCCGGTTTTGGATTACGGGTTTTAAACCCGGATCACATAAAAAGCGAAAATCATTCCAAACCTAGATCTACAAAATCAAATACAACCCAAATTTAAAATCAAATACAAATTGTAAAATTTTCAATGTTTCAAAGCAACAACTATTCATAAATACAAATCTATAATACAACATTCACGAAATACAAAACTCATGTCTACATTCAAACTATAATATCGCCTATTGATGACGATGATGGGTATGATGACGATGACGACGACGACCACAACTTCACAGCCGCGAATTTACGATTGGCAAAGTTGTTGATGAACGCGTCAAAGAAAGCAGCCAAACGGACCGATGGTCCGATAAACATGAACACAGTGAAGGTTTGACGAGTGATGGTGATGATTTGATGAAGAGAAGTGTTGAAGAGAAAGGAAATGGATGATTTGATTAAGAGAAGAGAAGAAGAAGAGAAGAAGAAGAGAAGAGAAGAGAAGAAATTGAAGAGAAAGGAAATGGACGATTTGATGAAGAGAAGAAGAAGAAGAAGAGAAGAAGAGAAGAAATCAAGAGAAGAATCTGGATTCTAAAATTAGGGCATCCTTTACTTTTCTATTTATATAAAAAATAATATTAAAATAAAGAATCCGGGTCCGGGTTCCGGATATCCGGATATACCTAAACCCGGAACCGGACCCGGATCCGGATATGTCCGGGTTACTAAAATTTATTCCGGATCCGGATTTTTTAATGCTCCGGTACGGGTTCAACCCGCCCCGGATTATCCGGGTTAGTCCGGGTCCGGGCCGGGTCCGGGTTATTTTGCCATCCCTAAGCAAGAGTCTAGAATAAAAGAGAAAGTCACTAACCTTTATCAATATATTAAAATAACCTCTATACATTCATAAACCTACAAAATTTAAATTTTAACTTGGATTATAAAACTCACACTTTATTTAAAAATAATAATAACCCACAACCATTTTTCTATTCCAAAAAATATATTCAAATTTATTAAAAATAATAATTAGCCACTCCTTCAATTACAAATTTTATCTTCCTTGTTCTTAAAAGAAATTTAGAGATTGGGTTAAATTAGGAAAAGAACAAGTAAGCAGGTTTGCAAAAATGAAGAGAACCAGTGGTCCGCTAAAACAATAGTTTGAGACTAAAAAAGATAAAGTGTATTCGTTACAATATTAATATATTCGTTCGTGACACCTATCTTTAATTCTTCCGGTTCCCATAACCACAGTAGAGAGAACGTTTTCAACAATTAAGTTCATGAAGAATCAACTCTGAAATCGGATGAGAAATGAATGGATGAATGTTAATTTTGTTGTTTATGCAGAAAATGATGCATTTAATAATGTTAATAATGAGTTTATTGCGCAAGGTTTTCAAAATGTAGGAAAAATCTTGGGTACTCTTGGAGAGCTTCTCCGTTTTCATTTACTCTTTGTCATGTGTATGCTTCTGCTAATTATGATGACATATATACACACGTGGAAAACAGTGAATAGATAAAAATGCTCCAAAAGCACTAAAGATATTTTAATATAAAATATTAGTAAATATTTTATATTAAAAAAATTATAATGTCTTGCTTTTATTTAATTTAATTCTCGGTTAATCATTTTTTTAAATCCAACACTGCTTACAGTTACAGTTCCTCTAATTTACAATTTCTATATAAACATCAGTCTACATTCTATTTAGATCCTCAACATGCATTCATTGGATGATCCTCATCATTTTTTACCCACTCATTTATCTAAACAGTCTCAGGCTAATTTATATTTCGTATGAAGCTTTTTCTCCCAATATGAGTTTGATCCTCGAATATTTGAGAAGGTTTAAAATCTGAGCGGTGCCATATCAGAATTAATGTAAACGGGTCTCAGTAGTTGTAAATATCTCATATAATATGAGTTGTAATTTTTGAGCATTAGTCTCATGTAATTAAAAAAAAAAAAAAAACTTTCCATTTGGTTGAGATATTACTGCTTTTGCACTTGAATAGAATAAGGCATGATACCACAGATAGATTCTCTACCGACCCTCCAACTCAGAGATCGTAATTGTATTAGTTGAACATGATTCAGGCATGCTTGATGAATTATCTTCTCTAGTAGATTTCATGTCCGCCAAGTAACAGGGTTGCTTTGGCTGAGGCAACACAGTCTCGCTGCCCAACATCAAAATCACTGAGGGCATGCTTGGCCTGTCCTGTGGATGCTGTTGCACGCATAACAAACCGATGTGGATGCATCGTATCACTTCAGCAAGATTGAATGAGTCTTGATTACACGGATCGATTAATTGTGAAGGCATGCCTTCGTTCCACAACTTCCATGCCTACAACATATTAAAACGCTTTTATCATCTATAATTTATTAGTTCAAACTATGTTAGAAAATGTCGTATGCATTTTACTTACATGTCCTATAAGGTTAAGCTTGTTGTCAGAATGATAAAATCCTCTATTTTTCTTTCCACTTACGATCTCCAACAATAAAACTCCAAAGCTGAAGACATCGGATTTTACTGAGAATTGCCCATCACTAGCGTATTCCGGTGCCATATAACCACTTCAGAGGATTAAAATATATAAGTTAATTTTCATTAATCACCGCAAGTGAATTGTAAAGATCACATGACTAAAAACACTTACTATGTTCCAACTACTCTCTTTGTGTTTCCTTCTGTCTCGTCTCCACCAAAAGCTCTAGCCAAACCAAAATCTGAAATTTTTGGGTCCATATCTTGATCGAGTAGCACATTACTTGCTTTGAGATCTCGATGTATAATCCTCAATCTAGAATCTTGATGAAGGTAGAGAAGACCCCTAGCAGTCCCACAAATAATGTGGAAACGCTTGGACCAATCCAATAGCTTACATCTTTCCTGATCTGCAAATTACTACATTAAGGTTAGTACAAAATGTTCTCGAAATACATAAGAAACGTCTATAATCAAGGCACAAACTAGCCGAATATTTTTAAGGTATGGAGGGACCCGGACCAAAAATGAAAGAGTCCAGGCTTTTGTTCGGCATGAAATCATAAATCAACAATTTCTCCTCTCCCTGAATGCAGCAGCCAAGAAGCTTTACAAGATTTCTGTGCTGTAATTTGGAAAACAGTATAACCTCATTCTTCAACTCCATCAATCCTTGCTCAGAAATCTTCGAAAGCCTCTTCGCAGCAATTTCCTGTCCGTCCACTAGCTTGCCCTGCCAAGACATATAAGTGAATTTAGTTACCAAGTAAAATAAGTATTTTTGACCAGCAAGTTTCAAGTTTACCTTGTAAACAGGTCCAAAGCCACCTTGTCCAAGCTTGTTGTTGATTGAAAAGTTATCAGTGGCATTAGCAATTGTAGCTAACTCAAACAGTGGTAGCTCCAGGTCTATATTTTGAATCTGATCAGTTTCCCTGTTGTTTTTTGTTTTCTCTGAAATATTGGACAATATTAGCTGAAAGCACATATGCAGCACGTATACTGGAGAATATTAAACTACTAACTAGTAACCACAATTTTCATGTTCTTGATGAGAAGGTTCTTTATCTGTAAATTTGTATCAAAGCTTTTTTCCAGTCAATGTGAAAGTGCAAGTAAATAAAGAACCATTGGTGAAAAAGAAGCATGTATTAATATAACATTAAATGCATGCAAGTAAACCTGCTATTCCAACCAAACATTTACAAGTTTAATTACCTTGCCCCAGATCTAAATGACACGCCCTGTTAACACTTCATCTTGAAACAAATATACAGTTATTGCTGCATATAAAAATTTAATGTACTCTTATAAATTTAATATTTATAAGAGTTTGATTTTCCCGCATCAAGTCGTCAATAAAAATTTGTGAAGGAATATGGAGGGCTATTATACCTACTATATTTCTCCTGCTTTTGTGAATCAAGCAGCCAGCTATAAGCACCACAGCTAACAGAGCAGCAGTAGAAATGACTATCACCACTATCTTCGTCCTAGGCGCACCTTTCGCTCCTTGATCAGCATATTCAGCTATAGCAAAGCAAGTCAATAATCATATGGCTAATAAAAAATGATTCAAACAGCAACAGAATTCTATGCATAGAAGCTATACCCAGAAACTGCTTTATGTGAAAGGAGCACCTCAATCAGAACACAACGCTAAATTGCACAATAAAAATGTGGAACTAGTCTAAGTGGAGTGGTACTCCTAAGTTCTCATAATGGATACCTAGCTCTGAAGCAGACATTCGAATATACAAGTCCTGCCCACCATCTGGGAAGTTTCTGATGTCAATCAGATCACCAAACCACAGGGCACAGCCACTGCCTTCTCCTCTGATATCTGAATTTGTGTACGCCATACAAGAAGAGTTGTCCAAGCATTTCTCCCGGCATTCCTTGAGATTCATACTTTTGCTAACCCAGGAGGAATTAGAATCTGGCAATTTCAGATCATTAAATTTGATAAAACCATCGCGTCTAGAGAAGTTTAATGGCTTAGTACGTACACACCCTTGAGACTGTTCCACATAACCCTCTGATTTAGGTTTGAAACCTTTTAAACATTGGCAAACAGGCGATTTGCTAATGCTGCAAATGCCGTAGGCACCACAGAGATTATAAATGTCACACTGATCTCTTGGAAAACTTATATACAGCTCCCAACTTTGAGTTGCTTTACTCCACATGAATCGTTGACGTAAAGAGAGTGTTTGGTTCATAACAGTCCTTGAGAAAACAGATTTATCTATGAGGTTGTATGTGTAGTAGAGCTCATCGTCATTAGAGACAAAGCTGGAGTTAAAGATTGGGTTAGGCTTTAGTGATGAAGCACTGAATGTGACGCCATTCCATGGGCCAGTCCTATAGAACTTTGTTGATCCCTTCCACATGACTAGCTCAGGATTTCCTTGTCGTTCAACTGTCCAAATAAGGTCTCCAGGAGACGGGTCATTTGAGCTCTTCCATGATGTTACGCGCCGCTCAAGACCAGTCTTTAAATCCGATCCGAGCTTCATTCCTGGTAGCAATGTATCAGAAGGATAATCAAAGCTTTGCCAAAAATAATTTTCAGAATCACCATCTTGTTAATCTCTGAGGATAAGATTTCCTGAATCCAGTAGCTGTAACATCACTGGAGTCTGCTGCACTTCTTTGCTCAAGCTTGCTGACCAAACTATGCCCATGCTCGGGCTTGTTAAAATAGGATTGCCTGTCCTGTTTATCGTTAACAAGCCAGAAGAGTCATTGATGGGTTTGAGGCGGTTTGCAACCCAAACAACTGTTTTAACTGGCATACTTTTGCACCAAATTCCCACATAACGATTCTCGGAACTACCGGGACGGAAGAAACCAAGCTCAAAGCTTCCATCTTTTGATATTAAGGTGTTTCCATCACTAAGAGACTGAGACGAAGTAAGGATATCTGATGCAAATGAGAATTCAGAAAAGATAAACAGTAGCTTGCAACAGATTAACAAGAGCGAAAGTGCATCCATTGGTTTCTACTGTTTAGACTTGCATCTCTCTCACAAGTTAAATACATATAAAGACTTGAGATATAATTGGGGTCCATTTGTAATGTCGATAATAAATTAATAATAATTATTTCTCTCCCATTAAAGTCTTTCTTGACTTTAGCAACTTAGACTTTGATCATGATATTTATGGTTGGTCGAGTGAAGCTCAAAATTTTGATAACACAAGTTATATTAAAAGTTATAATCATGGTGAAAAAGAAAATATTGTAGTTACCAGAAAAAAGGTGAGGAAAATATAATTCTTAAATAATAATTTTGATAAAATAATAAAGATTTTAAAAAGTTTTTATTATGATCATTAGGATAAAAATAAATCATTCCAGTTCTCATGGATAAGAGCAGTGGATTTAGCATGTGACCAGCAGGGCTCAAGCTGCCTAAAAAAAAATAATAAAAGAGAAAATTATTTGGGTTTCTAATTAAATTTTATCAATATATTAAAATAGCCTCTATGCATTCATAAACCTATAAAATTTAAATTTTAACTTAAATTATAAAACTCACACTTTATTTAAAAATAATAATAACCCACAATCATTTTTCTATCTCAAAAAAAATATATTCAAATTTATTAAAAATAATAATTAGCCACTCCTTCAATTACAAATTTTATCTTTCTTGTTCTTAAAAGAAAATTAGGGATTGAGCTAAATTAGGAAAAGAACAAGTAAGCGGGTTTGCAAGAATGAAGGGAATCAGTGATCTACTAAAAGAATTGTTTGAGATAAAAAAAAGATAAAGTGTATCCGTTACAATATTAATATATTCATTCATACCACTTATCTTTAATTCTTCCGGTTCCCACAGCCACAGTAGAGAGAACGGTTTTAGCAATGAAGTTCATGAAGAATCTAAAACTGGATGAGAGATGAATGGATGAATGTTAATTTTGTTTATTTATGTAGAAAATGATGCATTTAATAGTATTGATAATGAGTTTATTGCACAATGTTTTTAAAATGTAGGAAAAATCTTGGGTACTCTTGGATTTTTCATTTACTCTTTGTCATGTGTATGCTTCTACTAATTATGATGACATATATACACACGTGAAAAATAGTGAATAGATAAAAATGCTCCAAAAGCACCAAATATATTCTCATAAATGTATTAGTAAATATTTTATATTAAAAAATTATAACGTCTTGCTTTTATTTAATTTAATTCTCGGTTAATCATTTTTTTGGATCCAACACTGCTCACAGTACCTCTAGTTTACAATTTCTATATAAACATTAGTCTACATTTTATTTAGATCCACAACATGCATTCATTGGATGATCCTCATCTTTTTTTGTCCAATCATTTATCTGAACTTTCCATTTGGTTGAGATATTACTGCTTTTGCACTTGACAATGTAGAATAAGGCATGATACCACAAATAGATTCTCTACCTACCCTCCAACTCAGAGATCGTAATTGTATTAGTTGAACATGATTCGGGCATGCTTGATGAATAATCTTGTCTGGTAGATTTCCTGTCCGCCAAGTAACCGGGTTGCTTTGGCTGAGGCAACACAATCTCACTGCCCAACATCAAAATCACTGAGGGCATGCATGGCCTGTCCTCTGGATGCTGTTGCACGCATAACAAACCGATGTGGATGCATCGTATCACTTCAGCTAGATTGAATGAGTCCTGAAAACATGCATCGATTAATTGTGAAGGCATGCCTTCGTTCCACAACTTCCATGCCTACAACATATCAAACGCTCTTTTGTCATCTATGATTTAGTAGTTTAAATTATGATAGAAAATGTCATATATATCCGTTTTGCTTACATGTCCTATGAGATTAAGCTTGTTGTCCAAATGATAAAATCCTCTATTTTTTTTCCCACTTACTATCTCCAGCAATAATATTCCAAAGCTGAAGACATCGGATTTTACTGAGAATTGCCCATCACTAGCGTATTCCGGTGCCATATAACCACTTTAAAGGATTAAAATATATAAGTTAATTTTCATTAATCATTGCGAGTGAATCGTAAATATCAAATGACAAAAAATACTTACTATGTTCCAACCACTTTGTTTGTGTTCCCTTCTGTCTCGTCTCCACCAAAAGCTCTAGCCAAGCCGAAATCTGAAATTTTTGGATTCATATCTTGATCGAGTAGCACATTACTTGCTTTGAGATCTCGATGTATAATCCTTAACCTAGAATCTTGATGAAGGTAGAGAAGACCTCTACTAGTCCCACAAATAATGTGGAAACGCTTGGACCAACCCAATAGCTTACATCTTTCTTGATCTGCAAATTACCACATTAAGATTAAAAGAAACGTCTATAATCAAGGCACAAGCTAGTTGAATATTTTAAGGTTTAGAGGGATCCAGACCAAAGATGAAAGCGTCCAGGCTTTTGTTCGGCATGAATTCATAAACAACAATTTCTCCTCTCCGTGAATGCAGCAGCCAAGAAGCTTTGCGAGATTTCTGTGCTGCAATTTGGAAAATAGCATAACCTCATTCTTTAACTCCTTCAACCCTCGCTCAGAAATCTTTGAAAGCCTTTTCACAGCAATTTATTTTCCATCCGCTAGTGTGCCCTGGGAAGATATATGTGAATCTAGTTAACCCAGTAAAATAAGTATTTTTCAGTAGCAAGTTTCAAGTTTACCTTGTAAACAGGACCAAAGCCACCTTCTCCAAGCTTCTTGTTGATTGAAAAGTTATCTGTGGCATTGGCAATTGTGGCTAACTCAAACAGCGGTAGGTCCAGGTCTATGTTTTGATCTTCATTTTTCTGTTCAGTCCTCCTGTTGTTTTCTGTTTTCTCTGAAATATGGGGCAATATTAACTGAAAGCAACATATGCAATACGGATACTGGATTATATTAAACTAATAACTACAATTTTCTTGCTCTTGATGAGAAGGTTCATTATTTGGAAAATAGAATTATAGCCATTGTATTCCCGTTAATGTGAAAGTGCAAGTAAACACCGAACCATAGGTTAAAAAGAGGTACGTATTAATATAATACTAAATGCATTTAAGTAAACCTGCAATTCCAACCAAAAATTTAGAAGTTCAGTTACCTTGCCCTAGGTCTAACTGATAGCACTGTAAACTCTACATCTTGAAACAAATATACAGATTGTTGCATATTAAAAACTTAATCTACTTGGTGAAAGATTTTATTGAATATTTGATACAGGAAAACCAAACTTTCTTAAATATTGATAGAAAGGAAACGGCTGTCATAAAAATGCAAACAAATGGCTTTAAATGTTTTAAGGAAAATGGAGCAATATTATACCTACTATATTTCTCCTGCTTTTGTGAATCAAATAGCCAGCTGCAATCACCACAGCTAACAGAGCAGCAGTGGAAATGACTATCACCACTATCTTCGTCGTAGGCTCACCTTTCGCTCCTTGATCACCGTATTCAGCTATAGCAAAGCAAGTCAATAATCATATAGCTAAGAAAAAACGATTCAAATAGTACGAAGCGCAGAAACTCTGCTTTATGTGAAAGGAACGCCTCAATCTGAACTCAATACTAAATTGCACAATAAGAAGGGGGAGCTGCTAAACTAACTGGATTGGCACTCCTAACACCTAAGTTCTCATAATGGAGTGACATAAACAATTTTGCAGGTACCTATCTCTGAAGCAGACATTCGAATATACAAGTCCTGCCCCCTATCTGGAAAGACTCTCATGTCAATCAGTTCACCAAACCACATGGCACAGCCACTGCCTCCTCCTCTGATGTCTGAATTTTTGTACTGTTGGAGAAAATTCAGTTTTTTTTTAAAAAAATTTTTAGGACCGATCTCATATGATATATATGAATTTTTAATCTAGAAATCGTACCTTGAAAATTTGATCTGGCTTTTTCCGCTGATGTGATTTAGGCTCTCAGATCACGATCCGTCACCACCACGTTCGTTAGATCACGATCCGTCACCAAACGATCTTCCAGGTTATGACTCATGATTGATCTGTACTTGACGTGTGGACACCTTTATCACTACTAAAAGCAAACTAGCACGAGAAAATTTTTCTCTCTGATCTGTATAAAGTAGCTACTTTTCTCTTTTTGGGAGAAAAATAAGCCTTTTATATTATTTCTTTAGTGAAACCCTAGGCTCCAAAATAAAAGTCAAGTATTCTTTTTCCATATGAGACTACCAGAATAACATATGCCATTATACAAAAGTATATTAATGGAGCCTCCCACTAAATAATATAATTATGTTTTTGACCTAAATTGCTAGTTATCTTGCTTATTAATCCAGTAGTGGTGCAGTCAATTAAATGAGCTAACCCGGGGATCACTTGGGAACGTACAATAGTGGCTACAACAATTAAACTTGTAATTAAACAAGCTCAATCATTTAATTCCAACTCTACTCCACTATAAGATTGGAACTGACCTCCATAATTATATATTCGAGTAATAATTCGTCCCAAGCCACATTGATTTCTTTACTGCTCAATCCTTTATACCACATCGTTAATTAAATCGATATCTCATATGTCCAATCGATTTAATCACATCTTGTACCTTGATACTTACTGATTTTCTCTAATGATCATTTTCAACATACTAAATATGTTGACACACTCTGGCCAGAGAATTCTATGATCAAGTGCCGAAAACCCATCAAGAGACGTGTCGTACAAATTCTATATTGTTAATCTATAATTCCAATACTCATAATTGCTCCCACCAAAATACCGGATAATCTTAACCACAAATGTGTGTTGTGCCCATTGGTAATTCAAATGGAATAGCAATTACAATCATGAAATCATAATTAACTCAAGATTAAGATTACAGTAAAATCAATGCCTATGAGATTTAATAAGTCCATACCATTTCAAGTTAATTAAATCTCATATGTAATCCAAATGTAATAACTACATCAAGAATTCATACATGATTAAGACAAATCATTCAATGAATTTACTACAGTCTAAACATAAATAGAACGCCCAACTCTATTTATCAACTGCAAACTTAATTTATTTAATCATAAGATAACTTGTATTTATGTTTTCTGTGAATCCATATGATGATCACATAAATACATATAATATGATTAAACGGACCTTATTCAATATATTTATACAATTAAAATATCTCAAATATTTCATTAATCAGAAAATAAATTAATATGCTTTAAAAGAACATATTATTCCAACATGTACGCCATACAAGAATAGTTTTCTAAGCACTTCTCCCTGCATTCCTTGAGATTCATACTTTTGCTCACCCAAGAAGGAGTAGCATCTGGCAATTTCATCGCAGTGAATTTGATGAAGCCATCTTGTCTAGAGTAGTTTAACGACTTATCACGCACACACCCTTGAGACCAGTCCACATATCCCCTTGACTTTGGTTTAAAACCTTTTAAACAGTGGCAAACGGGCAAATCGCTAATGATGCAAATGCCATAGTCACCACAAAGGGCATAAGTGTCGCATAGATCTCTTGGCACATTTGCATTCAATTCCCAACTTTGAGTTGCTTTATTCCATGTGGATCTTTGACGTAAATAGAGTGTTTGGTTCATAACAATCCTTGAGAAAACAGCTTTATCTATCATGTCGAATGTGTAGTACAGCTCATCCTCGTTAGAGACAAAGCTGAAGTTAAAAACGGGGTTGTGGCTTAATGATGAATCAATGAATCTAAGGCCATTCCATGGGCCACTCCTATAAAACTTTCTTAATCCCTTCCGCATGATTAACTCAGGATTATCTTGTCGTTCAACTGCCCAAGTAAAGTTTCCAGGAGACGGGTCATCTGGGCTCTTCCATGATGTTATACGTCGCTCAAAGCCAGTCTTTAAATCCCATCCGAGCTTCATTCCTGGAAGCAATGTATCAGAAGGATAATCAAAGCTTTGCCAGAAATAAGTTCCAGAATCACCCTCTTGTTCACCTCTGAGGACAAGATTTCCTGAATCTAGTAGCTGTAATACCACTGGAGTCTGCTGCACTTCTTTGCTCAAGCTTGCTGACCAAACCACCCTCATGCTCTGGCTTTTTAAAACAAGATTGCCCCTCTTGTTTATAACTAACAATCCAGACGAGTCATTGATGGGGTTGAGTCGGTTTGCTACCCAAACAACAGTTTTAACTGGGATGGTTTTGTACCAAATTCCAATGTAACGATTCTTGGAACTACCAGGACTGAAGAAACCAAGCTCAAAGTTTCCATCTTTTGAAACCAAGGTCCTACCATCACTAAGAGACTGAGATGAAGTAATGGTATCAGATGCAAAAGAGGAAGCCGGCGAGAAAAATAGTAAATTACAACAGACGAGCAAAAATGAAAGTGCACCCATTCGTGTATTGGTTTAGATCTCTCTCTCTAACAAACTATATAGATGCTAATACCGTAACTAACGATCCATCTTTAACGGCATTGACTGAACTCAAACAGTCGTATTTACGAAGTAAAAACCAATGGCTAGGAAATATGTTTATGAAAAAGAAAAAGAAAATGGGAAATAAATGAGCCGAAGACTTAAAATGTACGAAGAATGTCGGGACCCACCAAAGTCGTTCTTGACTTCTTGTAGCAGCGTACACTTCCGCATAATGTCGGGACCCACCAAAATGTAGGAATAATCTAAGATTCATTTATATTTTATTATTATTTATAATCAATTAATAGTTTAAATTTTTATAATTAAAAAAAAATATTTCACCGCCGACTATCATCGTACTTTAGTGCTATTTGAACTAGTTTTTGATGCCATTAAAATAAATATTATTTAGGTTAGGTAATACTGCAATTATTATCAACAAATGATTTTCATTTGCTATAGATCTACGGTCCAAGTTGTGGCTTTTAAATTTTTTTACCGTAAATTTATAGCAAGCCCAACTTTTTTTTTCCTAATGATAATTGTACCATTGCGTAGCCCCAATAATAAGGATTTAAATGGTATTAATTGCATGCTTGAGTTTTTAATTTTATTAAATATTAAATATTTTTAATTTAGTTTTTATTAATTTAATTAAAGAAATTAAAAAAATCAAATGTGAATAGTGCCACATTACAAAATCCAATCTCCTTTAAGTTCATTTAATGTGGCACTCTTCATGGTGTATTGTAATACATCATAATGTGAACAAGAAGATTTACTAAATATGAGATGACATTTTATTAGTTAACGCAATTTCATGTAATGCGGTGTGCCAAATACACCCTTAGAGAATCCCTAAATCTAAATATTTCATTTTTTTTTAAAGGTAATTCTAATATTATCTATCAAAATTAGTTATCACATACTCTTTATTTTTATTAGTTTTAGGGCCAAATATTATAGTGAAGGCAATTTGGGATGTAACACATCATCATTATTATTATTAGACTAAAAAAGATGGATTAGGATCCACTCCAGGATAGATAATTTGTAATAAAATTATTAAGTTGTAATCCGACTAATAAAATTAATCGTTGGTACTAGATTCCCAAGTGCGTTAAAAGCTTTATCACAATTCAAGTTGTTTCCTGTGAATAAATCATTCCAAGTTTGAAATATTACTGAAAATGTACTCTTTAAGTTTCAGAAAACGTCTCATAAGACGTCTTACTAATAGCTTCTCTATCGACCCTCCAACTCTAAGATTGTAATTGTGTTAGTAGAAGATGATTCAAACATGCTTGATGAAGAATCTGGTTCTGTTGATTTCTTGTTCGCCCAGAAACCAGGTTGCTTTGGCTGAGGCAATACAATCTCACTGCCCAACATCAAGATCACTGATGGCATGCTTGGCCTGTCATCGGGATGCTGTTGCACACACAATAAGCTAATGTGGACACATCGTATCACTTGAGAGCGATTTCATGATTCTTGATAACAAGCATCGATCAGTTGTAAAGGCATGCCTTCGGTCCTCAACTTCCATGCCTAAAAGATATCAAAACTTTTTCACCATTTATGATTTATCAGTTTAAACTAATTTAAGTCAAAATTAAAGAGACATAATTCTTGAATCATTTTTTAAGAGTAGTGTGCACTTTACTTACATGTCCAATAAGGTTACAGTTGTAGTATGAATGATAAAATTCTCTATTTTTTTTTCCACTCACTATCTCTAGCAATAAAATGCCAAAGCCGAAGACATTGGATTTTCTTGAGAACAGCCCATCACTAGCATATTTCGGTGCCATATAACCACTTCAATGAATTAGAAAAAGTTAAATTGTATTAATATGTGGAAATGAATAATAAATATGAAAAAACATGACATATTATGTTATGACCACTCTATTTGTGTTTTCTTTTATCTCATTTCCACTACAAGTTCTAGCCAAGCCAAAATTTAAAAGTTTTAGGTTCTTATCATAATCAAGTAACACATTACTTGCTTTGAGATTGAGAATTCAGTAGCTTACTTGTAGTTTGATCTAGAAGTATCATATTAAAGGTTAGTACAATTTCCAGCTAGAAGTTTCTTACAAATAAAAAATTAATCTGCTCTAAATTATTAGAAATGACAGCTTATAATCAAGGACAATCTAGGTGAAAATTGTAAATTTTAGAGGCATCCAGACCAAATATGAAGTAGTCCAGGCTATTGTTCAGCATGAATTCTTAAATCAACAATTTCTCCTCGCCTTGAATGCAACAGCCAAGAAGCTTTACAAGATTTCGGTGCTGTAATTTGGAGAATAGTATAACTTCATTCTTCAACTCCTTCAATCCTTGATCAGAAATCTCTGAAAGCCTTTTCACAGCAATTTCCTGTCCATCCACAAATGTACCCTGAAAAAATATATGGGAAATTAATTACCGAGTAAAAAAAGTAATTTGTACTTGGGATCATTTCATTAGCAAGTTTTTTTTTAGAAATGTTTTTATATGTCACTAAAATGAATCAGCAAGCCCAACTCTACTCAAGCAATGCCTGAGAATTCAGGGCAATGCAAGCACTACCAATTACAAGCAGCACCGATATGATAATACCAATTAATTTTGCAGATTCTTGGAGAGGCGAAATGAGTTTGATCAAAGGCATAAACCTACAAATTATAAGTTCAGCAAATTCCCCAACCTATGCATGAGAATTGATTCGAGTTCAGCTGCCAATTCAAGCCAACAACATTGAAGCCTGTACAGAGCATCTTACCAAGAAAGGACACACCAACTTCTATAGCAGAGAGAAAATATTAAAATTAAAAAAAAAAATCTAATCAAGGATACTTTAGGAATTCCAAGAAGTTTTACTTTTATATGGTAAAATTGAACTTTTATAATTTTAAGGTCATTTGATCTATGGTGGCCGAGACGGCCGATGTCAATAATCAACCCAACTAACCCAAACTTGAAAGCCATTAGATCCCAACCCAGTGACATGATTTCTTGGTTAAACCGCGGTGGGTTTCTGAGGTTGGTGATTTTAAACAAAGTGTTTATAGTCTAATTAAACAGTAAAAAAATAAATAAATTAATTAAAAAACTAAAAAATATAAATATTAAAATCTTTAAAACAAATCTAACATTCCAAAGTTTTTATATTTATATTTTTTAATTTTTTTATGAAATATCAAAATTTATATAATAACTTTTATATACATACGGAGTGACCGGTTGGGTTAGGTTGATTGGATTGAGCTTTTGAAAAAATATATTTTTATAATCCTAATTAAATAGTGAACAAAAATAAATTAATTAATTAGATAAACTAAAAAAATGTAAATATTAAAATCTTTAAAACAAATCTAATATTTCAAAATTTTTATTTTTATATTTTTTTAATTATTATATAAATATCAAAATTTATATAATAATTTATATATGTATATGCGGGTTGACGGGTTGCGTTGGATTAAAAATTTTTAACTCAACCCAACCCGCAAATAGTGCCGGTTGGGAATTTAACAACCCAACCCAACCCGTTTATTTTATCAACCTAACCCAACCCGTAAAAAATCGCAAGGGTTGACGGGTTGATGCCCACCCCTAATTTGATACCCATAAAAATGCACCTTAGACCTATTTTTAAATAAAAATTTATATTACAAAAATAATCTTAAATAAAAATTACCAAAAACAATAAATAATTTAATTATCTAAATTATTGCACCCACCATAAAGCGGTTATTTGTGAAGTATTAAGCGGTTTATAGAGTTAAAATTTAATTTTAAGATTTTGATAGAGGATATATTAAATAAATGGATGTTATCATGTTAAGAGAAATTTAATAAATTCAAATAATTTCATCTTTTTAATTAATTATGGATGTGTAGGGCAAACGTGGTTATTGAATAATTTGATAGGTTGTCTAATGATGAGCTCAAGCTTCACGAACTCAAATTTTGAAAGGTGCTCATTTCTCTTATCCAAATAATTTTTCTTAAAATATTGAAATTAATTTCTGAATTAGTACCCAACAGACTTTCTGAAAAGTATGTGCTATAATTGTAAAGAAAATTTTAAAAGAATTTTATGGATTTAATTCGAATAGTCTCACCATTAATTAATGTTCAAACTTGACTTTTGAAGTAACCGAGTTTACAAATAATTTCTAAAGATATTTGATAAATTTAGATTATGAGACAACCCATTATAAAATCGTTCATCATGCATGTTTAGTCAATTAATCGTAAAAGTGTGACGTGCGTGTATAATTACAAAAAAATAAAAGAGACGGGTTCAGTAGATTACTTAATTTTTTTGTCGTGTTCAAATTTTTGTTGACGGGTGTCCATTTTTCATGCTTTTGGATATATATTTTTTTTTCATGAGATTGCAATGCTATCGTTACGAGGTCACTCGCATAAAAATGAATAAGAAAATCAGAAACCGCCGGATTCATCAACCCACCGAATTAAGGGTTAGTAATAGGGTTGGCAAAATGTCGGGTCGGGTTCGGACTTGGCCAAACCCGACCCAATCCGATAAAAAAAAAATTAGAGGTCCGGTACTAAAAAAGTTTTAATACTGTATAGTTATTGTCCGACTGAATCGGTAACATAGGGTACGTCCACCCTAAACTCATATTTAATATAAACTCAAAATATGATTAAACTTAATTTACAATTACAACATTATAATTAATATTTACAATCTTATATTTGGCTAAAATATAATATTTATAGTAACTACATAATCATTATTAATATAATGAGCTAAAATTATAAATAAATTTATAAGCTTAAATGAAAAAATTTAAAATTAATTAATATTTAAGAAATTATAAACTTACCATCTAATTAAACTTAATTTACAATTATAACATAATAATTAAAAAAAACCCTATATATCGCTATATATAAGTTATATGTAGTACAATATAATATTTACAGCAACTACATAATTAATTAATTAACATGAATATATTTAGCTAAAATTGTAGATTCAATTATAAGCTTAGATGAAAGCATTTTGCATATATGTGTTCTACTGTTGTGTGTGTGTGAATTGCGAATTTGCGATGTGTGCGTGTGTTGGCTTTTTTTTTTTTAATCGGGTCGGGTCCTAAATTTATTCGGGCCTAAAAAATTTGACCCTAACCTAACCCTAAATCCAAAAATTCAGGCCAAAAATCTTAAAAATTAGGGTCGAGTCAATCGGGTCAAAAATAAAATCGGGCTAAATTGCCATCCCTAGTTAATAAATAGGGTTTTGAAAAAGAAGAAAACGGGACAGGAGCCCAAATGACTTTAGATATAAGTGGGGTCCATTTATAATGTCGATATTAATAATTATTTCTCTCCCATTAAAGTCTTTCTTGACTTTAGCAACTTAGACTTTGATCATGATGTTTATGGTTGGTTGAGTGAAGTTTAAAATTTTGATAACACAAGTTATATTAAAAGTTATAGTTGAATACTGTAGCTACGAAAAAAAAAAGTGAAGGAAAATATAATTTTTAAATAATAATTTTAATAAAATAGTAAAGATTTTAAAAGATTTTTATTATGATCATTAGGATAAAAATAAATTAGCATGTCATCGGGTCCATCAGCTGCTACAGTGTCGTCAGTCCGGCGATGGTTCAACGGGAATCCAATGAACCAGTGAATTCATATTTCTTTTTTTTTTTTCAAATTAATTAAATAAATAAAATTATTTTATTATGTTGATTAAATCCTTACTTACTTTAAATTTAATTAATATAAAATTTAATCATATCCATAACATTAAACAAGGTAACGAAATATTGAAGAGATAATTGAAAGTTCTTATTTTCAATAAAAGAGAAATTTAAATTCTTTAATTTTTAGTGTGAAATTTAAAATTTATGCTAGGATGAATATTCAATTTTAATAAAAATTTTATTCTTAAAAAAGACTTCCTGTTACGTAACGTAACTTACACCCACACGTAATGATAATACTCATTACTGTTGCTGTGCGTGCTAAGTTAATCGTAACTTAGCACTGGCCTCATATAAATTATGGTTAATCGAACAATAAAAATAACAAAGCAGTTCAAATCACTTTCCTTATCCCCACCCCTCTTTCAAAACCAAACAACACCCCAGCGGATATATATTGGAGCTTGTCATGATCAAGCATAGACACGAACAAGCGAAGCATCCGGAACACGTGGAAGAAAATGAGTGGCTTTCAAGATATCTAAAGGATATGAAACGTTTGGTTGCAATTTATCCGTCCAATTTCAGTGGTGCACTTAGCATATTAGGATAAAGATTTTTATTATTCCTATTCTTATGGATAGGAACAGTGGATTTAGCATGTCATCGGGTCAAGCTGCCTAAAAAAAATAAAAGAGAAAATTATTTGGGTTTCCAATTAACCTTCATCAATATATTAAACTAGCCTCCATACATTCATAAACTTATAAATTTTAAATTTTCACTTAAACTATAAAACTCACACTTTATTTAAAAATAATAATAACCCATAATATTTTTCTATTCCAAAAAATATATTCAAATTTATTAAAAATAATCATTAGCCACTCCTTCAATTACAAATTTTATATTTTCTGTTCTTAAAAGAAAATTAGGGATTGCGTTGAATTAGGAAAAGAACAAGTAGGCGGGTTTGCAAGAATGAAGAGAATCAGTGATTTGCTAAAAGCATAGTTTGAGACTAAAAAAGATAAAGTATATTCATTACAGTATTAATATATTCGTTCATGACACTTATTTTTAATTCTTCTGGTTCCACAGCTACAGTAGAGAGAACATTTTTAGCAATTAAGTTCATGAAGAATTAACTCTTAAATCATATGGGAGATGAATGGATGAATGTTAATTTTATTGTTTATGTAGAAAATGATGCATTTAATAGTGTTAATAATGAGTTTATTGCACAAGGTTTTCAAAATGTAGGAAAAATCTTAGGTACTATTGGAGAGTTTCTCCCTTTTCATTTACTCTTTGTCATGTGTATGCTTATGCTAATTATGATAACATCTACACACATGGAAAATAGTAAATATAGTAAATAGATAAAAATGCTCCAAAAGTACCAAAGATATTTTAATATAAAATATTAGTAAATATTTTATATTAAAAAATTATAACGTCTTGCTTTTATTTAAACTTAATTCTCGGTTAATCATTTTTTTGGATCCAACACTGCTCACAATACCTCAAATTTACAATTTCTATATAAACATTAGTCTACATTCTATTTAGATCCACAACATGCATTCATTGGATGATCCTCATTATTTTTCACCCAATCATTTTTCTGAACTTTCCATTTGGTTGAGCTATTACTGCTTTTGCACTTGACAATGTAGAATAAGGCATGATACCACAAATAGATTCTCTACCTACCCTCCAACTCAGAGATCGTAATTGTATTAGTTGAACATGATTCTGGCATGCTTGATGAATAATCTTGTCTGGTAGATTTCCTGTCCGCCAAGTAACCGGGTTGCTTTGGCTGAGGCAACACAGTCTCGCTGCCCAACATCAAAATCACTGAGGGCATGCTTGGCCTGTCCTCTGGATACTGTTGCACGCATAATAAACCGATGTGGATGCATCGTATCACTTCAGCTAGATTAAATGAGTCCTGAAAACACGCATCGATTAATTGTGATGGCATGCCTTCGTTCCACAACTTCCATGCCTACAATATATCAAAACTCTTTTATCATCCATAATTTATTAATTCAGACTATGTTAGAAAATGTCGTATAAATTTTACTTACATGTCCTATAAGGTTAAGTTTATTGTCTGAATGATAAAATCCTCTATTTTTCTTTCCACTTACTATCTCCAGCAATAAAATTCCAAAGCTGAAGACATCGGATTTTACTGAGAATTGCCCATCACTGGCGTATTCCGGTGCCATATAACCACTGTAGAGGATTAAATATGTAAGTTAATTTTCATTAAGCATTGCAAGTAAATCGTAAATATCATATGACAAACAATACTTACTATGTTCCAACCACTCTGTTTGTATTTCCTTCTGTCTCATCTCCACCAAAAGCTCTAGCCAAGCCAAAATCTGAAATTTTTGGATTCATATCATGATCGAGTAGCACATTACTTGCTTTGAGATCTCGATGTATAATCCTCAATCTAGAATCTTGATGAAGGTAGAGAAGACCCCTAGCAGTCCCACAAATAATGTGGAAACGCTTGGACCAATCCAACAGCTTACATCTTTCTTGATCTGCAAATTACCACATTAAGATTAAAAGAAACGTCTATAGTCAAGGCACAAGCTAGCTGAATATTTTAAGGTTTAGAGGGATCCAGACCAAAAATGAAAGAGTCCAGGCTTTTGTTCGGCATGAATTCATAAATCAACAATTTCTCCTCTCCGTGAATGCAGCAGCCAAGAAGCTTTACGAGATTTCTGTGCTGTAATTTGGAAAATAGCATAACCTCATTCTTCAACTCCTTCAACCCTTGCTCAGAAATCTTCGAAAGCCTTTTCACAGCAATTTCCTGTTCATCCGCTAGTGTGCCCTGGGAAGATATATGTGAATCTAGTTACCCAGTAAAATATTTATTTTTGACTTGCAAGTTTCAAGTTTACCTTGTAAACAGGACCAAAGCCACCTTGTCCAAGCTTGTTGTTGATTGAAAAGTTATCTGTGGCGTTAGTAATTGTTGCTAACTCAAACAGCGGCAGGTCCAGGTCTATGCTTTGATCTTCATTTTTCTGTTCAGTCCTCCTGTTGTTTTCTGTTTTTTCTGAAATATCGGGCAATATTAACTGAAAGCAACATATGCAGTACGGATACTGGATTATATTAAACTAATAACTACCATTTGCTTGTTCTTGATGAGAAGGTCCATTGTTTGGAAAATAGAATTATAGCCATTTTATTCCAGTCAATGTGAAAGTGCAAGTAAACACCGAACCATAGGTGAAAAAGAGGTACGTATTAATATAATACTAAATACATGTAAGTAAACCTGCAATTCCAATAAAAAATTTAGAAGTTCAGTTACCTTGCCCTAGGTCTAAATGATATGCGCTGTTAACTCTACATCTTGAAACAAATATACAGATTGTTGCTTACAAAAACTTAATCTACTTGGTGAAATATTTTATTCAATATTTGATACAGGAAAATCAAACTCTTATAAATATTGATAGAAAGGAAACGGCTATCATAAACATGCAAACAAATGGCTTTAAATTTTTTAAGGAAAATGGAGTAATATTATACCTACTATATTTCGCCTGCTTTTGTGAATCAAATAGCCAGCTGCAATCACCACAGCTAACAGAGCAGCAGTGGAAATGACTATCACCACTATCTTTGTCGTAGGCTCACCTTTCGCTCCTTGATCACCGTATTCAGCTATAGCAAAGCAAGTCAATAATCATATAGCTAAGAAAAAACGATTCAAATAGTACCGAAGCATAGAAGCTCTGCTTTATGTGAAAGGAACGCCTCAATCTGAAC
Source organism: Citropsis articulata (assembly GCA_030449925.1). Classification (NCBI taxonomy): domain Eukaryota; kingdom Viridiplantae; phylum Streptophyta; class Magnoliopsida; order Sapindales; family Rutaceae; genus Citropsis; species Citropsis articulata. Next base: position 7,018,831 of record JASUUH010000257.1, read on the forward strand.
CCAATACTAAATTGCACAATAAGAAGGTGGAACTGCTAAACTAACCGGATTGGCACTCCTAACACCTAAGTTCTCATAATGGAGTGACATAAACAAGTTTGCGGGTACCTATCTCCGAAGCAGGCATTCGAATATACAAGTCCTGCCCACCATCTGGAAAGTCTCTCATGTCAATCAGTTCACCAAACCACATGGCACAGCCACTGCCTCCACCTCTTATATCTGAATTTGTATACGCCATACAAGAAGAGTTTTCTAAGCACTTCTCCCTGCATTCCTTGAGATTCATACTTTTGCTCACCCAAGAAGGAGTAGCATCTGGCAATTTCATCGCAGTGAATTTGATGAAGCCATCTTGTCTAGAGTAGTTTAACGACTTATCACGCACACACCCTTGAGACCAGTCCACATATCCCCTTGACTTTGGTTTAAAACCTTTTAAACATTGGCAAACAGGCAAATCGCTAATGATGCAAATGCCATAGTCACCACAAAGGGCATAAATGTCACATAGATCTCTTGGCACATTTGAATCCAATTCCCAACTTTGAGTTGCTTTATTCCATCTGAATTGTTGAAGTAAATAGAGTGTTTGGTTCATAATATACCTTGAGAAAACAGCTTTATCTATCATGTCGAAGGTGTAGTACAGCTCATCCTCATTAGAGACAAAGGTGCTGTTAAAAACGTTCTTTGGCTTTAAAAATGAAGCACTGAATCTAAGGCCATTCCATGGGCCACTCCTAGATAACTTTCTTGATCCCTTCCACATGATTGACTCAGGATTATCTTGTCGTTCAACTGTCCAAGTAAAGTTTCCAGGAGACGGGTCGTCTGGGCTCTTCCATGATGTTATACGCCGCTCAAGACCAGTCTTCAAATCCCATCCGAGCTTCATTCCCGGCAGCAATGTATGGGAAGGATAATTAAAGCTTTGCCATAAATAAGTTTCAGAACCGCCATCTCGTTCACCTCTGAGGACAAGATTTCCTGAATCTAGTAGCTGCAATGCAACTGGAGTCTGCTGCACTTCTTTGCTCAAGTTTGCTGACCAAACTACACTCTTGTTCTGCCTTGTTAAAACAAGAATGCCCGTCTTGTTTACAACTAACAAGCCAGAAGAGTCATTAATGGGGTTGATTCGGTTTGCAACCCAAACAACAGTTTTAACTGGCATATTTTTGTACCAAATTCCCACGTAACGATTCTTGGAACTACCAGGACTGAAGAAACCAAGCTCAAAGCTTCCATCTTTTGAAACTAAGGTCCTGCCATCACTGAGGGACTGAGATGACGTAATGGTGTCGGAAGCAAAAGAGGATTCAGACAAGAAAAACAGTAACTCACTACAGATGAACAAAAATGAAAGTACACCCATTTGTGTATTGGTTTAGATGCTATTACTGTGACTAATGATCCATCTTTAGCGGCATTGAACTGAAAGTCAATGCTTCTGGACTCAAACCGTCGAATTAACGAGGTAAAAACCAATGGTTAGAAAATATGTTTATGAAAATTGAAAATGAAAAAGAAAATTATGAGCCGAAGACTTAAAATGTACGAAGAATGTCGGGACCCACCAAAGTTGCTCTTGACTTCTTGTAGCAACGTACACTTCCTCATAATGTCGGGTCCCACCAAAATGTAGGAATTATCTGGATTAGGATTCTCTCATGATCTGATTTTTATTTGTGTAAAACCTATTAATATGATTGGTAGTTAATAAATTAAAAAAAAAAAGTAGTTAAATCCTAATCATCCACTAACACTAAAATACAGCAGATCGTAAAGATCGAGTCTTTCCGGATCAGGAGGATCACGATCCGAGATTATCTAAGATTCATTTATTTTTTATTATTATTTATATTCTCTTAATCGTTTAAATTCTTATAATTAAAATAAAAAATTCACTCCGATTATCGAACTTTGATGCTATTTGAACTAGATTTTGATACTATTAAAATAATTATTATTTAGGTTATGGAATGGTGCAATTATTACCAGCAAATGATTTTCATTTGTCATAAATCCACGGTCCAAATTTTGGCTTTAAAATTTTTTTTACCGTAAATTTACAGCAAGCGCATCTTTTTTTTTTTTTTTCCTAATGATAATTGCACCGTTGCGTAGCCCCAACAATAAAGATTTAAATGATATTAATTTTTAGCGCAAAACACGATGTTATGCGTCGGCCACGGGTGAATTGCATATTTGAGTTTTTAATTTTATTAAATATTAAATATTTTTAATTTAGTTTTTATTATTTTAATTAAAAAATTTTTAAAAATCTAATGTAAATAGTGCAACATTACAAAATCCAACCTCCCTTAAGTTCATTTAATGTGGCACTCTTAACAGTATATTGTAATGCACCAAATAAGAAGATTTACTAATATGAGATGTCATTTTATTAGTTAACGTAATTTCATGTAATGCGGTGTACCAAATACACCCTTAAGAATCCCTAAATCTAAATATTCTATTTTTTTTTAAAGGTAATTCTAACATTATTTATCAAAATAAGTTATCATGTACTCTTTATTTTTATTAGTTTTAGGGCCAAATATTAAAATGAAGGCAATTTGAGATGTAACACATCATCATCATCATCATCATCATCATTATTATTATTATTATTATTATTATTATTATTATTATTATTATTATGGTCTTCAATATATCCGCAAACACTAGGAACTGAGAAAAGTTTACATGAAATTTAATTAACATAGAAGAAGAGAATTTCTAGCCATATGCTTGCTGGGTCGTTATCAATTAAATAATGGATGGCCGAATAGAAAACATCATGCAATAGTTTTAAATTACATAGAAAAATTATGGAGCTGTTTTTTTATATTAATTTCAAAGGAAAGAATAATCAATAATTTCGAAAAACCCCACAGGCAGATATGAGCAGCAGTTAAAAAAAAGAAAAAATAAAAATAAAAACAAAAAGGAGCAATGATGAGCAGATAAGTCCCACTTGTATGTGAAATCCCTAAATTACGTGTGGAACTTCAGAAAGGACATTGAATACTAATTATATCTAGGGGAAATTGACCCCCTTGTTTGGCAGCCAAACAACATTTTTAACCGGTACCAACCGGTTTTGCAGCCGGTTGCTGCCAATATTAAATATTTTTAATTTTAAAAAATTAAAATAAATAATATTTAAAAAATAATAATAATTATAAGTAGAAAAAGATAAGTAAAGTAAAAATATAAAAAATATTATTTTATTATAAATATTTTGAAAAATAAAATAAAAAGATTGTTAATAAAAAGATAAAAATTTAATTTAATTTTTTAAAATATCTCTCATATTTAACGTTATTTTAATTTCACGTCATATTTTCTAAATTTTTTCTTTTTGCGTTCACGTTTACGCTCATTTCACGAGTTAAAAGTTTCATATCTAACGCTTTTATTTTTCTGCCATGGATGTACTTCATATTTTTGTTTATTGTTATGTTTTAAGTAAGGTGTTTCATGTTCACGTTCAATGTTCACGTTATTATTTTTCAAATACCCGATATTTTTCTTTTTGCCCCATTTCATGTTTTTACGCTCATATTTCGCAGTTAAAAGTTTCATGCCTTACGCTTATTATTCACCGTTACGAGGTTTCATATTTTTGTTTATTGTTGCATGTTTTAAGACTTGTTTCACGTTTCACGTGTTCAATGTTTCATGTTGTTATTTTCAAATACCCCGATATTTTTTTTTACCACCGTTTCATGTTTACGTTCATGTTTCGTTGCAAGTTCAAAGTTTCATGTCTTACGCTTATTATTCATTACGGAGGTTTCGTATTTTTTGTTTATCGTCATGTTTTAAGTTCGCTTTCACGTTTCACGTTCATGTTGTTATTTTTCAAATCCCGAAATTTTTCTTTTGCCCCTGCTTCACGTTTACGTCCACGCTTCACGTTTTCTTTCTACGTTCATGTTTGACGTTGTAAGTTTCACCGCTACGGAGATACTCATATTTTATGTTCGCGGTTGCATATTTTAAGTAAGTTGTTTCATCTTTGTTGTTCAATATTTTATGTAATAATTTTTGAAATACCCCGAAATTTTTTTTTTTGCCCCCGTTTCATGTTTACGTTCCACGTTTCATGTTTGCTATTCTACGTTTCATATTTGATGTTGTAAGCTCACTGTTACGGAGATACTCATATTTTATGTTCGCTGTTGCATATTTTAAGTAAGTTGTTTCATGTTTGTTGTTCAATGTTTCATGTAATAATTTTTCACTGTAGCAAACGGCTAACCGACATCTTGATAACGGCTAGCCGACATCAAGCAGAATCAGTGCTTAGTCTCTGGATACAAACGGCTAACCGACTTCTCACGATAATGGCTAGCTTCTGGACACTAATGGCTAACCGATATCTTAGATAACGGCTCGCCGACATTGAACAGAATTAAAGGGTAGCCTCTGGACATTAACGGCGATCCGACGTATGGAAAACGGCGATCCGACATTGATTTATTTATTTCAAATTTGGTTCCTTAGTTTATATTGCATTAAGTTTTAGTTGTTTAATTTTTAAAAACCCAATTCACCCCCTCCTTGGGTTGCATAACTAGAATTACATTTGTTTTGTTTGTAATTTTTTCTTCTAATTTACCACTCCAACTTTAATTTACTCATTTTTTCCTTTTTGTACTATTTCCAAGTGTGAATTACAAATCTTTCATTTTATTTCATACTTAATATCAATTTACATATTTTTTTAAATAATTTTACAGACCAATTTACCACTCTAACGCTAATTTACCCGTTTTACCTTCAATCTACAAGTCATATGTGTGGTATAGAAATTTTTGTCTTATTTCATATTTAGTTGGAATTTAGGTTATTTAGTTTAGGTCAGTTACCTCAACTTAAATCCAATGTTAAAATGGTTAAATAGTCGGATTATTAGCATTTTATGGTTTAGATAGAATGATAATATCCATCAACTTAAATAAATAAATTTGTTTAACCCAATTCTACCCAAACCTTATATCGTCTGATTGAGTTGATTAGGTTGAAGGTAAAATCAAAATTTTAAATTGAACAGTAAAAATGATATGAAACTTGAAATGAAACATGTAATAATTAAATATAAATATTTTATAACATGAAATTTTTAAAATTCTCATTGCCATTACTAGTAAGTAAGCATATCATCAATTCTTTTACAATTAAATGGAGTTAGAATGGATCCATTGGATTGGATTGAGTTTGTCACTCCTAGTATGATATTAAAATGATATTAACATGTTGAGTTCGCTCGTATATTTTAATTTTTATTTAACTGAAAAGTTATAATTTTTATTTTTAAAATTATGTGGGTTCATGATAATTCTATATAAACCTTTTTATGCGTCTGTACACACACACATATATATAAATAAAGTCATAAATATTTTAATTTTATCTTTAAATTAAGTAAAAAATAATGTTATAACAATTATGACACTATCTACAAGTGTAAACTCAACGTCTCCTTGTTAATGAATTATGGTGCATCTTCAGCAATGTGTCAAGTGTTACAGGCGTCCATCCCTCTGGCTTTTGGGCATACAACATTTGATTTAGGGAGTCCACATATATACCTATGTTACCAAAGCCATAAATTTGCTGACCATTATGCATCCTGCTAGGTTTTGGCTTAAATAGCAACTCATGTTGCTGGGCATAAGTCTCAATAACTTCTTTCAAAGTCATTTGACGCGGTGCATCCATGCCATTCATCTGGGTTGCACTACCTAGGCTTGCTGCTGCAGCAGCTGCTTGTTGAGCTTGTGCTGCTGCTTTTTGCTGCGCCTCAAACTGTCTCTGTTCCCGTGCCTTAAGATAACTAATGTTCTCTACCGTACCAGGTTGGACCACAATCCCACATTCAGCAGCTTGGGACATCATGCCAAGACCAACATTAAGCTGAGCCCGAATATTTTGATTTGCCAAAAGTTCCTCTGGAATAAGTCCTTTCCAACCCAAATACCATCTATGAATTTCTTCAAAGTCTGGAGCTGTGTTTAACCAATGATACAAAACGTGCAGCCACTTGGTGAAGAAGAATCTCTCCATCAAATCGACCATAAGATGAGTTGGAACAGTAGAGGCCCACGGCATAACCCAATTGAACTGATCAAGCTTCTGTTCTAGAGGATTTATTTGGAACTCTTGAAGGGCAATCTGCAACTTTGGAACTATATATCGACGCATAAGCTGTTCCCAACTTGCTGAATCTGAAACATAATATGAAAAAACGCAATAAAAAAATTGAACCCAAACAAAGAATAATACCAGTAAGCCAGGTCAATCCTCAAAATCTACACAATAGATGCAGCAGCCACCACTAGTCGAAGCGGCAGCAGTCAATACACCACCATCGAAGCAGCAGTTGAGACAGAGCAGTGACGCAGCAGCAGCAGCACCACCAGCCGAGACGGAGCATGGACACATCAGTAGCCGCACCACAAGTTATTCCTCAAGAGAGACGCAACAGCAGCAGCAACAGCAGTCGATCTTTAAAAAAGAAGTCGTAGCAGCAGCAGCAACAGCAGTCGATCTTTAAAAAAGAAGTCGTAGCAGCAGCAATCGAGAGAAGCTAAGACACAGCAGCAAACGAGAGCGAGAGCGGGGGTGGGAACAGGAGCGTGAGCGGGAGTGGGAGAGTGAGCAAGAACGAGGAAGAATGTGGGGATGGAGAGAGAGAAAGATGAGCTCTGGTTCAATGTTCCAGATGGGGGAAAAAGAACAAGGGGGGTGGGGGAGAAAGAGAGAAATGAAAATGCTTTTCTTCCTGTTGCCATTCTTTTGTTACTTTTATTCACGTTTTCTTTTTTTTTTTTTTAAATTAAAACTCCAACCGTTGAATTTAAATAAACTGAATTCAATGCTTCAATGGCTACCTCTGCACCATACAAGGGATTTTAGACCCTGCATGGTAGCTGAGGCCTTATATCTATGGTTACAAGTTGCACTCGGTTGTCATCAACGGAAAATTTTTTGCTGGGTCCGAGATTCCAACTGTAATCATAATTGAACCGAAAAAATAGTTTATAGAATGTACATGGACACGAGCATATATACATTGACTTGACTGATAGTTTACTTGGGTCATCCTTGTAATCTTTTGTTGTACATTAGTTAGTTTATAGAATTAAATTTCTTATTTCTCATCTAACTAATCATGAATTTATATTGGTATAATTTTAGAAATCAGTCGAATATGCTCTAATAAAAATCATGTCTTCTTGTTCCCATCATCATCCTATTCGAACCCTACTGCAAGAAACTCATGTTGGAAATATGAGTTAGTGTATATAGCTTCCTTAAAATTAAAGATAGAGACATAAACATAAACATAATGAAATGATTCACACGTACTATTGAATTTATTAAACTTAAATATAAAATTGTAAAAAACCATGCTTAAAACATAAATGGAAAAATAAGGATTTTAACTTCCCCAGCAACTGGAAATTAATTATGATCGTATATATTTATTAATCACACGAGCTAAATCATTTGCACAGCATATCCTCCAAATGAAGCTTCGATCATAGGTAAGAAAAATGATAGTCTCCTATTACTAATTTTTCTATTTTGTATTTGTCTACGAGTAGCAATGGGTCTTTATTTCCCATTGATAATTGATCGATGTCAGTTCTCAGGGCCTGGCTAGTGTTTTCATTTGAACGTTCTATTAAATGTTATTAACTTCTTGGAATTGGGGTAAGAACGGAGGAATGAAAATGATTCCATTGTTTACTTACTTATTTGATATTTGAGAATGTGAATGAAATTTGTGGGGTTCATCAAATTTTGAAGTTGAGAATAGGAATTTCATTCTTACGGGGAGGTGGGAATGTGATTTTCATTTTCTGAACTAATTATTTTACCATTCCTTAATTTCTAAAATTTTGATTTTATTCCTGTTACATAATTAAATAATCTTAATAATATTAATTATATTAATAAGAAAACAAACAATTATAATAATAATAATATTATTATTAGTAGTAACAATAACACAAGCCGACTTTATAATCTAATGGGGAACCTATACCGCGAAAGTTGAGGGCGCAGGTTTCAGTTCTGCCAACAACAAAAACTTCGTATATGAACTTTGGTTCCCCTTCTGGTAATAAGAGGGAATTAAATTAATAGGAAGTTAGGGCTTTAATTTCCCTACAATAATAATATTAATAGCAATTATTATCAATATAAAACAACAACAACTAGTTTACTCAAAAACTAATTGTATTACACTCAATATTATAATATATATGCCTATGTTTTCTTTTAAAATGTTTGTTTATTTATTTTACATAGAAAAATACATAATTGTAACTAAGGACTTTTTTTAACTTGTAATAACTCCTTAGCTTACCAGATGGATGAAAGGTATATCATCATGGCGTCTAGCAAGAATGGAACTAAGGACATTTTTCTGACTTGTGATAACTCATTCGGATTACAAGATAGAAGTAAATACATCAATTGGAATATTGTTGATTTCATTTCGTGTAAACAACTTACCTTGATTTTTATTCCTCATGTGATCAATTATTCATTCTGATTTCTCATCGTAATATTTACAATCGCATATATATTATTATATTATTACATTCAATTCTACAAGACGTCGGATAAACGACCACAGAGGAGACACTCTACTCCACTCACATTTTGTGAGGAGAGAATTATAAACATTTAAATTTCACAATACTTTTGTGCTGAATCACGCTCACGCCAGCGTGAACGACCAACCATCGGCCATGCCCTTTGGCATGTTTGGATGTAGTTAAAGACAGTTGAATAGACTAATTTTATAAAAAAATTAATCCCAACATCGTATTTGGCCCAAAAAGTAAACTATCTTCTTTAGTAAGATCAATGTAGTTGTATCTAAACTTAAAAGCAATAGCATGGCGAACCAAAAAGTCTCCCAGGCCTATTGTTTATTTTACAAAAAAAGTAAGCTGAGGATAATGCAGGTAAGGCCGCCCACCAAATAATATTGTGATTTTAACTTTTTTTTTTAATGGATGCATTTAGCATACTGTATTGTATTCTATTATATTAGATTAAGCTGTAATATAATATGATGTTTGATATAGCATGCATTGTATTATTTTAAATAATAATTTCTATTTTAATATTTATATGAAATTGATAATCAAAGTTTCATTTATATTCTATTATTATTTATATTCAATTAATAATTTAAAATTTTATAATCAAAATAAAAAAAATTCACCGTTGACCATCCTACTTTAGTACCATTTGAACTATATTTTGATACCATTAGAATCGTTATTATTAGGGCTATGCAATGTTCAACTATCATCGGCAAAGGAATTTTCATTCACCTTCGATCTACAGTCAAGGTTTTGGCACTATTGCAAAGCCCCACAATGAGAAATTTAATGATACCAAATTTTAGTGTAAAACATGATGTCATGCAAAAGCCTCCTGTGGCTGGCCGCCATCGAACTTTGGCTAGTAGTTCATCAGCAATGGCGGCAATTTTTAATTTTATTAAATATTATACACTTTTATTTAGTTTTGTTATTTTAATTAAAGAAAATAAAAAAATAATGTGAACAGTGCGTTGGCACTACGAATATGAAATTTTGGGTTCATCTCATTATCAAGTAACACATTACTTGCTTTGAGATCTCTATGTGTAATCCTCAATCTAGAATCATGATGAAGATAGAGAAGACCCCTAGCAGTCCCGCAAATAATATGGAAACGTTTGGACCAATCCAATAGCTTACATTTTGTTTGATCTAGAAAGCATCACATCAAGGTTACTACAATTTCCAGCTTGAATTTTATGAGAAAGAACATAATGTCTGCTAAATCTTAAGAAACATATATAATGAAAGCACAAAGCTAGCTGAAATTTTTAAGATTTTGACTTTTAGAGGGATCCAGACCAAAAATGAAAGAGTCTAGGCTTCTGTTTGGCATGAGTTCATAAATCAACAATTCCTCCTCTCCCTGAATGCAGCAGCCTATATAAGCTTTACAAGATTTCGGTGCTGCAATTTGGAAAATAGTATAACTTCATTTTTCAACTCCTTTAATCCTTGCTAGGAAATCTTTGAAAGCTTTTTCACAGCTATTTCCTGTCCATCCGCTAGTGTACCCTGAAAAAATATATGAAGAAATTAGTTATGCTATCCTAAGTAAAATAAGTACTTAATTCTTGGGGTCATTCCACAAGTGTGTTACAATTTTACCTTGTAAACAGGTCCAAAGCCACCTTTTCCAAGCTTGTTCTTGATTGAAAAGTTATCTGTGGCAGTAGCAATTGTAGCCAACTCAAACACTGGTAGCTCCAGGTCTTCGTTTTGATCTTCATTTTCCTGATCGGTTCTCTGATGTTTCCTGTTTGCTCCAAAATAATGTACAATATTAACAGAAAGCAACTTATGAGGATTCTGGACCATATCAAAATTTAGATTTCCATTTCCATGTTCTGGGTGTGAAGGTGAGATATCAGGAAAATAGCACTGAAACTATCTAATTCATCCAATATGTGTTTTTCCAATCAGTATGAAAGTGCAAGTAAAAGCAGAACCATAGGCGAAAAAGAAGTACGCTATAGTTATGTTGTTGCCTACAAAAAATTCTCGAATTGGTAAAGAATTTTCTAAAAATTTGTCATATTGAGTCAATATTGGTATCTTTTACACCGCAAATTTTTAACATGTTCGCCACCCCAATAATTTAAAATTTAAAAAATATATATATATTGACCATCTCACAAACTCTAAAAAAAAAAAAGAACACAAAACTATGTTGCCAGGTGTGAGCAACTGGTTTAACCACACCGCTATCCTATCGTTTGTTATAATAAAATTAATTAGAGAGCAAAAAATCTGTAAATTTTGACAAACAAGTCCTGAATTATAAGTTGAGAAAATTCCCCAACCCATGCATGAGAATTGATTCGAGTTCAGTTGCCAATTCAAGCCAACAACATTGAAGCCTGAACAGAGCATCTTACCAAGAAAGGATACAGCAACTTCTGAGCAGAGAGTTAATATTAAAATTTAAAAAAATCTAATCAAGGATACTTTAGGAATTACTAGCAGTTTTATTTTTATATGGTAAAATTGAATTTTTCCAATTTTAAGGTCATTTGAACCCATAAAAATGCACCTTAGACCTATTTTTAAATAAAAATTTATATTATAAAAATAATCTTAAATAAAAATTACCAGAACAATAAATAAGTTAATTATCTAAATTATTGCACCCACCATAAAGCGGTTATTTTTGGGGTATTAAGCGGTTTCTAGAGTATTTTAAGATTTTGATAGGAGATATATTAAATAAATAGATGTTAAGAGTAATTTAATAAGTTCAAATAATTCCAACCTTTTAATTAATTATGGATGCAAAGGGCAAAAGTATTTATTAAATAATTTGATGGGTTGCCTAATAATGAGCTCATGCCTCACGAACTCAATTTTCTAAAGGGACTCATTTCTCTTATCCAAATAATTTTTCTTGATATATTGAAATAAATTTCTGAATTAGTAATTGACACATTTTCTGAAAAGTATGCTATAAGTTGTAAAGAAAATTTTAAAAGAATTTTATGGATTCAATTCAAATGGTCTCACCATTAATTAATATTCAAAATTAACTTTTGAAGTAATAAGTTTCCAAGTAATTTCTGAAGATATTTGATAAATTTAGATTATGAGACAATCCATTATAAAATCGTTTATCATACATGTTTAATCAATTAATCGTAAAAGTGTGATGTGCGTGTATAATTACAAAAAAAAGAAAGAAAAGGCATGTCCAATATTTCTGGTCATAGATTATTATAATCAGTAGATTACTTAATTTTTTGTCATGTTCAAAATTTTGAAAGTACAGTAAATACTGTAACAAAAAGATTTTTGTTATAATTTTTAACTAATAGTTTTGATAAAATACTAAAGATTTTAAAAGATTTTTATTTTCATCAGTAGAATAAAAATAAATCATTCCAGTTCTCGTAGGTAGAAATGGTCAATTTAGCATGTGATCAACAAGGCTCAAGCTGCCTAAGAAATAAAAGTAAAAATAAAAAAAGAAAATTATTTGGGTTTCTTATTAACCTTCATCAATATATTAAAATAGTCTCTATACATTCGTAAACCTATAAAATTTTAATTTTAACTTGAATTATAAAACTCACACTTTATTTGAGAATAATAATAACCCACAACCATTTTTCTATTGCAAAAAGTATATTCAAATTTATTAAAAATATTAATTATCCACTCCTTCAATTACAAATTTTTATCTTTCTTGTTCTTAAAAGAAATTTAGGGATTGGGTTATATTAGGAAAAGGACAAGTAGGCTGGTTTGCAAGATTGAAGGGAATTAGTGATTTGCTAAAAGAATATTTTGAGACTAAAAAAGATAAAAGTGTATCCGTTACAGTTAGCTTTAATTCTTCTGGTCTGCGCAGCCTCAGAACGTTTTTGGCAATTAAGTTTATGAAGAATAACTCCGAAATAGAATGAGAGATGAATGGATGAATGTTAATTTTGTTGTTTATGTAGAAAATGACGTTTTTAATAGTATTGGTAATGAGTTTATTGCACAAGGTTTTTAAAATGTAGGAAAAATCTTGGTATACTTTTTCGTTTGCTCTTTATCATGTATATGCTTCTACTAATCATGATGACATACATACCCATGTGATAAATAGTAAATAGATAAAAATACTCCAAAAGCACCAAAGATATTCTCATAAATGTATTAACAAATATTCGATATTAAAAAAATTATAATATCTTCCTTTTACTTAATTTAATTCTCGGTTAATCATTTTTTTTTTTGGATCCAACACTGCTCACAGTACCTCTAATTTACAATTTCTATATGAACATTAGTCTACATTCTATTTAGATACGCAACATGCAATCATTGGAGGATCCTCATCATTTTTTATCCAATCATCTATCTGAACTTTCCATTTGGTTGAGATATTACTGCTTTTGCACTTGACAATGTAGAATAAGGCTTGATACCACAAATAGATTCTTTACCGACCCTCCAACTCAGAGATCGTAATTGTATTAGTTGAAGATGATTCAGGCATGCTTGATGAATAATCTTGTCTGGTATATTTCCTGTCCGCCAAGTAACCGGGTTGCTTTGGCTGAGGCAACACAATCTCACTGCCCAACATCAAAATCACTGAGGGCATGCAGGGCCTGTCCTCTGGATGCTGTTGCACGCATAAAAAACCGATGTGGATGCATCGTATCACTTCAGCTAGATTGAACGAGTCTTTCAAACACGCATCGATTAATTGTGAAGGCATGCCTTCGTTCCACAACTTCCATGCCTACAACATATCCAAACTCTTTTATCATCTATAATTTATTAGTTCAAACTATGTAAGAAAATGTCGCATTCATTTTACTTACATGTCCTATAAGATTAAGCTTGTTGTCAGAATGATAAAATCCTCTATTTTTCTTTCCATTTACTATCTCCAGCAATAAAATTCCAAAGCTGAATACATCAGATTTTACTGAGAATTGTCCATCACTGGCGTATTCCGGTGCCATATAACCACTTCAGAGGATTATAATATATAAGCTAATTTTCATTAATTGGTGCAAGTGGATCGTAAATATCACATGGCAAAAAATACGTACTATGTTCCAACCACTCTCTTTGTGTTTCCTTCTGTCTCGTCTCCACCAAAAGCTCTAGCCAAGCCAAAATCTGAAATTTTTGGATTCATATCATGATCGAGTAGCACATTACTCGCTTTGAGATCTCGATGTATAATCCTCAATCTAGAATCTTGATGAAGGTAGAGGAGACCCCTAGCAGTCCCACAAATAATGTGGAAACGCTTGGACCAATCCAATAGCTTACATCTTTCTTGATCTGCAAATTACCACATTAAGGTTAGTACAAAATTTTCTGAAAATACATAAGAAACGTCTGTAATCAAGGCACAAGCTAGCCGAATATTTTAAGGTTTAGAGGGATCCAGACCAAAAATGAAAGAGTCCAGGCTTTTGTTCGGCATGAATTCATAAATCAACAATTTCTCCTCTCCTTGAATGCAGCACCCAAGAAGCTTTACAAGATTTCGGTGCTGTAATTTGGAAAACAGTATAACCTCATTCTTCAACTCCTTCAATCCTTGCTCAGAAATCTTTGAAAGCCTCTTCACAGCAATTTCCTGTCCATCCACTAGCGTGCCCTGCCAAGACATATATGTGAATTTAGTTACCACGTAAAATAAGTATTTTTGACTACCAAGTCTCAAGTTTACCTTATAGACGGGTCCAAAGCCACCTTGTCCAAGCTTGTTGTTGATTGAAAAGTTATTGGTGGCACTAGCAATTGTAGCTAACTCAAACAGTGGTAGCTCCAGGTCTATGTTTTGAATCTGATCGTTTTCTGTTTTCTCTGAAATATTGGACAACATTAGCTGAAAGCGCATATGCAGTACGTATACTGGACAATATTAAACTACTAACTAGTAACTACAATTTCATGTTCTTGATGAGAAGGTTCTTTATCTGTAAATTTGTATTAAAGCTATTTTCCAGTCAATATGAAGGTGCAAGTAAATAAAGAACCATAGGTGAAAAAGAGGCATGTATTAATATAATACTAAATGCTAGCAAGTAAACCTGTTATTCCAACCACAAATTTACAAGTTTGATACCTTGCCCCAGATCTAAATGATATGCACTGTTAACTCTTCATCTTGAAACAAATATACAGTTATTGCTGCATATAAAAATTTAATCTACTGTTATAAATTTAATATTTTCTAAGAGTTTGATTTGCCTGCCTCAAGTCGTCAATGAAAGTTTGTGAAGGAAAATGGAGTGCTATTGTACCTACTATATTTCTCCTGCTTTTGTGAATCAAGTAGCCAGCTATAAGCAGCGCAGCTAACAGAGCAGCAGTAGAAATGACTATCACCACTATCTTTGTCGTAGGCTTACCTTTCGCTCCTTGATCAGCGTATTCAGATATAGCAGAGCGAGTCAATAATCATATAGCTAAGAAAAAAGGATTCAAATAGCTGCAGAATTCTATGCATAGAAGCTATACCAGACTCTGCTTTATGTGAAAGAAGCATCTCAATCAGAACTCAATACTAAATTGCACAATAAAAATGTGGAACTGGTCTAGCTGGAGTGGTACTCCTAATTTCTCATAATGGATTAACATAAACAAGTATATGGATACCTAGCTCTGAAGCAGACATTCGAATATGCAAGTCCTGCCCACCATCTGGGAAGTTTCTGATGTCAATCAGATCACCAAACCACAGGGCACAGCCACTGCCTTCTCCTCTGATATCTGAATTTGTGTACGCCATACAAGAAGAGTTGTCTAAGCATTTCTCCCGGCATTCCTTGAGATTCATACTTTTGCTAACCCAAGAGGAAGTAGAATCTGGCAATTTCAGATCATTAAATTTGATAAAACCATCACTTCTAGAGTAGTTTAACGGCTTAGTGCGTACACACCCTTGAGACCGTTCGACATAACCCTCTGATTTAGGTTTGAAACCTTTTAAACATTGGCAAACAGGCGATTTGCTAATGCTGCAAATGCCGTAGGCACCACAGAGATTATAAGTGTCACACTGATCTCTTGGCAAACTTATATACAGCTCCCAACTTTGAGTTGCTTTACTCCACATGAATCGTTGACGTAAAGAGAGTGTTTGGTTCACAACAGTCCTTGAGAAAACAGATTTATCTATGAGGTTGTATGTGTAGTAGAGCTCATCGTCATTAGAGACAAAGCTGGAGTTAAAGATTGGGTTAGGCTTTAGTGATGAAGCACTGAATGTGACGCCATTCCATGGGCCAGTCCTATAGAACTTTGTTGATCCCTTCCACATGACTAGCTCAGGATTTCCTTGTCGTTCAACTGTCCAAATAAGGTCTCCAGGAGACGGGTCATTTGAGCTCTTCCATGATGTTACGCGACGCTCAAGACCAGTCTTTAAATCCCATCCGAGCTTCATTCCTGGTAGCAAGGTATCAGAAGGATAATCAAAGCTTTGCCATAAATAAGTTTCAGAACCGCCATCTCGTTCACTGAGGACAAGATTTCCTGAATCTAGTAGCTGTAATACAACTGGGGTCTGCACTTCTTTGCTCGAGTTTGCTGACCAAACTACACTCTTGTTCTGGCTTGTTAAAACAAGATTGCCCGTCTCGTTTACAACTAACAAGCCAGAAGAGTCATTAATGGGGTTGATTCGGTTTGCAACCCAAACAACAGTTTTAACTGGCATATTTTTGTACCAAATTCCCACGTAACGATTCTTGAAACTACCAGGACTGAAGAAACCAAGCTCAAAGCTTCCATCTGTTGAAACTAAGGTCCTGCCATCACTGAGGGACTGAGATGAAGTAATGGAGTCGGAAGCAAAAGAGGTTTCAGATAAGAAAAACAGTAACGTACAACAGACGAACAAAAATGAAAGTACACCCATTTGTGTATTGGTTTAGATCTCTCTCTAACAAACTACATAGATGCTAATAACGTGACTAATGATCCATCTTTAACGGCATTGAACTGGAAGTCAATGCTTCTGGACTCAAACCGTCGTATTGACGAAGTAAAAACCAATGGTTAGAAAATATTTTTATGAAAAAGAAAAAGAAAATGGGAAATGAGCCGAAGACTTAAAATATAGGACTAATGTCGGGACCACCAAAGTCGTTCTTGACTTCTTGTAGCAACGAACACTTCCGCATAATGTCAGGACCCATGAAAATGTAGGAATAATCTAGGATTCATTTATATTTTATTATTATTTATATTCGATTAATAGTTTAAATTTTTATAATTAAAATAAAATAAAATTTCACCTCCGACTATCGTATTTTAATGCCATTTGAGCTAGATTTTGATACCATTAAAATAATTATTATTTGGGTTATGAAATGGTGTAAGTATTACTAGCAAATGATTTTCATTTGCCATAAATCTACTGTCCAAGTTTTGGCAAACAGGCAATGGACACGACACACTCTTGTAGTTAAGATTACCCGATATCTTGGTGGGAGCAATTATGAGTATTGGAGTTATGGATTAACAATATAGAATTTGTACAACACATCTCTTGATGGGTTTTCGATACTTGATCATAGAATTCTCTGGTCAGAGTATGTCAACATATTTAGTATGTTGAAAATGATCATTAGAGAAAACCAGTAAGTACAAAGGAATGAGATGTAATTAAATTGATTGGACAGTTGAGATATCAATTTAATTAATGATGTGGTACAAAGGATTGTGCAGTAAAGAAATCAATGTGGCATAGGTCGAATTATTATTCGAGAAAACTATCTTGGATAACATACAATTATGGAAGTCAGTTCCAATCTTTTAGTGTAGTAGATTTGGAATTAAATAATTGGGCTAGTTTAATTACAGGCCTAATTATTGTAGCCAATATTGTATGTACCTAGATGATTCCCGGGTTAGCTCATTTAATTGGCTGCGCCGCTACTGGATTAATAAGCAAGATAATTATCTATTTGGGTTAAAAGCCTAAATAACTAACTATTTGGGTTAAAAATCTAAATATATTATTTAGTGGGAGGCTCCATGTAATATGCTGATGTGTAAGGGGCCTTGTGTTATTTTACAAGGTGGGCCCTTATAACACAAGAACAAGTAACGTTACTTTTGGTTTTATTATTTTTTAATTTAAATTAAATTCGATTTAATAGAATTAAAAAAATAAAAATATGGAGCCTAAGGTTTCCACTAGATAGAGATATAAAAGAATTTATTTTCCCCAAAAGAAAACGAGAGAGGCCACATTATACAGATTAGAAAAAAAGATTTTTTCTCTCTAATTTTGAGAGAATTTTACCATCTTAGTTCGTAGTGATAAAGGTGATTAAGTATTCATGGGAAGATTATTCGGTGACGGATCGTGATCTAACCAGCGCGGTGGTGATAAATCGTGATCTAACCAGCGTAGTAGCAACGGATCGTGATCTAATTAGCATGGTAGTGATGGATCGTGATCTGCCAGCCGGGATTAATTTCGATTGTTCATCTTCTCATATTGTTAAGGTATGATTTTCTAGATTACGAATTCTTATGTATTGTATGAGATTTTTTTTTTTTAAAAGGAAAGGGGGGGTGGGCAAGCCCAAATATATTTTTAACCCCCCTTCCCCCACCAAGAATCGAACCCGGGATCCGAAGCAGGGCTACCACCAACAATTGGTATCAGAATCATCTCATATTAATATATATGAATTTCGTATGAAATCAATCTTGATATTTATGTATTAAAGTGGCACGATTTGTTCAGATATATATTATTTATTTAATATATGAATAAAGCATGCTTTTAGTTTGTCTTAATTCATGGTTAGATTTTTTACTATATTTTTCCTTTGGATCTGTAACAAGGGGGTGGCTTTTTTATCACCATGTTTCCTTCTTGATTTATTTTACTGTTATAGAAAATTTTGTGAGCCAAATTTTCCTAGGAAGTTTGTAAATCACTGGAGAATAATCGCGGATGTCAGATCAAATCAATGAAGGTTAGAAATTTCAGCGGCAACCAGCAGCGCCGGCTACAAGCAGCGCGAGCATGGGCTTGAAGCTTGCAAGCTCAGGCTACTGGCTGAGAGTGTTGGTTTGCGACTTTCTAATGTATTGGCGATGGTAAACTCGGAGTTGATGGCGGCTGTCTAATGAGAAAAGGTTTAAACAGTGGCTGGTTTGTGGAGATGGCAGCTGGGCAAGAAAGGAAAAAAAAAATATGATTTTAGAGTTTCATGATTTTTATCATTGAGGCCGCTACAGTGTCATATTTTTTCTTTTGGGTAGATAAGTCTTAATTTTTGGCATTTAAGTCCAAAAATAGTTTTAGGTTTAATGAATCCTAGTTTTAGACCCAATTGAAATCAGGCTTAATGGATTAAAATCTATAGATAAAATTTAACACATAAAATTTATTTTTTAGTCCAAAAATTTTATTTTTATTTTAAAAAAAGGATTTTATTTACTTTCTTTCAAAATTAAAATTGGACCAATAATAAATTAAAATTAAAATTGGACCAATAATAAATTTAAGGGATATTATCATTTTACTACTAAAGTTATTTTCACATATCATGTCAGTACCAGAGTTTGCCGGAAAGTTCATTTTACTACCAAATATTTGCGTCGTTATCAATTCACTATCATTTCGTTAAGAACGTTAAAAATTTGCTGATCTCATAAGGGTATCTAAGACATTTCTAGCTGTAAAAGTTAAATTATCTGTTAATTTCATAGATAAATTATCATTTTACTACCAAGTTTTTAGGCAAATTATCATTTTTCTACCAAACTCTTGGGGATAAAATTGACTTTTAACTCAATTTCCGTTAAGAAAAAGTTTCTATTAAACATTAACTTTTTCTTAACGGAATAGTAGTGAATTGATAACGACGCAAACGTTTAGTAGTAAAATGTATTTTTCTGCAAATTATGGTATTGACATGATATGTCAGAATAATTTTAGGAGTAAAATGATAATTTTCCTAAATTTAAAAGCGCAATTTCCCCTAGTCCATTAACAAGGACAAGCTTATGGAAGATGGACATTGACAAGAAGCCCAATAAAGATTAGGCTTAGGGTTAATGTATTTTTTCATTTTAGGAAAGCCATGAATTAAGATTATTTAATTATTTTTCTATATGTTATGTTTTGAGTGATAACATGCCATGATAACATGTCATATAAAATAGGTAGTGCCACTCTATGCTTAATGATACATGTCATTCATAAATTATGAATCTAATCATATTGTTTGTAATTTGCAAATGTTTAATAATATTGGATATCATCTAGATAATATTATAGGAAGCATGCAATTGACAATATAATCAATGTATGATTTGAAAGGAAAAACTAATTTTAAAATATTGAGTGGGAGAGCGAAAGTTCAAGATAATTTTCCCACGGGCTGCATTGTTACTTCAATAATAAAATGATTTATATATCTTGACTTCATGTTACGGTGATACTCCCTTTGGATGATATATATATTAGACATTTTATTTGATGAACTTCTTCAAAGATAAAATTGAAATATTTTTTCAAACGATTGTTTACTCCAATGTTGACTATTGATATGAAAAATACGTAAATTCAAACAATGGTTATACACTCAACTAAAATTTGTTATTAACCTTCCCAATGAAGCTCTGTTAACAAATTTAGGCCCAAAAGGATAACGATAATTATTTGTCATATCTCTACATGAAAGTAAATAATCCAATGAATAATTAGGTCTAGTAAGTATAAACAAGACTTTCCCAATGGATAGCTTGTCAAAGCAGTACTAGATTATTCTTACAATAAATTAAAATGTATTTATGTTTTTTTACATTTTTGTCATTTTTTGTGAATATTATATCAAATTATTTATACATGGATGTTTTATTTTTCAAAAAATGTATTCCCTGAGCTCACTTTCTATTATTCTGAGCTAAAACAAACTCGTTGGAGAGAACTATATAGATTGGAAAAGAAATCTATTTATTTTTCTGACTGTAGAAAATTATAAATATGTCTTAACCCAACCATGCCTTTTAATTGCAGTGGATGATGCTCATAGAAATCAGAGGAGGCTTTATAAGAAATGGCAAAAGGCCAATGAAATGGCAAAATGCTACATTTTAGCCTCGATTTCTAATATTCTGCAGACCAAACATTAGAACTTAGAGACTGCCACTGAAATAATGGATAGTCTACAAGAGATGTTCAGGCAGAGTACTTGCTTTGCGAGACAAGCAACGCTAAAAGGTATCATGAACAGCAAAATGGAAAAAGGCACAAGAGTTCGAGATCATGTCCTCAAAATGATACTATTTGAATGAGGCTGAGATTTAGGGAGCACAAATTGATGATAACTCAAAGATTGACATGGTGCTAGAATCTCTGCCAGAAACATTCAAGGAGTTTAAGGTCAATTATAACATGAACAAAAGAAACATGACCTTAACTGAATTGATGAACGAACTCCATTCTATTGAAAAGATCTATCATGCTGAGCAATCTCTGGGAAGCATAAATATTATTAAAAAATGTTCTTTTTCTAGGCTTAAGTCGAAAGGCAAGGGTAAGAAGAAAGTTGGGAAAAAGAAACTGTCTACCAAGCAAGATGGCAAGCAGAAAGGCAAATGCTTCAAGTGTGGACAGAAAGGTCACTAGAAAAAAGATTGCCATAAGATTGTGAAATCAGGTATAAGAAATCTTTTTGTAATTGAGGCTTGTTTAGTTCAGAATCCTATTGACACTTGGGTGTTGGATTCAGGAGCAACTAATCATATTTGTAATTCACTTTATTGGTTTCAGGAACCTAGGAAAATAAGTGAAGGAAGCGTTAAGCTGCAGTTAGGGACAGGACAATTTATGTCAGCAGTGAATACTAGATCTGTTTTATTATCTTTTAATAATGAGACGTTAGTTTTGAATAATTGTCTTTATGTTCCAGATATTAAGAAGAATTTAATTTCAATAGTTTCTTTGTCAAAACAAGGATACACTATAAATTTTAGATCATTTGTTTCTATTTTTTATAATAAGAGACTTATTTATTCTGGTACATTGGAAGATAATTTATATCATTTAAGTCCGATCATCCGTTCTATGCATGACACAGTGATCAATATTGATGAGTATACATATTTATCTAAGAAAAAAAATATTTCTTCTAACTAATATTATCCTAGCATTTATGCTTAGGTGATATAAACTAAAATAGAATACAGAGAATGATCAAAGATGGGCTCTTGGATCTATTAGGGAATGATCAAAGATGAACTCTTGGGGTCCATTAGAAAATGAATTATTATTACTCTGTGAATCTTGTTTAGAAGAAAAAATGACCAAAAGGGCTTTCTCGGCCAAATGAGTGCGTCCAACAATACCACTTGAATTAGTACATATAGATGTATGTGGATAAATTAATGTACAAGCTCGAGGAGGTTATGAGTATTTCATTATTTTCGCTGGTGATTACTCGAGATACAGTTATGTTTATTTAATGTGTCATAAGTCTGAAGCTCTTGAGAAATTCAAAGAGTATAAGGTTGAGACAGAAGAGCAATTAGATAAGAACATAAAGAAATTTCGATCTGATCGAGGTAGTGAATTTCTTTCAGGAGATTTCAAAGAGTATCTAGTTAAAAATATGATTATATCTCAGTTAACTGCCCCAGGGACACCACAACAAAATGGGGTAGCTGAAAGAAGAAATAGAACTTTTTTGGATATAGTGAGATCTATGCTTAGTTATTCCTCATTACCAATTTTTTTTTAGGGACTAACACTAGAAACTGTAGTTTACCTCTTGAACTTAGTTTCTTCTAAGCCAATGCCTAAAACCCCAATAGAATTATGGTTAGGTTGTAAACTAAGTTTATGATATATCTGTATTTAAGGATCACCGGCACATGTTCTGAAACCAAAGGCAGACAAAATGGATTCATGTTCTTAGGTTTGTATGTTTGTGAGGTATCCCAAAGGAACAATGGGAGATTTATTTTATAGTACTCAAGATAGGAAAGTGATTGTGAGCACACATTTCACTTCCCTCACTAAAGACTATGTGAATAACTTCAAACTTAAGAGTAAGGTAATACTTAAAGAACTGTCAGGTGATCAGGTTGATGCTCAGCTTTCAACACCTGTTATAGAATAGGAAGAACAACAACAACCACTTGATCATCACTTTTAGAACCTCGGTGCAGTGGGAGGGTAACTAGATTACCTATGAGATACATGTTATTGGGAGAAACCTAAACGGCTAGCTCAGATGAACATGTGCAAGGTCCCACTAGCTACAACAAAACTCTAATAGACAGAGATGTTGAATTTTAGAAAAAGGTCATGAATAAAAAAATAGAATCTATATATTCTAATAAAGTTTGGGAACTTGTATAGGCACTAAATGAGGTAAAACCTATAGGGTGCAAGTGGATCTACAAGAGAAAAATAAGAGTAGACGGAAGAGTGGAAACATTTAAAGTAAGATTAGTAGCCAAAAGGTTTACTTAGAAAGAAGGTATCGGTTATGAGGAAACCTTTTCTCCGATTGTTATGCTTAAATCCATCAGGATTCTGCTTTCTATTGGTGCAGTACTAGATTATGAAATTTGCCAAATAGATGTCCAGATTGCCTGTTTTAATGGGCATCTTAAAAAAGACATCTACATACAGTAACTAGATGGATTCATATAAAAGCCTAAGAATACATGCTATGTAAGTTGCAGAGATCCGTTTATGGACTGAAGTAAGCACCCCGGTCATAGAACATCAGATTTGATCAAGCGATTAAAGCGTTTGGATTCATTCAGAACATTGATAAACCATGTGTATACAAGAAAATTTAGGAAAAATCTGTAGCCTTCCTAGTTCTTTATATAGACGATATTCTCCTAATTGAAAACGATATAGGAGTATTGACTACAATAAAAATTTGTTTAGCAAAATAATTTGATATGAAAGACCAGGGAGAGGCAGGTTATATTCTTGATATTAAATTATTATGAGACCGGAAGAATAAAACTTTAGCTTTGTCTAAAGCGTCTATATCGACATGATATTGGCTAGACTTAGCATGAAAAATTCCAAGACTGGTTTGTTACCATTCAGACATAGAATTACATTATCTAAGGATCAATCACCAAAAACATCAGAAGAGATAGAGAAAATGAGATGAGTTCCCTATGCAGAAGTTGTGGGAAGTCTCATGTATTTCGCACTAGGCCAGACATCTTATGATTAAATAAATTAAGTTGGCAGTTGATAAATAAAGTTAGACACTTTATTTAGGTATAGACTGTAATAAATTTATTGAATGATTTATCTTAATCATATACTAATTTATTGATATAGTATGATTACATTGAACAAGATCACATATGAGATTTAATTAACTTTATAATAACTGTCAGACTTATTAAATCTCATAGGCATTGATTTTACTATAATCTTAGTCTTGAGTTAGTTATGATTTCATGATTATAATTGTTATTCCATTTGAGTTACCAATGGACACAATACACTCTTGTAGTAAAGATTACCCGGTATCTTGGTAGGATCAATTATGAGTATTAGAGTTATAGATTAACAATATAAAATTTGTACAACACATCTCTTGATGGGTTTTCGATACTGGATCATAGAATTTTTTGGCTAGAGTATGTCAACATATTTAGTATGTTGAAAATAATCATTAGAGAAAACCAGTAAGTATCAAGGAATGAGATGTAATTAAATTGATTGGATAGTTGAGATATCAATTTAATTAACGATGTGGTATAAATGATTGTGCAGTAAAGAAACCATTGTAGCATGGGTCAAATTATTATTCGAGAACACTATCCTGAATAACATACAATTATGGAGGTCAGTTCCAATTTTTTATTGGCGTAGATTTAGAATTAAACAATTGGGCTAGTTTAATTACATACCTAATTATTGTACCCACTATTGTATGTACCTAAATGATTCCTGGATTAGCTCATTTAATTGACTGTGCTGCTACTGGATTAATAAGAAAGTTACTAGTTATTTGGGTTAAAAGCCTAAATATATTATTTGGTAGGAAGCTCCATGTAATATGCTTGTGTGTGAAAAGCCTTGTGTTATTTTACAAGGTAGGCCCTTATAACACAAGAACAAGTAACGTTACTTTTGATTTTATTATTTTTTAATTTAAATCAAATTGGATTTAATAGAATTAAAAAAATAAAAATATGAAGCCTAGGGTTTCTACTAGATAGAGATATAAAATGGTTTATTTTCCCCAAAAAGAAAAAGAGAGAGGCCACATTATACAGATTAGAGAACAAGATTTTTTTCTTTCTAATTTTGAGAGAAAAATTTTCTCCTTCTAGTTGCTTTTAGTAGTGATAAAAGCATCCACACGTCAAGTGTAGATCAAACCTGAGTCATAACCCAGAAGATTATTTGGTGATGGATCGTGATCTAGTCAGCGTGGTGACGGATCATGATCTAACCAACGTGGTGGTAATGGATCATGATCTAATTAGTGTGGTAGTGATGGATCATGATCCGAGAGTTTGGATTAATTTTGATTGTTCATCTTCTCGGATTGTTAAAGTATGATTTTCTAAATTACGAATTCTTATGTATTATATGAGATCGATCATGAAATTTTTTTTAGAAAAGTTGATTTTTCCCCAATAGTTATTCGACAATGAAATTATAGAGGGAAAAGAAGAGTGATGAGCGGGTACTCTAGTATGCAAAAAATTCAAGAGGCACAGTAATTAGGTTTTCAAAGAGGGGAGAATACGAGTACACCAAACGATATTATCAATTTCCTTGTTCAATTTTACAGATTCACAAATTGGTTGCGTGATTACTACTTAAAATTGAACTTGTCTTGTTTCACTAGTGGATAGAAAGGTAAGGCTCCTGCCACTGACGAGGCAAAGAAGAGCAACCATGTCTTGAGAAAGCTTGCGAAGCGTGAAAAAGAACTCACACTTGACCCACATATTAAGGAGCAGTTTGGTAGTGGTCGTTTGTTATATTGTATCTCATCTCGGAATGGCTAGTGTGGACGTGCTGATGGGTATGTGACCCTTTTGATTGCTTTTTAGTTTTCAAGATTTGTTGAGGGCCTAAAAAATAGAAGTATTCAACATACACCATTATACCTGGGCTTTCATGTTGTTGAAGCTGGATATTACCCCAAGCTCCTATATATATATATCTGTTCCTTTCCCTTGCCTTGTAATGGGTATTGGACAATTATTAGAAGTCTTTTTTCTATGACATTAAACACCTTAAGATTTTCTTTAGAGACCATCAAAGTTGTTCCTTGTTTTTGTTTATTTCCATGGTAGTTATTAAATAGATATAGGAGAAAAAAATAGTATAATGGTAATAAATGCTTTCTTTTTTCTTATATGGATGGGCTTTTTCATTTTCAATAGATACATCTTAATGGGTAAAGAGATGGAATTCGACATGAAGATACTGAAGAAGAAGGGCAAGGGTGCTGGTTGTCATGTGATAAGTTTTATTGCACAGTAACTCGTGTGGTACTTAAGTGACTTTTAGCACACAAGTCGCTAAGTAAGTCTAGAACAGTTCTCAAACTAGCGAAGCTAGAATGCTTACGGAAAACACTAGAGAGAAGTAGAGCAATGTGACCAAAATAGATTTTATTACACACAAAGAATGAATTACAAGAGAGCTAGAGAGCTTATGTGTGTGCTTGAGTGTTTGTGTGTGTGTGCTATGGTTGGTCGGCAAATGAGGGGGCTTACACTTATTTATAGACTTAGGTGCAAGGTTCTTGAAGTTTCCATGCAACTTGCACAAATATCTCCTAGAGGGCTAAGTGAAAATTGCTAGAAAGTTCTAGCAATTTACAAATTGTAGAGAATTTTAGATCTTAGGCTATGGTAGGTGATTTACTTAGCGCACCACGGATGGCTTATTGTGTTGGTGGCTCATTTATGAGCGCATCCCGCTTCTGAGTACATCCCGCCTAAAGTGCTAGGCGTATTCGGCTTGTAAGCACACTCCGTGTGTAGGCGGACTTTTGCCAAGCGAGATTGTATGCGCGGAATTAACCTCCGATTACGGGAGATTTGAGTGACCCATGACATGGTGCTGCTTAAATTTTTGTTTATTGAAACTCCATACCGAAAATTCTAGTTTTTCCTTGTGTTCTTATTTTTAATCTTAAGTTAAGAGAGTTGAGATGATATAAGCAGTTGAACTTGGATTTCTCACTATATTTTGGTTTTGAATGTTACCAGTGCCTGTCTTAGAATTTCTTCCATTCCTCTACATGTTTTTTAATTCTGTCTCCATGATCAATGAATTTGGTAATTAATGCCTTAATGGTTATTGCTTAAGGTTGATGTATTAATTCTATACGGATTATAAACCTGAAATATCTATACATGTGCAATACAATAACACAACCATTTTAGGCATTAGTTATGGGTAAGGCCATGCTTAAATATACAAACAACTGAGTTAATATATTTTGTTTGGAATTAGTTTCATGTAAAAATTGTTTCAACATCTTTTCTATAACATTATTTTTGTTGGTCTGAAGTTTGTGTGAAAGGATTCTCTCTACATGGATTCTAGTTTATTGACCTTTTTCCCATGTGTGCACCCTATCTTGTGGTAACAAATGAGCAAAAATCACGATCCGTGAATTTGCTATCACAAAAACAATCAAAGTATGCATCGAGGAAGGTTATCAGGATGTTTAAAAAGCAAGCCGTTATAGCTTATTGGAATAAAAAGCAACAGTAATTGGTTACTGAAACAAGAACATGTATTTCATAATTAATACACCTGCGTTAAAACCAAACTAAAAAGGAAAAAACAAAAAAGAAAAAAATGCGGACGCGTAAATGCCATTTTATTTGAGTTCATTTCTTAGATGTAGGAATGAGGGAAGAGTAACATAGGAATTTATTACTCAAACAAGGGAATGATGAGCATCTCATAGTTCTAGGGCTTACCATACTTTTTTTTTTTAGCCGCTCTCTGACAAAATCATTGCGAGCCTTAATTCTTGCTCGTTGAGGAGCAACACTGACATAAGAAAAATGCGTGCCAACAGCAAAAAGGGCAGCCTCTGTAATGAGGTATCCCACAGTTATTGCTAACTTCTTGAGCGTCGAAAGAAAGCATGATATCATTTCTCTCTTAAGGAAGTGCAATGGCAAATGCTATCATATTTCTGTAACAAAAACCAAACCATGCATAATAAGCATATGATAAAAAGTAGAGAAACAGGGGCAACTGCTATGTCTAAAAGGAATTTCATCGTACATATGGAAGGCGATTTAATTGCAACCCTAGGTATCCAGTAATAGTCAAGAAATCGAACATGGGTAATCAAGTTTTATAATTATATATATATATATATATATATAAAGATCACTAAGGTATCGGTACAGGCTTGGATTGTCGGTTCAATTATTACAAGTGGAATATCAGTCCAGGCAGACTAAGTTCTGCATCGATCTGGTAATACAACGCCACGTACCAATTAAAATTGACTTATTAAAATTGGAAATAAAGAATTAATCTGATCATTCACCTACTTTCCACGATCCCGGTCCTTATTGGTATCAGAGCCAAGGGGAAGTAGTGTTTTATAGTTTAAAGATTTTGTGTGTGTGTTAAAATTTGAACAAGATTAAAAATTGACTAATCGGTAAAGGGTTGCCTTCGGGTGCTTGGGTAGTATTTGGGTGTAAGTCCCGACGAGTTTACAGGGCAGTAAGACCAACTCTTAGCCTAAGACATTTTACTTTGCCATTTAGAAAGTTTTGAAGTCTTTTAAAATTTTGCATCTCATGGAGTCTTTGCTCTGTAGAGCACAATCTTTCTCTAGCTCTTCTTCCGAGAAGACTAGTGCTTCAAAGAACGTAGTGAATTCAGAAGAATTCATTGTTGAAAATTTTGATAAAGCAATTGACAATTGGGATTTACCAAAGATTTCTAAAGATAAAATTTATAATATGAAAAAACTTGATTTCTTAAAGACTGATTTTGTTATAAAAACTGAAGAGCAAGATATCACCCTTTCAAAGCCATTTCAAACAATTCATTTATTTTCTGAAGATTCTTTAAAGAATTTAAGAAAAAAGCATTACAACTATATTCACATCGGCTTAATCCAAGTAGGAATAAAGCCCCTGACTAAAGAAGGATTAAACAACACATTAACATCTCAGGGATGGGAGGTTCATCTCCTTTGATGATTCTTTGCTCAGTAGTATTGAGTCTAGTCTCTGTAAAGGACCCATTTCATTTGACTGTTATCCAAACATAACAGTTTCTCTCAAAGACAAAAATATTTTGGAAAGCATGATCTTACAGGTCAAAACTCATAACTACCACATGTTAGAAGGATCTGTTCCGATCGCCTTGATTTTCAAAATATCATACAAAGCTATGGTCTCGACGTTTGTCGCAACATAAATTCAGTCAAAAGAGATGAAACTCTTCTGCTACGGTGACTGTCTAAAGCCAACACTGTCATACCGGACCGATCCAGTGGAAGATATTAATCTTCCGGGAAGAATGGATTCTTGAAGAGCCACTTTCAACCGATGATTCCTAAACAGTTTGAGCCGAATACAGAATTGCAAAACGTGACTCAGTATTCTGACGGTAAAGTCAAATTATCCTTCAGGAGATCTACTTCTTCCAGATTCTCCACATCTTTGGATAAAGATTCAAGCTCCAGTATTCCTATATTAGAAAGAAAGTTTTCAAAGGTCCCTTCTGTTATAAATCTACCCTTTCAAAGTCAACCGAGGTTTTCCACCTCAGATATACCAAGTACATCTATACGTTCTGTTGATTATACTACTAGTATTCCTCATCCAATCTATACTAGTAGGCAACAAGAACAAAAGCAGGAAGAGAAGGAACCTTCTCCTCCAACTTCTCCAACTTTCTCTGCAGTCACAGAGAATGTCATAAATGTCCTCCAAAAGGATTTTGAGTTTGATAAAACTCTTCTTCATAAAGATTTTTATTCTGAGAATAACAAAGAAAAAAGACTTTGGTTTTTTAAACATTTCTTAAAACAAAGAAAAGAAATTCAAGAAAACTATTTTGAATTTGTAAATCTGCATAAAGTCCATATTATGTTTTTTGATTGGTTTGAGATTTATGCTTCTGAAAATGATATTTCTTATCCTTTCAAAGAATCAAATCCAATCACGATGCGTAAAAGGGTTACTGAATGGAATCTATCAGACGCCGATAGAACCATTGATTCTGAGCATCCCCCCCTTAGGAGTGTAACCATAAACCATGGAGAACCCCCTATCCAAATCAAAGCCTCTCCTTACAAAAACCAAAAACCTAATTATCCAGAGAAAAATTTAGATAGCATTATTCAACAGAATAATTTCTGTAATGCCAATCTAAATACAATAGGAAAACAGTTGACTAGGATAGAAGGACAGATCCAAAAGTCAACTATTCAAATCCTTACGATTAATCAATCGATTCCTTGAAAAGCTTAAGGAACTATTTTCAAACCTTTCGGGTTTGAAACATAGTCAAAAGCTTTATTCAAGACTCTAAATCGATTTTGCTAGAGCTATCAAGAACAACTTGATAAGATAGAAGCATCTTCTTACTTACAAAGCAGTTGCTCACGATACTCCCAAACCGGTAGAGTTCGGTCTTAAACAAGGATCGGTCATCTTATGGCCTCCTCGGATATAGAAGCCTTCCGAAGATCACATTCCTAAAGTCAATCGTGTCCATTGGGAATTAGCACTCCCGAACATCAAAACTCCACGGATCTAGCAATAGATAATAGGCCAAGTGCGTTAAATCAATCCGGTTTAATGCATCTTGATCTATGGTGGAATATTGATGGTATGTCCAGTACAATATTCTAGGTTTGTTGCTGACGGATGACTATGGCGTGATGCCTACAAAACCCAATCAGGAACTTCTGACAAAGCCATTGCAGAAATTCTTATTGCAGGTTTTACTGGTCAACTTAAAGGTTGGTGGGATCATCTTCTCACTAAACAGCAACAAATAGAAATCCTAAACTCAATCCAAACTGATGAAGAAGGAATACCCATTCTAGATGAGATAAATAGCCCTATTCAGGATGCTGTTGCCACCCTGATTATCACCATATCCCTTCATTTCATAGGTGATCCCTCTCACCTTAGAGACAAAAATGCTGAGTTACTACATAACTTGAGATGTAGAAAACTTAGTGATTTCCAAAGCTACAAAGCCACATTTTTTACTAGACTTTTCTTAAGAGATGATGCAAACCATACAACATGGAAAGAAAAATTCCTTGCTGGTTTACCTACTCTCTTAGGAGAAAAAGTCAGAAACTCTATCAAAGCCCTTCATGACAATCGTATTCCTTATGATGAACTCACCTATGGTGAATTAGTTAGCTTCGTCAATAAGGAAGGTCTAAAGATTTGCCAGGATTTGAAATTACAAAAGCGCTTGAAATGGGAGCTTAGACAGTCTAAGCGTGAACTAGGCAGCTTTTGTAAACAGTTCAATTATGATCCGTTTAAAGCCTCTACCTCCAAAGACTGTAATGGTAAGTGTTCTCCTAAACCTTACAAAAAACATTACAAGTCCAAGCAATCCAAATCTAATTTTAGAGAACGCTTTTATAAGAAACCTTGAGGCGCATAAAAGACCGGTTTCTAAAAAGAAAGATTACAAAGCCAAACAAAAAACCCCCTTCAATTTCAAAGAAGCCACTTGTTACAAATGTCATCAAAAAGGTCATACTGCGAGATTTTGTAGAGTCAATAAGAAACTTCACGAGCTTGGTCTCAATGAAGAGACTCTTTCCAAAATCTCTCCCTTCATTAGTCTTGACTCAGATTAATTCTCATTATGGAGCGGTGATCCTTTGGGTTGATGAATTAAATGATTTTTGATTACGATACTTCTTTTTCAAGCAATGATGATTCTGATTCAGAATCATATTTAAAGAAAATCCATGTTTTAACTAGAGATCAAGAAACTTTTCTTGAGCTTGTTAAACATATTACTGACCCTACTCTCCAAAAAGAATATCTTGATAAGCTTTTAAAGACTTTTGATAAACCTGAAACTTCTAAAGCTATAACCGTTAAAAAGAATGCCTATGATCTCACTGAAATCTTGGATAAAAAGAAATCCAAGAAAACAATTCTTAATGTTCAAGATCTCCAAAAGGAGATTAAGGATATTAAAATTGAGATCAGAGATTTGAAAGAAAAACAGAAAAAGGATTCTGAAACTATCCAGCTTTTATTACAAAACCAGTTACAAGGTAATTCAGATAATAATTCAAATTCTGATGGTGAAGATCTTAATAACATTGAGTCTATTCCTGATGATTTTCTCTGTGTTTTAAAACAAATCACCATAAGGAAATATTTGATCAAGATTACTTTATCTTTTTCTAAAGAATTTGAAATTGACGCCATTGCCTTATTTGACACTGGTGCTGATTTGAATTGCATCAAAGAAGATATTATTCCAAAACAACTACATGAGAAAACTAAAGAAAGGCTTTACGCATGTGATTCAAAATTAAGGGTTAAGGCTAAAGTTGATGCATCTGTTCTCAATAATGGTTTTAAAATTAAAACTTCTTTCGTCTTAACAAATGATATTAATCATATTGTTATTTTGGGAACTCCGTTTATAAACCTTATAACCCCTTATACTGTAAATTATGACAGTATATCTTTTAAAGCTAAAGAAAAAATTTTAATTTTTCCTTTTATTGAAAAACCTAAAACTAGGGATTTAAATATTGTTAAAGCTTGTTCTGTTTACCAGAATGAAATTAATGTTCTTCTTAAAACCAAACAAACTAATTTAGTCTGTTTGCAAAAAGAATTGAGTTTTAAAAGAATAGAGAGTCATTTGAAACATGATTTCTTACAAAAGAAAATTTCTGATTTTGAAACTCAAATCAAAAAAGAAATTTGTGCTGATTTACCAACTGCTTTTTGGAAAAGAAAACAACACTTGGTAGATTTGCCTTATGAGCCTTCTTTTGATGAACGACAAATACCCACTAAAGCCTGTCCAATTCAAATGAATGTTGAATTGGAACAACATTGTAGAAATGAGATTAAAGATTTAGAAGCCAAAGGCTTGATCACTAAATCTAGATCTCCTTGGTCTTGTGCTGCTTTCTATGTCAACAAAAATTCTTAAATAGAAAGAGGAACACCAAGACTTGTTATAAACTACAAACCTCTCAATAAAGCTTTAAAATGGATTAGGTACCCAATACCTAACAAAAAAGATTTGCTTCAAAAACTCCATTCTTCATTCATATTTTCAAAATTTGACATGAAATCAGGATTTTGGCAAATCCAAATTCATCCAAATGACCGTTATAAAACTGCTTTTACTGTTCCATTTGGCCAGTAAGAATGGACAGTAATGCCTTTTGGTTTAAAGAATGCACCTTCAGAATTTCAAAGGATTATGAATGACATTTATAATCCCCTTTCTGAATTCTGTATTGTTTACATTGATGATGTGTTGATATTTTCTCAAACGATAGATCAACATTTTAAACATTTAAAGACTTTTTATTTTACAACTAGAAAAGCTGGCCTTGCTATTTCTAGTTCAAAGATTTCTTTATTTCAGACAAAAGTCAGGTTTCTTGGCCATTACATTTCAAAGGGAACCATCATTCCCATTGAAAGATCATTTGCTTTCACTGACAAGTTTCCTGATAAAATCCTTGACGAAACCCAATTGCAAAGATTTTTGGGAAGTCTAAATTATGTTCTTGATTTCTGTCCTAATGCTATTAGGATAGCAAAACCATTGCATGATAGATTAAAAAAGAAACCCATTGCATGGTCAGAAGAGCATACAAAAATTGTTAGACAAATAAAGAATATGGTTAAAGATATTCCGTGCTTATTTCTTGCTAATCCTGCATTACCTAAAATTGTTGAAACTGATGCATCAGATTTAGGTTATGGTGGGATATTAAAACAATTAGATAATAATAAAGAACAAGTAGTCCAGTATGTTTCTGCTCATTGGAATGAATGTCAGAAAAATTACTCTACTATAAAAAAGGAAATTTTATCCATTGTTTTATGCATTTCCAAGTTTCAAAGCGACTTACTAAATCAGAGATTTTTACTTAGAATTGATTGCAAAGCTGCAAAACATGTTTTAGAAAAAGATGTTCAAAACATTGCATCAAAACAGATTTTTGCACGATGGCAAGCCATTTTAAGTGTCTTTGATTTCGATATTGAGTTTATTAAAGGAGATACAAATTCTCTCCCTGATTTTCTAACCAGGGAATTTCTTCAAAACAGATAATGCCACCCAAGAAAAGAGACAAAGGGAAAGGGATCCTCAAAGACCCTGTGTCCCAGACTCCCTCTAAAGCATCCTCCCCTCCTAAAGAAAAATTGCTCTCTTCAGCA
Organism: Citropsis articulata; assembly: GCA_030449925.1. NCBI lineage: Eukaryota > Viridiplantae > Streptophyta > Magnoliopsida > Sapindales > Rutaceae > Citropsis > Citropsis articulata. Next base: position 7,052,871 of record JASUUH010000257.1, read on the forward strand.
ATCTCATCTGCAAAGCCTATCAAATCTTGGATTGATATGGTAGAAGAACAAGAAGCTCATGAAGCTCAATCTAAAGCCCTTTCCTCCCAGGAACAGGTAAAAGAATGGATGCAATCCATTTCTAAATCTCCTGAGCTTATGCTCGCCTTACAAAGCTTTTCTCAAAGTCAGATTTCTCCAAAAGAAGAAATTCAAAAAGAAAAATCTATTTCAAAAACTTCTTCTCAAAATGTAGTTCTTTCTGGTGAAAGTTCATCCTCCCAGATTGTCCTTTCACAGACAAAGCCTACAAAGAAAACTTCGGAATGGTTTGATAAAACTTATTTCCAAAACATTTTATCTATGGAAGATGGGTTTTACCATACTGATCCATTTCAAGCAATGCTAAAAATTTTTCCCAAAGGCTGGTTTTTTAAACCATGGGATTTATCAAAACCCCAGCCTTACTATCAAAGCATTTTGGAATTTACAGAATCTGTAAAATTCAAAAACTTTTTCTTGAGTGATGCTCATTCTGAGCCTGCCTATTCAACGGCGACCATTCTTAAAGTCCTTAGCCCAAACCAGTGGGGAGATCTTCTCCATAAAACTAAAGCTTTCCCACTTAATTTCCAAAGCCGTTTAAACCATTGCCAGTCCTTTTCTTACTGGGACTACCAACAAGCTTGGTTTAACACCTTTTTTATTCAAAACCCAAAGAAATCCCATTCATGGTTATTTTTCTTCAATTCGAAAATAACTGTGCAAAGCTTACCAAACTGGTTCCAACAATGGTGGAATTATTTTGGTCCAAGCCCAGACATCCTTACTCCTAACGCCACCAGTTGTCTAAATCTATTCAAAGCACATTATACCCCTACAGAATCTGAGAAACGTTTTTCTCCATTTCTCTGTTTCTGTACAAATTTCTTTCTACCATGGGTATGGATGTGGAACCTCAGGTTTCATACTCAAGAATCCCAACTCATCCTTCAAAGAACCTTTAAAGTAAAATGGTGGTCAAAATTTGATGAACATTCAAAGCTATCCATATTTATAGTCCAAAATTGGCTATCCTCACATCTCCAGACCCCCAGTATTAAAGATGTCAAAGCTCAGGGAACTTTCCTTTCCCAGAAATCTAAAGCTCAGTCCCTCTTGGCCAGTGCCAAGACTGAAGAAGAATATTTTAAAGTCATGGAACAGCTCCTCGCAACCAGATCAGAGTCTTCTGTCGCCGGTTCCTCAGATCATGACAGTGAAGAGCCATTCATATCCCTCGGGGATGATAACGAAGATGACTGCTTCGGAATCCTCCCTCCTTTAAAGCATTAAAGGTTGTATTTATTTTTCGGTGATCCGTTTATGTTATCGGTGATCCGTTATTTATTATGTTGTAATCGGTGATCCGCCTATAATATCGGTGATCCATTTTGTTGTAATTTCCTTTGTAAAAGCATTTGTTAAAGTCAAAAGATGCTCCGACATGTGGGGCTACTCATCACTAAAGCAAAAGCAAAAGTCAAAAGATGCTCCGACATGTGGGGCCACCCCCATAATGTCTCCACCAACTTTGAAGACTTTACAAGCCTCTCAAGTCTATATAAAGAAGCAAAGGAGCTAGAGGAAGGCATTCGTTCTTTTCCATCTCCTCTCCTCTAATTCTCTCAACTTTGAGAAATCAAAGAAGACTTCAAGGAAATTTTCCTGTCTTCTAAAATAATTTCTCAAACTCTTTCTGTACTATTTCTTTAAAGCATTTAATTCCAAGTTAACATGTAAGTTCAATTTATGTCTTTAATTAAAGCCTGTAATGAATTATAAAGTCATGTATGTTTAAAGTTCTGTTATTTATTTCTCTTAAAGCATCTAGCAGACTGATCTGTATCAGATCTGCCATACAACTGCTACTTTCTTCTAAGGCAAAGAGACCAGATCTCTGTCCTTAGTCGTACTTCTCTTCTCCCCCTCCATTCAGAATACTATTTCTGGGATCCAGATTTAGTATTTTCTCTGAGCCTTGTGGTGCACACACTTGCCACATATTAAGATAATTAATATTTAAAGACGGTAAAGATCACTAAAGGTATATCGGCTGGAAACCCGATTGTGCGGACTATTGATCTGTTCTAAGTCAGATCTGGGTCCAAAGGCAGACTAAGTTCTGCATCGATCTGGTAATACAACGCCACGTACCAATTAAAATTGACTTATTAAAATTGGAAATAAAGAATTAATCTGATCATTCACCTACTTTCCACGATCCCGGTCCTTATTGGTATCAGAGCCAAGGGGAAGTAGTGTTTTATAGTTTAAAGATTTTGTGTGTGTGTTAAAATTTGAACAAGATTAAAAATTGACTAATCGGTAAAGGGTTGCCTTCGGGTGCTTGGGTAGTATTTGGGTGTAAGTCCCGACGTGTTTACAGGGCAGTAAGACCAACTCTTAGCCTAAGACATTTTACTTTGCCGTTTAGAAAGTTTTGAAGTCTTTTAAAATTTTGCATCTCATGGAGTCTTTGTTCTGTAGAACACAATCTTTCTCTAGCTCTTCTTCCGAGAAGACTAGTGTTTCAAAGAACGTAGTGAATTCAGAAGAATTCATTGTTGAAAATTTTGATAAAGCAATTGACAATTGGGATTTACCAAAGATTTCTAAAGATAAAATTTATAATATGAAAAAACTTGATTTCTTAAAGACTGATTTTGTTATAAAAACTGAAGAGCAAGATATCACCCTTTCAAAGCCATTTCAAACAATTCATTTATTTTCTGAAGATTCTTTAAAGAATTTAAGAAAAAAGCATTACAACTATATTCACATCGGTTTAATCCAAGTAGGAATAAAGCCCTTGACTAAAGAAGGATTAAACACTTCTATTCTTGCTGTCCTCAGGGATGGGAGGTTCATCTCCTTTGATGATTCTTTACTCAGTAGTATTGAGTCTAGTCTCTGTAAAGGACCCATTTCATTTGACTGTTATCCAAACATAACAGTTTCTCTTAAAGACAAAAATATTTTGGAAAGCATGATCTTACAGGTCAAAACTCATAACTACCACATGTTAGAAGGATGCATTGATCGCTTGATTTTCAAAATATCATACAAAGTTATGGTCTCGGTTTGTGACATAAATTCCAACAAAAGAGATGAAACTCTTCTCTTACGGTGACTGTCTAAAGCCAACACCATGCGACGATCCAATGGAAAGATATTAATCTTCCAGAAGAATGGATTCTTGAAGGAGCCACTCAACCAGGGATTCCTAAACAGTTTGAGCCGAATACAGAATTGCAAAACGTGACTCAGTATTCTGACGGTAAAGTCAAATTATCCTTCAGGAGATCTACTTCTTCCAGATTCTCCACATCTTTGGATAAAGATTCAAACTCCAGTATTCCTATATTAGAAAGAAAGTTTTCAAAGGTCCCTTCTGTTATAAATCTACCCTTTCAAAGTCAACCGAGGTTTTCCACCTCAGATATACCAAGTACATCTATACGTTCTGTTGATTACACTACTAGTATTCCTCATCCAATCTATACTAGGCAGCAATAAGCGGAAGAGAAGGAACCTTCCTCCACTTCTCCAACTTTCTGCGGTCGAGAGAATGTCATAAATGTCCTCCAAAAGGATTTTGAGTTTGATAAAACTCTTCTTCATAAAGATTTTTATTCTGAGAATAACAAAGAAAAAAGACTTTGGTTTTTTAAACATTTCTTAAAACAAAGAAAAGAAATTCAAGAAAACTATTTTGAATTTGTAAATCTGCATAAAGTCCATATTATGTTTTTTGATTGGTTCGAGATCTATGCAAAAGATAATAATATTTCTTATCCTTTCAAAGAATCAAATCCAATCACAATGCGTAAAAAGGTCACTGAATGGAATCTATCGGACGCAGATAGAACCATTGATTCTGAGCATCCCCCTCTTAGGAGTGTTACCATAAACCATGGAGAACCTCCTATTCAAATCAAAGCCTCTCCTTACAAAAACAAGAAACCAAATGATCCAGAGAAAAATTTAGATAGCATTATTCAACAGAATAATTTCTGTAATGCTAATCTAAATACAATAGGAAAACAGTTGACTAGGATAGAAGGACAGATCCAAAAGTCAACCATTCAAGTCCCTTCTGATTCATCAAAATCTGATTCCTTGAAAAAGCTTAAGGAACCTATTTTCAAACCTTTCCAGGTTTCGAAACATAGTCAAAAGCTTGTTCAAGACTCTAGGTCAGATTTTGCTAGAGCTATCAAAGAACAACTTGATAAAATAGAAGCATCTTCTTCTACTTCTAAAGAACAGATTGCTCCTGATACTCCACAAACCAGTAGAGTTCAGGTCTTAAACAAGGATCAGTCATCTTCTATAGCCTCCTCAGATATAGAAGCCTTTCAAGAAGATCCTATTCCTAAAGTCAATCGTGTCCATTGGGAATTAGCACTCCCAAACATCAAAACTCCACCAGATCTAGCAATAGATAATAGGCCAAGTGCGTTAAATCAATCCCGGTTTAATGCATCTTCAGTCTATGAGTGGAATATTGATGGTATGTCCGAGTACAATATTCTAGGTTTGTTGCAACAGATGACTATGGCAGCCAATGCCTATAAAACCCAATCAGGAACTTCTGACAAAGCCATTGCAGAAATCCTCATTGCGGGTTTCACTGGTCAACTTAAAGGTTGGTGGGATCATCTTCTCACTAAACAGCAACAAATAGAAATCCTAAATTCAATCCAAACGGATGATGAAGGAATACCCATTCTTGATGAGATAAATAGCCCAATTCAGGATGCAGTTGCCACCCTGATTTTAACCATATCCCTTCATTTCATAGGTGATCCTTCTCACCTTAGAGATAAAAATGCTGAGTTACTACATAATTTGAGATGTAGAAAACTTAGTGATTTCCAGAGCTACAAAGCCACATTCTTCACTAGACTTTTCTTAAGAGATGATGCAAACCATACAACATGGAAAGAAAAATTCCTTGCTGGTTTACCTACTCTCTTAGGAGAAAAGGTCAGAAACTCTATCAAAGCCCTCCATGACAATCGTATTCCTTATGATGAACTCACCTATGGTGAATTAGTTAGTTTCGTCAATAAGGAAGGTCTAAAGATTTGTCAAGATTTGAAGTTACAAAAGCGCTTAAAATGGGAGCTTAGGCAATCTAAGCATGAATTAGGTAGCTTTTGTAAACAATTCAATTATGACCCTTTCAAAGCCTCTACCTTCAAAGACTGTAATGGTAAGTGTTCACCGAAACCTTACAAAAACCATTACAAGTCCAAACCATATAGAAAATCCAAATCTGATTTTAGAGAACGCTTCTATAAGAAACCTTCAAGGCCTTATAAAAAGACCAGTTTCTCTAAAAAGAAAGATTACAAAGCCAAACAAAAAACCCCCATCAATTTCAAAGAAGCCACTTGTTACAAATGTCATCAAAAAGGTCATACTGCGAGATTTTGTAGAGTCAATAAGAAACTTCACGAGCTTGGTCTCAATGAAGAGACTCTTTCCAAAATCTCTCCTCTGCTCATTGAGTCTTCTGACTCAGATTCAAATTTCTCATTATCTGGAGACAGTGATCCTTTACAGGTTGATGAATTAAATGATTTTGATTCTGATACTTCTTTTTCAAGCAATGATGATTCTGATTCAGAATCATATTTAAAGAAAATCAATGTTTTAACTAGAGATCAAGAAACTTTTCTTGAGCTTGTTAAACATATTACTGACCCTACTCTCCAAAAAGAATATCTTGATAAGCTTTTAAAGACTTTTGATAAACCTGAAACTTCTAAAGCTATAACCGTTAAAAAGAATGCCTATGATCTCACTGAAATCTTGGACAAAAAGAAATCCAAGAAAACAATTCCTAATGTTCAAGATCTTCAAAAGGAGATTAAGGACATTAAAATTGAGATCAGAGATTTAAAAGAAAAGCAGAAAAAGGATTCTGAAACTATCCAGCTTTTATTACAAAACCAATTACAAGGTAATTCTGATAATGATTCAAATTCTGATGGTGAAGATCTTAATAATATTGAGTCTATACCTGATGATTTTCTTTGTGTTTTAAAACAAATCACCATAAGAAAATACTTAATCAAGATTACTTTGTCTTTTTCTAAAGAATTTGAAATTGACGCCATTGCCTTATTTGACACTGGTGCTGATTTGAATTGCATCAAAGAAGATATTATTCCAAAGCAATTACATGAGAAAACTAAAGAAAGGCTTTCTGCCGCCAACAATTCAAAATTAAGGGTCAAGGCTAAAGTTGATGCGTCTGTTCTCAATAATGGTTTTGAAATAAAAACTTCTTTCGTTTTAACAAATGATATTAATCATATTGTTATTTTGGGAACTCCGTTCATAAATCTTATAACCCCTTATACTGTAAATTATGACAGTATATCTTCTAAAGCTAAAGAAAAAATTTTAATTTTTCCTTTTATTGAAAAACCTAAAACTAGGGATTTAAACATTGTTAAAGCATGTTCTGTTTACCAGAATGAAATAAATGTTCTTCTTAAAACCAAACAAACTAATTTAGTCTGTTTGCAAAAAGAATTGAGTTTTAAAAGATTAGAGAGTCAATTGAAAGATGATTTCTTACAAAAGAAAATTTCTGATTTTGAAACTCAAATCAAAAAAGAAATTTGTGCCGATTTACCAACTGCTTTTTGGAAAAGAAAACAACACTTGGTAGATTTGCCTTATGAGCCTTCTTTTGATGAACGACAAATACCCACTAAAGCCCGTCCAATTCAAATGAATGTTGAATTGGAACAACATTGTAGAAATGAGATTAAAGATTTAGAAGCCAAAGGCTTGATCACTAAATCTAGATCTCCTTGGTCTTGTGCTGCTTTCTATGTCAACAAAAATTCTTAAATAGAAAGAGGAACACCAAGACTTGTTATAAACTACAAACCTCTCAATAAAGCTTTAAAATGGATTAGGTACCCAATACCTAACAAAAAAGATTTGCTTCAAAAACTCCATTCTTCATTCATATTTTCAAAATTTGACATGAAATCAGGATTTTGGCAAATCCAAATTCATCAAATAGTTATAAAAGCGCTTTTCTTGTTCCATTTGGCGGATGAATGACGATAATGCCTTTTGGTTTAAAGAATGCACCTTGAATTTCAAAGGATTATGAATGACATTTATAATCCCTTCTACGAATTGTATTGTTTACATTGATGATGTGTTGATATTTTCTCAACGATAGATCAACATTTTAAACATTTAAAGACTTTTTATTTTACAACTAGAAAATGGCCTTGCTATTTCTAGTTCAAAGATTTCTTTATTTCGAGACAAAGTCGGGGTTTCTTGGCCATTACATTTCAAAGGAACCATCATTCCATTGAAAGATCATTTGCTTTCAGACAAGTTTCACGATAAAATCCTTGAAACCCAATTGCAAAGATTTTGGGAAGTCTAAATTATGTTCTTGATTTACGTCACAATGCTTATTAGGATAGCAAAATCATTACATGATAGATTAAAAAGAAACCCATTGCATGGTCAAGAGCATACAAAATTGTTAGACAAATAAAGAATATGGTTAAAGATATTCCGTGCTTATTTCTTGCTAATCTGCATTACCTAAAATTGTTGGCGATGCATCAGATTTGGGTTATGGTGGGATATTAAAACAATTAGATAATAATAAAGAACAAGTAGTCGGTATGTTTACGCTCATTGGAATGAATGTCGGAAAAATTACTCTCTTATAAAAAATTTTATCCATTGTTTTATGCATTTCCAAGTTTCAAAGCGACTTACTAAATCAGAGATTTTTACTTAGAATTGATTGCAAAGCTGCAAAACATGTTTTAGAAAAAGATGTTCAAAACATTGCATCAAAACAGATTTTTGCACGTTGGCAAGCCATTTTAAGTGTCTTTGATTTCGATATTGAGTTTATTAAAGGAGATACAAATTCTCTCCCTGATTTTCTAACCAGGGAATTTCTTCAAAACAGATAATGCCACCCAAGAAAAGAGACAAAGGGAAAGGGATCCTCAAGGACCCTGTGTCCCAGACTCCCTCCAAAGCATCCTCCCCTCCAAAAGAAAAATTGCTCTCTTCAGCAATCTCATCTGCAAAGCCTATCAAATCTTGGATTGATATGGTAGAAGAACAAGAAGCTCATGAAGCTCAATCTAAAGCCCTTTCCTCCCAGGAACAGGTAAAAGAATGGATGCAATCCATTTCTAAATCTCCTGAGCTTATGCTCGCATTACAAAGCTTTTCTCAAAGACAGATTTCTCCAAAAGAAGAAACTCAGAAAGAAAAATCTGTTTCTAAAGAAATTTCAAAAACCTCTTCTTCTAAAAATATAGTTCTTTCTGGTGAAAGTTCATCCTCACAGATTGTCCTTTCACAAACAAAGCTTTCAAAGAAAACTTCGGAATGGTTTGATAAAACTTATTTCCAAAATATTTTATCTATGGAAGATGGGTTTTACCATACTGATCCTTTTCAAGCAATGCTAAAAATTTTTCCCAAAGGCTGGTTTTTTAAACCATGGGATTTATCAAAACCCCAGTCTTACTATCAAAGCATTTTGGAATTTACAGAATCTGTAAAATTCAAACACTTTTTCTTGAGTGATGCTCATTCTGAGCCTGCCTATTCAACGGCAACCATTCTTAAAGTCCTTAGCCCAAACCAGTGGGGAGATCTTCTCCATACAACTAAAGCTTTCCCACTTAATTTCCAAAGCCGTTTAAACCATTGCCAGTCCTTTTCTTACTGGGACTACCAACAAGCTTGGTTTAACACCTTTTTTATTCAAAACCCAAAGAAATCCCATTCATGGTTATTTTTCTTCAATTCGAAAATAACTGTGCAAAGCTTACCAAACTGGTTCCAACAATGGTGGAATTATTTTGGTCCAAGCCCAGACATCCTTACTCCTAACGCCACCAGTTGTCTAAATCTATTCAAAGCACATTATACCCCTACAGAATCTGAGAAACGTTTTTCTCCATTTCTCTGTTTCTGTACAAATTTCTTTCTACCATGGGTATGGATGTGGAACCTCAGGTTTCATACTCAAGAATCCCAACTCATCCTTCAAAGAACCTTTAAAGTAAAATGGTGGTCAAAATTTGATGAACATTCAAAGCTATCCATATTTATAGTCCAAAATTGGCTATCCTCACATCTCCAGACCCCCAGTATTAAAGATGTCAAAACTCAAGGAACTTTCCTTTCCCAGAAGTCTAAAGCTCGATCCTCTTGGCCAAGGCAAGAAAGAATATTTTAAAGTCATGGAACAGCTCCTCGCAACCAGTTAGAGTCTTACATGGGTTCCTCAGATCATGATAGTGAAGAGCCATTCATATCCCTCGGGGATGACAACGAAGATGACTGCTTCGGAATCCTCCCTCCTCTAAAGCATTAAAGGTTATTGTAATCGGTGATCCGTCTATGTTATCGGTGATCCGTTATTTATTATGTTGTAATCGGTGATCCGCCTATAATATCGGTGATCCATTTTGTTGTAATTTCCTTTGTAAAGCATTTGTTAAAGTCAAGATGCTGGCTACTCATCACTAAAGCAAAGTCGAAGATGCTCAGCATGTGGGGCCACCCCGTAATGTCTCCACCAACTTTGAAGACTTTCTCTCAGTCATATAAAGAAGCGAAGGAGCTAGAGGAAGGCATTCGTTCTTTTCATCTCCTCCTCTACAATTCTCAACTTTGAGAAATCGAAAAGACTTGAGGAAATTTTCCTGTCTTACAAATAATTTCTCAAACTCTTTCTGTCTTATTTCTTTAAAGCGTTTAATTCCAAGTTAACATGTAAGTTCAATTTATGTCTTTAATTAAAGCACGTAATGAATTATAAAGTCATGTATGTTTAAAGTTCATTATTTATTTCTTTTAAAGCATCTAGCGGTGATCGATCATCGGATCATACAAGCCTACTTTCTTACAAGCGAAGAGACCGGATCTCCAGTCGTCTTCTCTTCTCCTCCATTCGAATCTTATTTACGGGATCGGTTTAGTATTTTCTCTGAGCCTTGTGGTGCACACACTTGCCACATATTAAGATAATTAATATTTAAAGACGTTAAAGATCACTAAAGGTATATCGGCTGGAAACCCGATTGTGCGGACTATTGATCTGTTCTAAGTCAGATCTGGGTCCAAAGCGGTAAGTTACGCGTCGATGCAGTAATACAACGCCACGTACCAATTAAAATTGACTTATTAAAATTGGAAATAAAGAATTAATCTGATCATTCACCTACTTTCCACGATCCCGGTCCTTATTGGTATCAATTAATCTGATCATTCACCTACTTTCCACGATCCCGGTCCTTATTGGTATCATCTCCTTTGATGATTCTTTGCTAGAGCTATCAAAGAACAACTTGATAAGATAGAAGCATCTTCTTCTACTTCTAAAGAACAGATTGCTCCTGATACTCCCCAAACCAGTAGAGTTCAGGTCTTAAACAATAAGGACCGCTACCACTCGCCCTAAAAGCTTAAGGTGTTAGGGGAAGGCGCTACTTGATACTTAAGCGCCACCAGGACCCAACCAGGTCACGGGAGAATCCCGTGGCTGTTGGACCGCTATTACAGGGAGCTGGGGTGGGACCCACGAAGGACTTACCGTCATTGCTGCCTTCGAATATTTCCATCTTTCCTCACACTGGCCGTCTGAAAGCACTTACGCTCACAGCTTGTAAGCAGGGAAGGCGCTACTTGATATAAGCGCCACGGGACCCAGGTCACGGGAGAATCCCGTGGCTGTTGGACCGCTATTACAGGGAGCTGGGGTGGGACCCACGAAGGACTTACCGTCATTGCTGCCTTCGAATATAGTAAATCGGCACAAATTTCTTTTTTGATTTGAGTTTCAAAATCAGAAATTTTCTTTTGTAAGAAATCATCTTTCAATTGACTCTCTAATCTTTTAAAACTCAATTCTTTTTGCAAACAGACTAAATTAGTTTGTTTGGTTTTTGAAAGATGGAAATATTCGAAGGCAGCAATGACGGTAAGTCCTTCGTGGGTCTGACTCTGAATAGCGGTCCAACGGCGGATTCTCCGTGACTGTTGATCTGGTGGCGATCAAGTAGCGCTCCTTTTGCTGCTGTGCGCACAAGATGTGGCCAGCGAGTGTTGGTGAGAAAGATGGAAATATTCGGCAATGACGGTAATCCTTCGTGGGTCCCACCGACTCCTGCGTCCAATGCCACTGGATTCTCCGTGACTGGTTTCAATGGCGCATATCAGTAGCGCCTTCCCTGTAAGCAGGCGGTGCTAAGATGGTATCGAGCCACCGGTTCGAGTGTTGGTGGGGAGGAAAGATGGAAATATTCGAGGCAAAGAATGATGTAAGTCCTCCGTGGGTCCCACCTCCTTTAAATAATAATAGCGTCCGTAGGATTCTCCTGTGTGAATTGGAACAACATTGTAGAAATGAGATTAAAGATTTAGAAGCCAAAGGCGATCACTAAATCTAGATCTCCTTGGTCTTGTGCTGCTTTCTATGTCAACAAAAATTCTGAAATAGAAAGAGGAACACCAAGACTTGTTATAAACTATATATATATATATATATATATATATATATATATATATATATATATATATATATATATATATATACCTGCCAACCAGAAAACACGGTTAGGATATGCCGGTAGGGTTCCGACATAGACTCTCCGATGCTTAAGTCAAAAATAGTGTATAAAAAGGAGGAAAAATGAGAAGGAAGAATTGTGAAAAGTTCAAATCAATGAGTTTTTTTGGTAGCGGGGCTGAAAATCTTGTAGGGAATATTAAGTAGAAGTTTTTGGTTAATTTTGTTAAACCCTTCACCTGATGCACTCTTCAGTTTAAATAGGCCCTCGGTCATGGGTGGTTAGTATCATAACTTCCACCCACTTTTTTCAGCAGTTGTACACGGTTATCAATCGGTGGTAGTTTAAATAGATTGTGGCACAAGACTTTCTTAGAAATTAGGCCACGTTATCTTAACCAATAGCATCATAAATCTGAGGTCGTACTTGGAACTCAGGACACCAACATAGACTCTAGATTATACTTACGAGGTCAGCTTGACAACATTGAGTTCTGAGTGGATTAGGGTCAACTATTTTTCTAAACATTAAGAAAAAAATCAAACCCAAACACCAGTGTCCTAGTTTTCAACATTGAGAAGCCATGATCTGAGTGGATTGGGGTCGACTATATTTCTAAACATTAACAGAAAAATCCAACCTAAATACCGGTCCCTTAGTTTTCAATATTGAGAATCCATGATCGGTGTTGGAAACTAATTAATGAAAAATAGAAAAATTTTTACGAACCGAAGATATGAATGGTATAGGAAACTGAAACAACGAAGAAGACGCAATATTATCTCGAGCATAACAGAAGCAATGTGAGAGATAATGCTGAGTTGAATAAACTTAAAAGGAAAAATTTGGCAAGAATAAAGGAAAATAATAAGAAAGAGAAAGAAATAATAAAAAATAAAAAATAAAATAACTAAAAAAGTGAGACCATAGAGGAAAGCATAAGCACGTGACTTAAAGGTAAATTGGAAACATACATTTTGTCTTTTCTTAATACTTTTTGGCTTCTGTTTCGTTCCCAGCCTCGAAACTTTTTCACAATAAAAGTGAAATATTAAGTTGCCGCCATCCTGCGATTATTGTACAAATCGAGTAACTATTATGCTGAGCTATAACCACGCCTATTGGTGAGTACCTCATGCACCACCTACTTTTTCGTGTATTCTTCATTTTTTTTAGATCTATATATGCATGTATTGAAACCAGACAATTTGTTTTTTTATAGAACTTTCCTTTCTTTTTGTTTTTGTCACAACCTAAACTTTTTATTCTCTTTGCTACGTTTCTTTTTTTTTTTTAACATTTCTCTCAGCCAATGTTGTATTTCATTGATGTAGAACCAATAACATGTTGAGTGTTGGTACCGCTGTTGATCAATAGTAAAACTTGAATTAATTCGGACTGAGAAGATCTGGTGAGTTGTCTCATCTCAAGCGTATTTGCCTATTGCCTTCGTGTAATGAATGTTTGCTTATAATTTGCTGTTGATAAAGTGGGTGCTAGTATTGATTGGAAAATTATGTTTTGTCAAAATATTAGGCAGTGATGGAATTAAGGAGTGAAGATGGGTCACTTTGCAGCGAATCACAAAATATGAATAGGTAGTTTTTGGATGGGCCCAGTGATTGGGTAGGGTGTAGATAATAATGGAAAAGTCAGAGGAGATAATGTAGAATTAAATTGTAATATGGCCGAAAATAAGTCTAAGCAAACAAGATGTGAAGATGAGGTGAATGAGGAATTGAGTGGTGCACAGTTTGAAGAGGAGGAAGATGAGCATGAAGAGTATGGCATGAGCAATTTAAACTTTGATACGATAGAAAAAGAGATTGAAGAAGTGAGGAAGGAATATCAGATTTCCGATGATATTATACTTAGGTTATTGGGTAGAGATGATATGGCAAGCAACTTGGGTAACGTGTAAACTGCGATTTATATATGGAAATGTTTAAACTTGGTTTTAGGTTGCCCTTTCAACTTTACTTTGCCCGAATGTTGGTAAGAATTGGTTTAAGTCCAGGTCAGCTTGACCCAAATGGTTGGAGGGTTTTATGTGGTATTATGTTGTATGGGCTGAGCAAAATAGAACCAAGCCTTGTTTTAAGGAGTTTACTCACTTATATTTATGTAATAAACATGGGATCAATCACAAAAGATGGTACTATTTTATGTCAAAATCAAAAAATAAAAGAATTGTAATCGACTTTTTAGGCTGACGTAGAGGTTGGAAAATCAAATATTTCGTGGTGGGTGGAAATTGGGGTAAGGAAGTAAATCTGACTAAAGGTTGGTTTAAGGTTCCTACTTATTTTAGTAGACTAGATAATGCAGGTTTTGTTCAGGTTGAGGTCAAAATAAGGATACAATCTAACACATGTTTTTATTGCAGTGACTTAGAAGAAGAAAGTTGATATAGGTGACAAGCTGAGAGCTAGAGTTAAGAAAGGATTGCTAAATGCAGAGGATTGGAAGTGTTATTGACACCCGAGAGATTGTTGAGCAGTGGCCTTATTTCTAATCTGCCATGTAACAGCAAAACAAAGAAAACAAAGAGAACAAAAAGTAAAATTTTACTAAATGGTTACCCATGTTGTCGTATGCCAAAGATTCACTAACTTTTGTGTGGTTGCTATTGTCATAGGAAACATGTCTACCACTAAGCGTACCCTAGCAAAATTGCAAAAGCCTTGATCACTGAGATATCGGACGAGGAAAGCGAACCACATAGTAAGAAACCATGGCAGGCATCGCAGAAAAACAAGGCTGATGAGAAAAAAGAAAAACAGCCCATGGTTTCAACTCGCAACATGCTGCCTTAGAGCAAAAGTGACCGAGCTAGCAACTCTCGTCCCTTGTACATTTTACCGCATACCCTTTCCCCGATATGTCTGAAAGGAAGCTTGCTTTAAAGTAGTGACATCATAGCGTCAAGGCGAGGAAGAGCAGTAGACCCTTAAGAATTTTTCTCACTTGTCGTTTACGCATGCTCTTGAAGCGCCTGCTCGAAGCCAAGCTGAGATTGGTATTAATTCACAACCTTTTATTTCTTTGATTTATGTTTATACTTTTCATCTTAACCGTCATACTTTCTTTTCTAGCAATCCTTGATCATGGCTGCGCATATCGAGACATTTGCAAAGTCATTGAAAGGTCATGCGAAAATAGAAGGACTCGAGTGCGCTTTGATGAAAGCCAACCTCACGAATGAAAAGACAGCAAGCAAGCAAGATTGACTCAAGTTTGACCTCAATGCTCGCAACGATGAAAATACTCACTTGGCAGAAGACTTGGTAGTCGAAAAGAAATCTAATGTGAGCAAATAGTCCAAGATTGCCGACTTTAGCCATGAGTTGGAAAAAATTAAGTTCGATATTGATCAATGCATTCGATTGGAGAAAAGGCAACTGAAGGCGAATGTCATTCATACATGCATTGAATTGTTCCAAGAGAAACACCCAAACATGGACTTTTAATGGATGTTGACTGCTTATTTGAGCAAAGAAAAGGCTAAGAAGAAATCGTCAGGCACGAATCAAGAAGCAAATCAAGTCCTCAGGGTGAAGAGTTTAGAGTTGAGGGCGAGACATCTTTAACTAGCAGAGTTATTGAAGACGAGGAGAATGCTTCCTAAGTAGATTTGAAAAGTTGCTATAAGGCTTGCTTGTTTTTAATGTTACGAACTTATAACTTGTTGAGCTTTTATTTTGTTTCTGTATTTAGATAATCGTTACGTAGCTTGGACGCTAATTTTTAACAAAGCCAATGTCGACCACAAAAAAACTGAAGATGTTTAGGTTATTGCCGATTGTAATTAGGTTAGAAAGGCGACTTTAAGAAGCTCGAATGTTGACCTTACCATAGATTCTTACAAGGTTAAAATGTCAATGTCAGCCGTAACGTCTACCAAAATAAAATGTCAACCTTAACTATAGATCTTAGAAGACTAAAATGTCGGCCTCAAGAGCTCACAAAACTAAAATCAGGCTGAAATGTAGACCTCACAAAGTTTAAATGTCAACCTTAATCGAAAACTTTACAAAGGTAAAGTGCCGACCTCGACCATAGATTTTACCAAGCTGAAATGTCGACCTTAACTGTACACTTTACAAAACTAAGATTTCGACCTCAATCGTGGATATCATAAAGTTAAAATATCGACCTCAACCATAGAACTTACAAAGCAAAAGTGTCGATCTCAACCGTAGGCCTCACAAAGAAAAAGTGTCGACCTCAACCATAGGCCTTACAAATCTAAAGTGTTGACCTCAACCATGTACGCCTTACAAATCTAAAGTGTCGACCTTAACTGTAGGCCTTACAAATCTAAGGTGTTGACCTCAATCATAGACCTCACAAAGCAAAAATTTCGACCTTAATCGTAGGCCTTACAAATCTAAGTGTCGACCTCAATCGTAGACCCCGCAAAGCAAAAGCGTCGACCTCAATTGTAGGGCTCACAAAGAAAAAATGTTGACCTCAACCGTAGGCCTTACAAATCTAAGTGTCGACCTCAATCGTAGACCTAACAAAGCAAAAGCGTTGACCTCAATCGTAGGGCTCACAAAGCAAAAGTGTCGACCTCAACCGTAGACCTTATAAATCTAAAGTGTTGACCTCAATTGTAGACCTCACAAAGTAAAAGTGTCGACCTCAACCTGAAATTTCAACCTCAGTATAATTATAACAATTCGTCAACCTACATGAGGCGAGGATGATTGCAAAATAACCAATGTCTATCTAACTAAGGTTGGAGCAAATAATTTAGACGAGAATATAAAATGATTAAATTAGATTAGGCATTGATAAAGCTAAAATTCAGCTTCTTACCTTGATCATGGTAAGTCTGGGTTAATCTACTTTCGTTGGACCTCAGTAATGCCCAATCGTAAGACCTTTCAGAATATCGATCGCAATCTCAAATAAGATCGTATATTTATTCATGTAGGACCTCAAGAATGCCTGAATGTAAATCTCAATCTCCAATAAGATCAAATAGTTATTCACGTAGGACCTCAATAGGACCTAAATGTGTAATCTCAATCTCAATAAGATTGGACAAATTTTTCACGTTGGACCTCAATAACGTCCAAATGTCAATCTCAATCACAATAAGATTGGATAATTTTTTCACATTGGACATCAATAAAGTCCAAATGTCGATCTCAATCTCAATAAGATTGGATAAACTTTTTTATGTTGGACCTTGATAAGGCCCAAATGTTGATATCAATCTCAATAAGATTGGATAACTTTTTAACGTTAGACCTCAATAAAGTCCAAATGTCGATCTCAATCTCAATAAAATTAGATACCTTTTTTACGTTGGACCCTAACAAGGCCAAGAGCCGATCTCAATCTTAACAAGATTGGACAAATTTTTCACGTTGAACCTCAATAAAGTCTAAATGTCGATCTCAATCTCAATAAGATTTTATTTTTTTTTACGTTGGACCCCAACAACGCCAAGAGTCGATCTCTATCTCAATAAGATTAGATGCCCTTTTCACGTTGGACCTCAATAAAATCTAAATGTCAATCTCAATCTTAATAAGATTGGATACAAGTAGATAAGAAATTGAGTTGCACTTCTGTATAACCTCATTGATATTAATATAGCAGAAATTACAGAATTGAATACATAACAAAAACTTCCCTAGCACATTTAAATAAAACAAACGAACAGGAACATCATGAATAAGATTAACCTACTGATAGTCTCTGCGCAGGTGCTCTGCATTCCATGCCTTGCCGACGACCTTGCCATCTAGATAACCTAACTTATATGTGCCATTACCAAATGAGTGTAGTACTTTGTACGGTCCTACCCAGCTCGGCCCCAAAACTCTATTAGCTGGCTTTTTGGTTGACTGGTTGACTTTGCAGAGCACCAGGTCTTCTTCCTAAAATTATCGTAGCAGGCAATCTTGTTATAGAACTTAGCCACTTTTTGCTGGTAAATGGCTGCTGGACCTCTTGCCATCTCTCTCTTCTCATCAAGCAAATCTAAATCCAATAGCATCTGTTCCCTGTTCACTGTCTTATCATAACATTTTGTGCTGTGTGTCTCCATGCCAACCTCAGCTGGGATTACTGCCTCATGTTCAAAAGTAAGTACAAATAGAGTCGCCTCCGTTAAAGTCTTCACAGTCGTTTTATAGGCCCATAACACTCCTAAAAACTCATCCACCCAATCTCTCTTCTTCTTACCCAACCTTTTCTTCAACAACTGCTTTATAGTTTTATTCGCTGCTTCCACTTGCCCGTTTGCCTTTGGATGAGCAGGTGATGATGATGTCAAATACAGATGCCATGATGATGTCATAGGGGTAAATATATATATCTTTGCACAACCCAAAATTACGAATCATCCCAAAAATTTTAAAGCTAAAACAACCCCAAACACACCCTTAGAATCCAGAAATTCAGCAGGTCTTTAAGCTGATTCCATCACAGGGCCCTAAAAAGATTTGGACACTGGAAATTTCTAATAGCTACCAGATAGGACCATCACTTTTACGAGAACTTTCCTATGATAAATTTTTTGCATTTTAATATTTCTTTAGCTTGTCATCAAGGTTTACAGCAATTCATTGCTTGATTAGACAATGTGTCCCAACTAAACTCACCTCCAGCTCTAGTGTCAAGCTTTTGCCAGAGTTTTCCAGACAAAAATGTTCTCTACGAGATATCAGTAACTTAAAGCAGAAACATAGATTGCTGACGAGGCCAAAAAAGTGTACATATCTAGATATAGATCAGCAATTACAAAAATTTTTAGGCAAAAGATTGATTTTTTAAGCATATGGGGCCGTATAGATAGATCATCTAATTTAGGAGCCCATATGTTCAGCTTCCACCACTCAAGAACACCCAGGCTTAAACCTAGAAACCCAAGTCCTCCGATTAGTCGCTACGTTAGGCTCATTCAGAGTCATGGAGAGCCATGATCGATTAAATTTAGTAACCAAATATCACACTCTTGAGACAACTGAGCAAGACTTCAACTTTCTTAAATTGAATGGCAATCGAACCTAATTGACAAAAACTTTTGTATCTGTTCCTAAGTTCTTAAGCCAAATTCATATCTCCATTCTTAGTATATGCCATAAAACAAGTAAATAGATATGCTAAATGGTTATCTATATTTCTCATGTCCTTCTGCATAAAAAAAATTTATTTCATAAAAAAAATCTTGAAACATCAATAAAACAAAAAAATAAAAATAAATAAAAGGCCGAAAATCAATGACAACCACTGAATTCTTGTTCTACAGCTTCTTCAACCAATAATCTTGAAGAATCCATTAACTCAGGACTCAATTTAAGCATCAAAACACAAAATTCCTACACTTGAGATCATATCACTCAAGTCTTGCAAGCCCAAAAAGGCTGAGATTTTCTTCGAATTCTCAAAGGTGATGATGGCCCCTTAATGGCTTTATCAGCATCCATCGAAAGATTAGTGTGTTACCAATTATTGGATGCAAAATATTTAATTGATGATCACAAATTATGTCGGCGTCATGGGATGTCAGTTAGAAAATTTAACAATTTGTTAACATAATGAAATACAAAATAATTTAAAGATTTATTAACATTTATTCATATGACATCTTTTAATAAGTTTATTTATCTTCAGTGAAAGTATCCTCAAAATAAATTAGACTAAAAAATATGGATTAGAATCCACTCCAGGATAGATAAGTTATAATAAAATTATTAAGTTGTAATCCGACCAATAAAATTAATTATTGGTACTCGATTCACAAGAGCGTTAAAAAGCTTTATCACAATTCAATTTGTTTTAGTGAATAAATCATTCCAAGTTTGAAATATTACTGAAAATGCACTCTCTAAGTTTCAGAAAATGTCTCATAAGACGTTTTCTTAATAACTTCTCGATGGACCCTCCAACTCTGAGATCATAATTGCGTTAGTAGAAGATGATTCAAGCATGCTTGATGAAGTATCTGGTACTGTTGATTTCTTGTTAGCCAAGTAACCAGGTTGCTTTGGCTGACGCAATATAATCTCACCGCCCAACATCAAGATCACTGATGGCATGCTTGGCCTGTCATCGGGATGCTGTTGCACACACAATAAGCTAATGTGGACACATCGTATCACTTCAGAGCGATTTCATAATTCTTTATAACAAGCATCGATCCGTTGTAAAGGCATGCCTTCGTTCCTCAACTTCCATACCTAAAAGATATCAAAACGTTTTCATCATTTATGATTTATCAGTTTAAACTAATTTAATTCAAAATTAAAGTAACATAATCTTGAATCATTTTTTAAGAGTAGTGTTAGGATTTCATTGGCTTCATTTGACGAATTGAGAGAGATTGTTTTCTTGTATGCGGCTGATTTGTAATCCCTTTAAATATGGGATCGTTATTTATTTTCCTTTGATTTAGCTCATAATGTGTGAATATTTGCTCTTGTAAACTTGCATATAAATCCTCTCTAATTCTACTGTAAGAAACACTGAAGAATAAAATCAGAGTTCTTTTCAAACTTCATTTTCTCATGGTATCAGAGCAATGGTTTTGATTTGGTGAAACACTTTCGCTTCTTTTTTTTTTATGGATAATATCGATATTGATAGTGATAGCAGTCACAATCATTCATCAAAGCATATATCTTCTCAAACCTGTCATCACACTATGTCTATGTCTACAGTTGATTCCTCAAACCCTTTTTCTTGAAGCTTCTGATTATCCTGGCATGATTCCTGTTCCAAAAGTCTTAGATGGAACAAAGTATGCTATGTGGAAGAGATCTGTGCTAGTGAGTCCCAGTGCCGAAAACAAACTAGGATTCATTGAAGGAACCATTCAGACGCTAGATGAAGATGATCCAAAACATTCTTTATAGCAGCGCTGCATCGATATGGTGCTTTCTTGGATCACTAACTCTCTGAATCAGGATCTTGCAAATAGTGTACTCTATTTAGAGACACCCTTAGAGATTTGGACAGACCTTCAAGAATGTTTCTCTTAAGGTGATTTTTCCCACCATTATCAAACTCGGCAATCTATTGTTGAATTAAAACAAAATTAAGATTCAATTTTTTCTTATTACACAAAGATGAAAATGTTATGTGATGAGCTAACTACTTGCAGTCCTTTAATCACGTGCAGCTGTAGAGGACAAAAAGACTTAAAAGAAAAAGAAGAAAAGATTAGGTTGGGACAATTCCTTATGGGATTGAATAAAACATACTCAGCTTTGCAAAGACAAATTATGTGAATGTATCCTCTACCAACTGTAAAAAAGGCATATTCTCTTCTCCGCGAGGAAGAAAAGCAGCGAGGACTTACGAAGCCAAAGGCATTGATCTCATTAATGCCATGAGTATCAAAACTCGTGACAATTCTAGAGAATCACAATTTGATGCTTAACAACAAGCCATACAAGGACCATCTTCTAATCCCAAGCCACAAGGAACTAAGTCATCTTGCTTTTGTACTTACTGTGAGGGCACAACTCATACCATAGATCGTTGTTACTACTTGAATGGATTCCCTGTTGGTCATAAGCTTCATGGCAAAGACGTTCAGCCTCCAAATCGAAGAAAAAAACCTACAGTGCATCAAACTAGTGCTGAAATGAATCAAAACTCAGCAAAGACACCAACTGAACAAACTCCTTAATTTACCTCTGAAGAGCTTGCCCAAAAAAAAGCTTTGTTTACAAATGGTAACAATCCTGCTTGAACAAACTACACATGTATCCCTATACCTTTCTGTTCATCTTTCAATACGTAAAAGAAAGACTTGAATAACTGGATTATTGATAGCGATGCAACAAATCACATAGTGACTTCAATACCCATCAAAACTCCTTTGTCTTCTCAAGTAACCTTGTCTAATGGTGCCTATTCTAAGATAACGGGAGTTGGCTCAACACAACTCTCAAACCATCTACATGTTAATAATGTATTATATGCACCATCCTTTTATGTTAGTTTACTTTTAGTAAGTCAACTTAGTGCTGCCATGAATTGTTCAATCCATTTTTTTCCTACTTTCTGTATATTGTAGGACCTAGCTTCAAAGAAGATGATTGGCTTGGGGAAGTAGCTTAATGGCTTGTACTACTTTGTTCCTCAAGTGAAGTCTATACCAACTTCTTTTTCAATCACCCATCATGCTGATTCTATTACACATATTACTTGGCACAAGTGGTTAAGACATCCCTCGAAAGCACCTTCATAATTTTTAAGCACTATTATTCCTTTGTTTGTATTTGATTCTCAACATTCTTGTGAAACTTGCCCTTTGGCAAAGCAAACTCGTTTACCATTTTCTTCAAGTTCTATTTAAACTTTGCATTCATTTGATCTTATTTATTGTGATATTTGGGGACCTTTTCGTACTGCAACTCATACAGGGGCACATAATTTCCTGACTATAGTTGATGATTACACTCGTTTCACTTGGATTTTTTTTTAATGAAATTTAAATCCGAAACCCAAGGATTAATAAAAACATCTATTTTTATTGTGACCACTCAGTTTAATTGTCAAGTTAAATGTCTTAGAAGAGATAATGGCTCAGAATTTCTTTTTATGAAACTTTATTTATCCAACTTAGGTATTTTATTTCAAAGCTCATGTCCATCTACACCTTAACAAAATGGTGTAGTTGAACGAAAATACCCTCATCATTTAAATGTTAGTCGGGCCCTGAGAATTGATGCCAATCTTTCTTTAAAATTTTGAGAGGGGAGTTTACTTACTGTAGCTTATCTTATAAATCGTCTTCCCACTCTCTTGTTGCAGTATAAATCTCCATATGAGTTGTTGTATAAAAGCCACCTAACTACACTCGCTTATGAATTTTTGGATGTCTTTGTTATGCAACAAATCTACAACCGTCCAATAAGTTTGATTCTCGGGCTCGACATTGCATCTTTGTTAATTATCCTATAGGCCAAAAAACCTATCGGTTATATGATCTCAACACTCATTAATTCTTTTCTAGTCGTGATGTTATTTTTCATGAGTCTATTTTTTCTTTTCTTCGTATAAAAAAATCATTATATAGCACTCTTCGTTAGCCTGAGATATTAGATTACACCGATGATCCATCTCCTCCTAAATCTTATTCTGTCCCTCCCGCATTTGAGACCACCGTTCCCTCTCTTAATCCTTTATTGTCATTAACTTTTTCCCCTTCTTGCTCTATATCTTCTTCTGCACCTCGTATTCATAAAAGTGATCGTGTCAGACAACTATTTGTTCTCCTTCGTGACTTTCATTGTGGACAGATTAGTACAACACCATCAACTGCAACTTCAAGTCAATCATTTTCAACTAAGTCAGGTACTCAATATCCTTTAGTTAAATATGTTTCTTATCATTCTTTGTCTTCTACTCATAAACACTTTATAAACACCATTCCAAGTGTCCTAGAACCAACCTCTTATGCTCAGGCTATATTGGATCCGAAATGGCAAGAGGCTATGCAACGTGAACTTAATGTTCTCAATTCACAGAAGACATGGTCCTTGGTCCCTTTACTAGTTGTTCATCGCCCTATTAGCAGCAAATGGGTTTATCGTATCAAATACAATTCTAATGGTACTATTGAACGTTACAAAGCCCAATTAGAAGCCAAAGGATTTTCTCAACAAGAAGGCCTGGATTACACTGAGACATTTGCTCCTTTGGCTAAATTGACCACTGTTTGTTATTTATTGGATGTGGCCGCTGCAAGACATGGGCTATTGTATTAAATGGATGTGACTAATGCTTTTCTGCATGGAGATTTAGAGGAAGAAGTATATATGACTCCACCGCCTGGCCTTTGTCGACATGGGGAGAAGCTTCTTTGTCAACTTCATAAGTCCCTTTATGGGCTTAAACAAGCTCCTCGCAATTGGTTTACGAAATTTTCTTATGATGTCAAGAAAGCTGGTTTTATTCAATCATATTCGGATTACTCGTTGTTTGTGAAGACAAAAGGCACATCTATAACTATGATTCTTATTTGTGTAGATGATATGGTGATAACCGGAAATGATGCAGTTGCTATACACAATCTCAAACAATTTCTCCAGCAATTTCATTTCAAAGATCTCAGTCTTCTTAAATATTTTCTTGGGTTGGAAGTTGCAAGGTCCAAGTAGGTCTTGTTATCTCTCAACGAAAATATACCTTAGAAATCATAGATGATGTTGGATACTTGGGTGCTCTACTGGTAAATTTTCCCATAGAGATGAATTTGAAGCTCATAAATCATCAAGGTGTTAGCAGTAAGATTTGTCCTGTAGAGGTCAGGACGGGTCATTACAAATTACCTTTTGTTTGAGATGACATGCTCAAGGTGACCAAAGTTACCTCCTAGTCAAGGTGATATGCTCGAGGTCACTTGATCGAATTACCTCTTGGTCGAGGTAGTCTGATCAACATTACTAGAGTTACCTCTTGGTCAAGGTTATATAGTTGAGGTCATCCGAATCACCTACTGGTTGAGGTGGTCTCTAGAATTATCTCCTAGTCATGGTTATATAGTGGAGATTACCAAAATTACCTTCTAGTTGAGATTATCTGCTTAAGGTTGGTAGATAACATCCAAACATCTCCACACAACTTTACCTTCTAGTAGCTTATCTACTCATTGCCTTCTTTTTACTTTGAGGAGAGTAAGACAATGTTTGAGCAAATACCTTATTTTGGTCACCTTATTTCATCCCCAAACAATTATGTTCCCCTTAATTAGCTTTCCTTCGTTTATATATTTTAATAAAGTTTTCCTCATTCTATGGAGGGAAAAAAAATATTCATCTTGGAGGACATTGACATGAAGATCAATGCTTCTAGACTAAAATTCCCTTGTGAGAGCAAACCACGTGATGCTGTAAAGTGATGGAACATTGAACAACAGTCAACGGTAGCTGAAAATTCAATATTACCAATTCTCCATAAACACGTGAAGACAACATTGTATGTAGTAGGTACTAGGCTAATATAATAATTGTAGGCGTTATTTAACGATCTTGGATATATAGTCATCAGTCCAGCTATATGACATTGCAATTCAGCAGCCGTCGTCTTATAAAGAGATCTGTATTTGAATTTCATTGAGATGCACGAGAGAATTGAGCTGGATTTTGTTCTTCCATTTTGTTGTTCGTAATAAAGCAATGATGTGTTGCTAAGAAACAGTGACCTACAATATATAATAAAGGAACCTTTTAACCTACTGGCCACGCCAATTGGTTTAACATTCTTCAATGCAGCCTTCACCGTATTAAATAAAAACTTCAACATGCTTCCTCCACTTCCGTTTAGTATCTGTTAGATTTGACTGTGAAAAAGGTCGCACTTCCGTCTTAATTTGTTCTTTATTTAATTCGATCAAGGGCATTGTTTACTTTATACAATTGAGCAATCGCTCAAACAATATGATCAAAATTAAATCCTAAGGAAATTAAAATAGATTAATTAACTTCATTAAACCTAACCCCTAAACCAAGCCAAGTACAAGACCCAAAAATCCAAAAAACACATTCTAAATAACTTAATAGTGTATTTAATCTAGGCTTAAAACATAAAAAGGAGTTTATAGAAAAATCAACAACAGCTAAGCTTTAATTTAGAAAACATCTTCAACGTTATAAGGAAAAAATAATAATAATAATAACATCAAGCCGTGTTATATACCTAATCATTGCTACTAAATTCACAAGAGCGTGAAAAAGCATTACCGCAATTCAAGTTGTTTCGTGTGAATAATCATGAGTGAGATTGAGATGATAAACCAAAACAGTATGTCAAAATTAAGGAAATTTGGCTGATATAAACCAACCACAGCAGAAAATTTTAATTTCTGGTTATAACCTACATATTGATAAAGTTTTGAAAATCTGCGGGCGACTCAGGGTCCCATTAAGATTGCCTATACAACACGTTGTTGGATCCTAATAATCATTACTCATTCAATCATTTATGATTTAACTAACCTCGCTGAATTGGTGTGAATAAATTATTCCAAGTTTGAAATATTTCTGAAAATGCACTCATTAAGTTTCAGAAAACGTCTCATAAGACGTGTTACTAATAGCTTCTCTATCGACCCTCCAACTCTGAGATCGTAATCGTGTTAGTAGAAGATGATTCAGGCATGCTTGATGAAGAATCTGGTTCTGTTGATTTCTTGTTCGCTAAGAAACCAGGTTGCTTTGGCTGAGGCAATAATACAATCTCACTGCCCAACATTAAGATAACTGATGGCATGCTTGGCCTGTCATCGGGATGCTGTTGCACGCACAATAGGCTAATGTGGACACATCGTGTCACTTCAGCGCGATTGCATGATTCTTGATAACAAGCATCGATCAGTTGTAAAGGCATGCCTTCGTTCCACAACTTCCATGCCTAAAAGATACCAAAACTTTTTCATCATTTATGATTTATCAGTTTAAATTAATTTAAGTCAAAATTAAAGTGACATAATTCTTGAATCATTTTTTAAGAAGAGTGTGCATCTTACTTACATGTCCAATGAGGTTAAGGCTGTGATCTGAATGATAAAATCCTCTATTTTTTTTTCCACTTACTATCTCTAGCAATAAAATGCCAAAGCTAAAGACATCGGATTTTGTTGAGAATAGCCCATCACTAGCATATTCCGGTGCCATATAGCCACTTCAAAGAATTAGAAAAAGTTAAATTTTATTAATCAGTGGAAATGAATAATAAAGAAGAAAAAACATGACGTACTATGTTCCAACCACTCTGTTTGTGTTTCCTTCAGTCTCGTCTCCACCACAAGTTCTAGCCAAGCCAAAATCTGAAATTTTTGGGTTCATATCATGATCAAGTAACACATTACTTACTTTGAGATCTCGATGTATAATCCTCAATCTAGAATCTTGATGAAGGTAGAGAAGACCCCTAGCAATTCCACAAATAATGTGAAAACGCTTGGACCATTCCAATAGCTTTCTTTTAGTTTCATCTAGAGAGTATCATAATAAAGGTTAGTACAATTTTCAGCTTGAATTCTATTTAAAAAAAAAAAAATTCTGCACTAAATTATAAAAACGCTTATAATCAAAGGAGAAGTTAGCTGAAAATTGTAAGTTTTAGAGGCATCCAGACCAAATATGAAGTAGTCCAGGCTTTTGTTCGGCATGAATTCATAAATCAACAATTTCTCCTCTCCGTGAATGCAGCAGCCAAGAAGCTTTACAAGATTTCTGTGCTGTAATTTGGAGAATAGTATAACTTCATTCTTCAACTCCCTCAATCCTTGATCAGAGATCCTTGAAAGCCTTTTCACAGCAATTTCCTGTCCATCCACAAGCGTGCCCTGGAAAGACACATGTGAATTCAGTTACGAGGTAGAATAAGTAATTTTGACGAGCAAGTTTCATATTTACCTTGTATACAGGTCCAAAGCCACCTTCTCCAAGCTTGTTGTTGATTGAAAAGTTATTGGTGGCATTAGAAATTGTGGCTAATTCAAATAGTGGTAGCTCCAGGTCTATGTTTTGATCTTCGTTTTCCTGATCAGTTTCTGTTTTCACAGAAATAATAATGGACAGTACTAACCGAAAGAAACATATGCAGTACAGATACAGGACTTTATTAAAATGGAAACTTCCATTTTCTTGTTCTGGATGCGAAGGTTCTTCTTTTCCACAAATTTATTAAAGTTCATTCAATTAACAGTTCCCGTCTAATTGATATGCTGTTGTAATACTATCTACTTGGTAAAAATTTGATTGAAGAACTCATAATGAAGAAAACAAAGAAAACTATCGGAACTATTGGTTGAATGGAAACTGATGCTTAAAAGTTCAAACAAATGGCAAAAATATGTGAAGGCAAAGGGAGTTATTTTACCTGCTATGTTTCTCCTTCGTTTGTGGATCAAATACCCAGATATAAGCACCACGGCTAACAGAGCAGCGGCAGAAATGACTAGCACCACTATCTTTGTCGTAGGCTCACCTTTCATTCCTTGATTGGCATATTCAGCTATAGCAAAATAAGTCAATAATCATATAGCTAAGGAAAAAAAAATTCAAGTTGCAGTAAAATTCACTGTTGAAGTGGATTGGAGTACCTCAATATCTGAACTTATGAACAAATTACACAATAAAAAAAAATAGGAACATGTAATCTAACTGGAGTGGCACTTATAAATTCTCATTATGGAGTAACATAAAGAGGTCAGCAAATACCTAGCTCTGAAGCAGACATTCGAATATACAAGTCCTGCCCACCATCCGGAAAGCTTCTCATGTCAATCAGATCGCCAAACCACATGGCACAGCCACCGCCGCCTCCTCTGATATCTGAATTTATGTAAGCCATACAGGAAGAGTTTTCTAAGCACTTCTCCCTGCATTCCTTGAGATTCATACTTTTGCTCACCCGAGAGAAATTAGCATCTGGCAATTTCAGCTCAGTAAATTTGATAAAACTATCTTGTCTAGAGTAGTTTAATGCCTTACTACGCACACACCCTTCATGCCAGTCCATATACCCACCTGATTTAGTTTTAAAACCTTTTAAACATTGGCAAACGGGCGACTTGCTGATAATGCAAACACCATAGGCACCACAAAGACCGTAACTGTCGCATTCATCTCTTGGCACTTTTGAATACAAGTCCCAAGTTTGAGTGTTATTACTCCATGTGAATCTTTGACCTAAATAGGTGGTTTGGTTCATGACAATCCTTGAGACAACTGCTTTATCTTTCATGCTGAATGTGTAGTACAGCTCATCCTCATTAGAGACGAAGCTGAAGTTAAAAATTGGGTTAGGCCTTGTCGTTGGGGCACTGAAGCTAAGGCCATTCCACGGGCCAGTGCTATAGAACTTGCTTGAACCCTTCCACATGACTACCTCAGGATTATCTTGTCGTTCAACTGCCCAAATAAAGTCTCCAGGAGACGGGTCGTCTGCGCTCTTCCACGATATTACACGTCGCTCAAAGCCAGCCTTTAAATCCCATCCGAGCTTCATTCCTGGAAGCAATGTATCAGAAGGATAATCAAAGCTTTGCCAGAAAGTTCCAGAATCACCATCTTGTTCACCTCTGAGGACAAGATTTCCTGAATCTAGTAGCTGTAATACCACTGGAGTCTGCTGCACTTCTTTGCTCAAGCTTGCTGACCAAACTACCCTCATGCTCTGGCTTTTTAAAACAAGATTGCCCCTCTTGTTTATAAGTAACAATCCAGAAGAGTCATTGATGGGGTTGAGTCGGTTTGCTACCCAAACAACAGTTTTAACTGGGATGCTTTTGTACCAAATTCCAATGTAACGATTCTTGGAACTACCAGGACTGAAGAAACCAAGCTCAAAGTTTCCATCTTTTGAAACCAAGGTCCTACCATCA
This sequence comes from Citropsis articulata, assembly GCA_030449925.1. NCBI lineage: Eukaryota > Viridiplantae > Streptophyta > Magnoliopsida > Sapindales > Rutaceae > Citropsis > Citropsis articulata. The sequence continues at coordinate 7,081,857 of JASUUH010000257.1, forward strand.
CTAAGAGACTGAGATGAAGTAATGGCATCAGATGCAAAAGCGGAATCTGGCAAGAAAAATAGTAAATTACAACAGACGAACCAAAATAAAAGTACACCCATTCGTGTATAGGCTTAGATCTCGCTCTCTAACAAACTATATAGATGCTAATACCATGACTAATGATCCATCTTTAACGGCATTGAACTAAAAGTCAATGCTTCTGGACTCAAATTCCCTTGCGAGAACGCAACTATTTAGTGTTGCAAGTGGTGGAAACTTGAACAACAGTGACTGGTAGTTGAAAATTTGATCTCTATGAGGTTGTGAAGACAAGATTCTACACCAGTAAAACTGTCCCATTTGATGTGATAATAAAATCTTGGCAACCAATATTAATGATCTTGGATTTTAAAGGTCAGTCCAGCTGTGTTACAAATAGGTCTGGATTGGAATTTTTTTCAGATGCATGAGAGAATTATGCTGGATTTGACCTTCCATTTTGTCGTTTGTAGTGAAGCAATGATGTGCTGTTTAGATATAAATTCAAACCTAGAGCATAAAATCAAAGAGTATTTATTGTAAAGTTTCGCAGGTTGATTTCACTCGCCAAGATTTCTTCAATCACAGGTAAATTACACATCAACAACGTTCTGGAGTGCAGAGTACGGGGTTCCGAACAATCAACTCTTAATGCTCCATCAGTTACATGTAACCTTTTGCCGCTTTCAGAGATGTGGAGTCCAAAAAATTCTACAGTCGTCAATTCCATCAGAGGGCTCTCCAAATTCTTGGCAGTTGACATTTCTTGCTGCTACCAAATTCCACCACCATTACTTTCACAAGAAGTTTCCTGTCATAAAGTTGTTCTTTCCAGACAACAATGTTCTCTATGAGATATCTGTGAATTGAAGCAGAAACATGAGATTGCTGATGAGGCAAAAAATGTATATATTTCTATATATTATTCATCTCCAATTACAAACTTTTTAGGCTAAATGTTTGGGTGACTAAAAGAGCACCACCCTCGCATGTCCTCGTTATCTGGCCAAGGAATGAGGACGAATATCCTCGGGTCAATCAACTAGGGAGCAGATATCCTAGTATAGAAACCCCTGGGACACATTAGATGCCCGACCAGAGACCTATTGTCCAGAGAGTGGCCACGATCCCACGATCATGTAACAGTTCCGCTATACGCCAAAATATTTTTGGAAGCACAATAGTCAATCAGCGGTTTTCGCGGCCCATGAGGATTCATGACGACCGAAACATTGGAGATGTGGATGAGGGCCTTCCAAACAAGGGGCGACTACCTATAAAACCTAGAAAAATACATAAGAAAAGGACACGAGAAAAAAAAAAGAGGAGGAAAAACTGTCAATTTGATCTCAAAAATTGCCTTCATAGAAACTTCCAAAATCAATCTCCTTTAGTCTGAAATTATTGTTTTGCACAAATACTAGAACCAATGTTTTTCCCGAAACCTCGCATACTAACTTAAGCACCGGAGGGTTCTCGTCGGAGAAACTGCTGGCACCCTTAATTTGTTTCTGTGAGTGCAGGCAATGAATGAGGGAGGAGGTTGATCCTAGTTGGTAGATTTGTTTAATTGAGGAAGTACCAGAAGTGTTGTGTTCCAGCCAGAGTTAGTGTGAGCATTAACAAGACAACCTAGTTAGCCAACAGATGACCAGATTTTTGCATCAACATTTTGGCACCGTTTATGGGGAGCTGAATGAAAAGCTACCATCAATACAGTAACTAGTAACGTAAAGGCAAATGAGTAGTTATAGATGTGACGAGGAGTGGCATCCAAGGGGGCAATAATGAAACCAACGAAACAATTACTCTTCAACAAATAGCGAATTAGGCTAGGGAGAGGGTGATGCAATAACGGATGGAGTGGATGGAAAAGCAGGTGGAGACCCTTACTGCCATACTGCATGAGTTTAGGAGTGAGCGAAGAAGAAATTATGAGGTCACCATGATCAGAGATGAGACCATAGCGGAACCCAGCTATCAAAGGCACAGAAATGAAGAGATTCTTTCATTTGAGAGATAGATTGACGGGATGCCTACCTATAGAGGTAGAGCTTAGACTTTGGAGAACTTAGGAATGAAGAGAGGGACCAACCCCATAGCAGGCGAGTCCTGGAAAGTAGTAGTCAGGGGACGAACGTCGAAAAGAGGGAGCTCTGACACATCTATACAACATTGAATAAGAATGCGACCAAGTTGTGGCACACGATCTGAGTAGGGCTTTGGAGTTAGAAGAAGAAGTGCGACTATTGGCACAGATGATAGATGAGATACAAGGCATGAAAAAGCCCCAAAACTGGAGAATTATGTTGGATGATGAATCTCCACTCTCAGTGGAGATTATGGGCACCATAATACTAAGGGATTTCCGTTTTTCCAACCTCAAATACTTTGGGAAAAGTGACTCGCTGGTGCATATTCAACGCTTCAATGACATGACAGGGTATAGAGGTTAACGCTAGCGTAGAGGTGCAGAGTATTCCCTTTGACGTTGGAGGGACAAGCCCGAGACTGGTACAACAAGCTTTTGTTCAACTCTGTTTTTATGATTCCACAGCAAAGAATATAGCTCATTTAATGTTATCTTCTCACCTCTGGCTAGAACATCTGTGACTAAGGACTCATAATCTAAGGAATCAAGACCAGTTAATACATGCATCACAAGATCACTCAACTCAACAGGCTTTCCAGCTAGAGCTAATGTATCAGCTATACGTTTTACCTTTGCAAAGTAATCAGCCATATGCATTAAGCCTTTCTTAATAGTTTGAATTTGCATTATAATTGTTTGAATCCTAGCTTGAGATTGAGAGATAAACATACTAGCGAAAGTTTCTCAAAGCTGTTTTGAAGTTGAGGAATCAATCATAGTTGAGACTAGATTTTGCTGAATCGATGACATCGTCCAGCTTAAGAGAACTTGATCAGTTTTCATTCAAGCTGTGAACTTTGGATTGACAGATGTAGATCTAGTTTCAGTTGAAGCTTCAGCTCCATTACTGATTTCAGAAGTATAAAACTCCTTAGAACACTCTCAATCTCTATTGATAAATCCTTCTAAACCATTTCCTTTTATTGACATGAGAACTTGTGCTCGCCATAAATTGAAGTTATTTTTATCTAGCTTAACTGGTGTAACAAAGCTAAATGAGTTGTTATTTTGAGTTGTAATTGCCATTATCAGCTCTGATACCATGAAAGAAACTTAGTTTTATAGTGTTTGGGAAGCTAGAAAATGAAAGAGAGTAAAGGAAAATTCTATAACGAAGCTTGTAGAATATTCATGTATCAAATATTACAAAATGTATAGGGATGGCAATTATACCCACAAACCCGCAAACCCGCCCAAACCCGCCCGCCAAAACCCGCCCGCTGTGGGTAATTTTACCCGTTGCGGGCGGGTTTAGTATTATAAACTAAAACCCGCACATGGATGCGGGTGAGTTTGGTATTAGTCTTATATCCGATGGATACCCGCATGGATATCCACCAAACCCGCAATATTTTTTTAAAACATTTTTAATTTAATTTTAATCTAAAAAATGTATTAGGAAAATAATATAATTATTTAAATTACCAAATAACCAAAGGCCAAAAGTTGTGTATGTATGTACGTGGCTCATCTCTCATTCTAAAGTCATGACCTAAAGAAAACTAAAGACATTTTTCCTTTGACTTAGCCGCATGCCCATCTACCTATTATAATTTTGTATGTACTATTTTTCTTTAACTTAATACATGAATTATTTTATTATTATAATATTTTTCTTCGAATTAGTATTTGAAAATATTAATCTTAATTATTATTGTAGACATCGTGTTGGATGGGTGCTTGTGGTGGTGAATGAAATGAATACCTTGTCTTGGAGCTTATTTTAAATGATAAAATGAAATATAATTGTTATTTTTGTATATTAGTTTGTGTTTTTTAAATAGATTTGTGTAATTTATATTTGAATTCGTGAATGGGTGAGGTTATTTGAACCCAACAAACTACTCACTACACCCATTTACTAAATAAACCCACCCTTAAAATTTTTAAAATTTTAAATTTTACTCAATAAACCTATCTAAACACCCAATATACCCTTATGGAACCCAACTATTATAATAATATGTTTTTGCTCATTACACCCATTAAATTCATTTAAAATTAATGAATGATCAAATTTATTAAATTGAAAACTAAAAGATTACACAGAACGTAAATAATACTCTCAATTATATATTTTGGAGAAAAAATTCTAACGTGAAGTAAGCAAAGCCAAAGCAAAATGGCTGGAGCAACTAATAATGGTAAAAGTGACAGCCCTAGTAAAGTGGTACCACTACCTGATTTTGGGAAAGAAGCGATAATATATCCAGTATTTCAAAAAAAAAAAAAAGTTAGACGTCTACAAAAAAATCTTTAGTATTGATAGAAAAAAAAATCCAAAATCCAATATTTCAATTTGAAAAGTCTCCAGTATTCCCTTGAATTGATTCTTCCTTCGTCTTCTCTGACTCCATGAAGGTTTAATTTTGATAAGAAAGTCAAGGAGAGTCAATAAAGAATATCAATTTAGGGTTTAAGAAAAGTAAAATAAGATTGAATGTAAAATGGGTTCAAAGAGTAAATTTTATTTTGAAAACTATATTTTAATAGGTAAAATTGTAATTTACTTTAGGAATACTTAAATAATTAAAATTTATTTTTAAAAGTGGGTCTAATAAGTAATTTGGTGGGTTCAAATAGCCTCACCCTTCACTACAAGAAAACTGCCAATAGATGACAGCCACTTTATGATAGAAATGACTTTATCATATAAGAATGATGGATGTGTGATAGAATTAAGGTCTGTCAAACAATTAATGATGTACTTATGATAGAAATATTATATATCAATACGTTATGATACTTGTATGATAGAAATTTATTCAGTCACACACATTATGATAGAAATCTAATGTTGACCGCATTTGATGAAATTTAAAAATATTATTTTAAGTTTTTGAAAAAGTTAAACGCAGCGTTTAACATATAAAATGATTATTAAGAAAAAAAAAAACAAAACGATACGTTTAACGAAGGTGTAAGCCCAAAAAAAAACCTAAGTCCTAAACATTCACAACACAAATCACTTCACTCTCACACGCGTGCGCAAAGGCCATTGAAACCTAAGGGGCAGTCACCGTCACTCTCACTCTACTCTGAAACCCTAGCTACAGTCACCGTTACACCCTCATTCAATCCTTGGCACATTTTCGTCACTGTTACTCTCACAATCAACGGTTAAAGGTTTGGCTGGAATTTTCTGTAGGAGTTACCATCGAAATTTTCGGTTGCTGGAGGTTGCGTGGCTACTCCAGATCGTCTCTCACAAGTTCCTAAGGCAAAGAATAACTTGGATTTGCTGCTGAATTAGGCTCGTGACAGATCGCAAATTTGTTGACTGTGAGCCGGTATTGCTCGATCCGGTGGTGACTGACTTCGGCAGTGGCAAATCGGAGCTGGGTTGGTTTGCAGATGACGATAGCTGCTGTTTAGAGACGTTCGGGGTGATCTTAGTTAGGGTTGGAACAACGATTTTGTTGGGAGGTAAAAGCCGTGAGCTGGGTTTTTTTGTTGATTGAATTTTTACTGTTTTTAGTTGTCGATTTTTGTCAAGATGAGGAAGGGATGACTATTTCTTAAGTATTTGGGATATTATCATGTTGTTAGGGAAGATGTTGTGTGCTTGTTCAGGTGAGCAATTCAAATTCGAGGCCGAGAATGCACCACAGTCACTGGAGTCATTGGCCACTAGAGATTTCTCGGCCAGTGGCTTTTCTTCGAGAGCCACTGGAGATTGGGATTCCAAAGTTGATGATATTCAAGTGGATGAAGCTGAATCAACTCTCAAAGAAGCTCTCTCCTTAAACTATGAAGTGGGTTTTGGTGATTTATTGCTAATCATGATTAACTTTTTAATTAATTGCTTGTTTTGTTTTGATAGCTGGTTAGTAAATGGTTTGAATTGAATTAAGTTTAGGAAGCAAGGGCTTTGTTGGGGAGGCTCGAGTACCAGAGAGGGAATTATGATGCTGCACTTCAGGTATTCCAGGGTATTGTATGATGCTGCAATAGATTCTGGTCACATCAAAACTAAGTATGTCATATGTTTGTGTGTGTGGGTCTATTGTATATCTAGGAGGTATAGCTTGGTCCTAGATTTTAAATTTATAACCTCATTTATCTGTTCGCAAAGATTAGTGGCAAGCTTGTTAGTGCCCAATCCTTTTTAGATGATGAGCGACTCGACAAATGTACTGTCACCTGGAAGGACAACTAGTGAAAGTGTGGTAAAGGATGCATTGATGAGGCATGTCTCAGCTGCTAAAGGGAGAGTTATAACTACTCGCTCAGCATCGAATATACACCGCCTTGGAAGTGTAAAAGTCACGATTTAACCGGTAGGAAATTGGTATTTGTTGGCATGTCCTTATGACATATCTGACGCTTGGAAGGATGGAAAGGCACCAATTGATCCGTCCACTTTGGTAACAACACTTAAGACTTCAGATTTTGCCTATGTCTATTAACTTGACAGCTTACTAATACTTATGTTTAACTGTGATGGGTTGAGATTCTATGCTTTTAGCCATATTGATGAAAAATTATTTCAGCTCAACTAAATCTTGATCCGCTACTGGAAATGTTCAATCGCCAAATAAAGGCTTTGACATATTCTTCTTTGTTGGTTAATGTTTATCATAATGTTGTGATATCATCTTCTCATCTTGCTCCTTTATTGTGAAAATTTAGCTATCCGACATCTTCCTTGCTTGTTTTAATAATACCGTAGGTGAATGTGGAAGATATTGATGCCTCATGCTCCAAAGGATTTGCTTATTGTTACAACCGGTTCACAAGTAAGTTAATCTTGATCCTCAAGTGATCCCCGGATATGTTGACCACAATAGTTTATTACCTTTGTACCATCTTCGGTGTGTGACTCTACATCTTTGTTGTGTCGTGCGGAACCACGTCTGCCGCTTAATATTGCGTCATATGGGTAGTCATTCTCTCAAATTGACCAACGAAGATGTAATTCTGTATTCGGCTAAGGTAATAAGATGTATAGTATGCAGTTGGTTTATAGGCAAATCCTATCTTAAAAATTTATTCCTAAGTACTTAGTTCAACATGGTACATGTTATTGAATTGAATTGAAATTGAAATTGAATTAAAATATATTATAATATTTTAAAAGCATGCCCACCAGGGAAGGCTCATCTGGGCAATTCAAACCAAGTTTTGATTTCATTGTTGATTTTATTTATATATGATATCTAGAACGGGTGGCGTCTCAATCAAATGCCAACAATTCATTGAATGAATTATTTATATGTCTTAGTAATATTAGTTCCCCTAACATGGAAATCCCTGTGAAACTTTTCATCTGCAATAATTTACGTTAATTCCGCCATAGATTTAATCTGATCGTATCATTATTTAACATGCTGATATTTTCTGTTAACATTTGCATTTGGCTTTGAATTTCTAAGTGGTTCAGTTGCTGAGTTTCTGTTATCTCTTCCATGCTTTGGGTATTTTAGGTGGAAGTCTCGGTGCATGAGAACTCTGTTTGGTAGGAAAGCACTTTTGCGAACGCATTATGCCTGTGAATCTTGTGGCCGACTCTAAAGGAAATAAACTAATTTCATTCATAAAACTTCTCTAAGGTGTTAGAAATTTTCAGCCATGACTGCTGTCACTGAAAGCGACTGAAGGTCTGTGCATGCTGATATTTTCTGTTAACATTTGCATTTGGCTTTGAATTTTTAAGTGGTCTAGTTGCTGAGTTTCTGTTATCTCTTCCATGCTTTGGGTATGTTAGGTGTAAGTCTCGGTGCATGAGAACTATGTTTGGTAGGAAAGCACTTTTGCAAACGCATTATGTGAAACCACAGAATTTCTTTCTTTGTTTTTTATTCTTGGATGTTTACTGAAATTATGGTATATGTACTGGATGTTTACTGGAATTATGGTATATGTACTGGATGTTTACTGAAATTATGGATTAAGTTTTGCACTACAGCCACTGGATGCCTTTTTCTCTTGTTAAACTTGATACATTTGTTCTTAGTTGCTGGATTTTGTTCTTAGTTCTGCACATACAGGTTGATAGAATTGAAGCTGCTGGACTTGAGAGTTTGGCTAGGTATTTTTCAACATGGTAGTTTATATATGTACTGGATGTTTACTGGAATTATGGTATATGTACTGGATGTTTACTGGAATTATGGTATATATACTGGATGTTTACTGAAATTATAGATTAAGTTCTGCCACTGGATGCTTTTTTTGCTTGTAAAACTTGATACATTTGTTCTTAGTTACTGGATTTTGATAGTGTTGGATATAATTGTTGGCTAAAACTATTTTCGGATATCATTATTAATATAATCTGTTTTCCGATTTAATATAATGTATAATTTAATTTTTAGTTCATATGAATTTATGAATGCATAAATTAAAATGAAATGCATAAATTAAAATAAAATATTTCATAATTACGTTTAATATAAATTTAAAATTTATGACATAAAATATTAATCATAAAATAAGTCATAAAAAAATTTAATGACATAAATTATCAATCACAAATTCCATCACAAATTAATATTTTACCCGCCAAAATTGTCCATACCATAATTCACGCGCGAATATCAATTTTCCCGCCAAAATTTTAAAATAAAAAAAATCACATTTCCCGCCAAAAAATATAATAATTTATTCATTTTTTTCCATGACTGATATATGACATTTAAACGCTATCATACGTTAATGACATATTTTTGTTCTATCATAAAAGAGTGACAGGTACATAGACGATAGAAAATTTCACTGTCATCCACCCCCCTTTATGATAGATTTTTGCAGTCATCTATTGGCAGTTTTCTTGTAGTGCTTCGTGAATTTGTGTTGGATTGATGTTGAAATTTTAATTTTTCATTTATATTGTTTAAATATAAAATTGAGTATGTTATATGGAATTTGAGATTATTATTATAAATTTATATATTAAACATTTGCTAACTATCAAACCCCACTCATGTCATGGGTCAGAATTTAAATTTCGGTGTCAGCCAGAATTTAAATAATTAAACTCATATGGCGCCATTGCCATCCCTAAAAATGTATGAGTACAGTTTGATATTTATATTGAGCTTAGATCTATTTACATACACACAAGTTTGTTATACAACAATCATTTGCTACATAACTAAAATTAACACATCAACTCAACTTGCTAACTAACTTTGCCAGGTCAACTTGGTGAGCTGTTCTGCTACAGTCAACTACACAGCAATATCATGCTCTGCTTTAGCTTCACTTAATTCACTAACAAAGTATAAGGCAGTTGACCTATTCTTGAGTACCATCTAAGAGTCACAAATTTTACATAAGCTAACAAAATGACCTTCATATTTTTAATATCTTAAATCACTAGTTATCATTCATGAAGTAAATCAATTGTTACGGATTATAAATATCTTTAAAAAATAAATTATGTAGCTGTAGAGATCTGAATCAAGATCTCCAAAATCATGAAATAAAACTCTTACTACTAAACTAAGACGTGTTGTTGAATTTAATTGTGGCTAAATTGTTTTATTGTCTTCTTTAAAAAGGGTTTGGGGCACATTTAAAAGTAAAAATAATGATCCACACTTCTAGGCCTTAGTTGGGTCCCCCATGTGCAAAATGTAAAATGTAACATATTCTTGAAATACTTTCATGATACTTTAAAGTTGAGATATTTCATTTGTTCGACATATTCGTGGAGAATTAAATTTATAAGAGCAAAGTACACCATGAAAGTATGGTTTTAGTTGGGTCAAGCAAAATTCCAATCTGAACTCAATTTGTTTTAAATTTCATTTTCAAACCAATCCAATCCAACCCAACCCGCATATGCTACAATCGAGTTCGGGTTTCATAGGCTAATTTAATATTGTTTTAAAATTAGAAAATTAGAAAATTAAATATTAATTGAAATAATAAAAAAGAAAAGATAGCATCACCATTAAAACAAATCCAAAATTTCAATGTCTAACAACTAAATGGGTCGTACATCAACATAATAATGGTAACCAAAATTTCAAATGTTGCTTGGTTGTCTGCAGTATTTTGAATGAATCGATGCAGCTTTTGGGTTAGATGTAAGTTACCCATACCCCAAATAAAACGCAAGCTCGTGGTTGAGGAAAACAAAAAAAGGCCCAGAAATTCAAAATCTTGTTCAACACAGTGCGCTAAACAGTAGCCAGCAGGAGTTTGACGAAGGTCAATCCTAGGACTTGTGAAAATTGTCAAGGAAATAAATAATTATATTTATGCCAATTTCATTTGAGCCGGACATTTCGACAACAAAAAATTAACCAATTTGTTTCATAAAAAATTATTAGCAGATTGGGGTTTGGCTATGTTATTGAGTTGGAAATTAACCATAAAATAACAAATACATGATCTTATCTCAAGATCCAATTCAATCAACTAAATCTAATAACTGAAAAACATCAGAAAATTAAGAAAAACTCATTCTGCCAACTCTCTCTTAAGAGTGCGTTTGGAATTGAAGTTGAATATCTGTAGCATAAAAGTTACAGTAGTAAAGTGTTTGGTAAACACTAACTGAATTTCACAGAAAATTTTTGTAGCTACATTTTTAGTGTTTGCCATAATTGTAAAATTAAATTAATAAACCTAGAACAATGTTAGGATATGCCAAATGGTTCTCTGTGTTTTTCGTTTCCTTCAGTTTAACAAGTTTCATTACATAATTAATCTCAAAACATTAATAAAATAGAAAAGAAAATTAAAGGCAAAAAATGAATAACAATCTGCCAAAAAGGCCACCTTCTTTTTGCATATATACATTTGAGATCATTATCACTTAGGTCTTGTAAGCCCAGGAAGGCTGAGTTTTTCTTTACATCACATTGTAATTTAGCAAACTTGATAATCACCATTTTTTGGGACATTTATTTATGCCATCTATTTGTACTCAATCTATACACACACACACACAAAACGTATACATGTTTAGGCCACAATCCCAACAAACAATTGACTCGATACTTTTAAATATAGCTTTCCAATTGGTTCTTTGTCAAGTTTATAGCTATAATAATTTATAAATTCTTGTGATTATTATTATTATTATTATTTTGCCCTTTACAAAAATAAAGAAACACAACAAACAAAACACATGTCTATGATTAGCACCAGTTTTTAATCTAATTAAGCAACTACTAGGTCTCATTGTTATTATTGTTCTACAATTGTTGTTTTATCCATTATTTACAATAATTTCATAATTTGATTATTTTTGGAAGTAAAGAAGTTTCTGTCTTGTGGAATTTGACAATTTCTAGGTTAGAAATTAAAATGTTATGTCATTAACTTAGTTTTACATTTACAAAAACTTTCCAAATTTTAAATTTTAGTTTGATGCTCTGCTTTGTTAGTTACTGTTGTCTACAAAAACCTGTGATTTGCTTAATTTGCTTGTGTCTTATCGAATGTGTTCTGCACTGCTGCTTGTGTTGATTTGAGATTTTTAACAGAAGCAATCAGTTTTAATTTAATGACAACTTGGAATATCGTCCAGAACTACCTCTATGATCTAATTCTTTTGTACTACATTGGCAATGAGACTATGAATAATATTGACACTTAGCGTCTCTTTCTTCTATTCAATTCACATTTCATGACTCAATAGCAATGCATACTGCTCGATTTTTAATCTAGCATTATTGGATCCTTAATCTAACGTTGGGCTTATATGTGAATAATTATGTGTTGCAGACTGTCATATAAGGTTAAGTCCAACTAAAAGTGATCTATTTAGATTTTTAGGATTATGAGTTTTAATGTATCTAATAAGGTATGAGTCTTTAATGTGTAGAGACCCAATAGTATTCTAATTCTATGATAGACGGAATTAGGAATACCCAGTGACAACAGGAAACAATTGTCTATATAAGTGGTTATGGTCCCCAGGTCACACGTATTCTTTCTATTCTTTCTGATATCCCATCATCAGAGAGAGCACAAAGAGAAGTAAAAGACTCTATAGGAAACGTATAGATCTGGAAGACCAACCACACTACTCTAGAGAGGAATTAAGCGATATGGATTCAGATACGCTTCTGCATAATTCTGTTATTAATTCTTGGTGATACAACATGAATATTCCTAGGCGTATAGGTGATGATTTTCACCAAAAGTTTTTTTCTCCCCCAATAAGTACTATTAGAGCCACTTCATGTTGAATAATTAAGAATCAAATTTAATTTTGATTAATGATTAAATATTTGGTGTTTTTAAATTTAATAATACCATAATTATTAATATTATTAAGTTTGAGAACAAATTAAGGATTAAATATTTTTTAATATTTTTAAATCAAGTATCCTTAAATTTGAGAACAAATTCGTTGCTGTTTTCTTGAATTAAGTTCGAAATTTCAGGAATTATTATTATTATTACCTTTTTTTTTTGGAAAATCATTTCCTTTATTATTATTATTTTTTTAAAGAATACAGCTGGTGTTAGCTACTGCCACTGTTGGCGTTGGGGAGAAGGACAACCATTCGGCCGTGGCAGCTAGCAAGTTGCGGCCACCAGGCCGCGGCAGATCAAGTAAAAGCGGCGGCCAGGGAAAAAAAAGAAGGAAAAGGAAACCAAAAAAAAAAAAAACAAAAGGATGGCTTAGGCGCGACCATTTGGCCACGTTGTAGCCGCTGCACACAGTTTAAGAGCAGCAACCATGGCCACTGCATGAGGAAGAAGAATGCTGCCGCTTGAAAAGAAGAAGAAAAGGTCCTAAATGTCCCAAAGGCATTCCAAAATTTCTTTTCAGTAGAATAATAAAGCCCTTTTGTATTTAAATCTTAAATCTATTTGGGCTTGATAAAATTAAGTTTTGAGTCAATATTTTGGCTTAATGGATTAAAGTGGTTGTTTTGTGTTAGTCCATTAAAGAAAAAGTTAAGTTTGACCTATTATTTAAAAAAAAAAAAAAAGAGGTTGGTTTGATTTGTGGGTTGGTACAGGATCCAATTCAGATCAACTCGAACCGGTCCAGTCCTGGACTGATCAATTGTTGAACGATCAACTATCAACATTGATCGTTGACTTTTGACCGTTGACCATTGACGGTTGACCAAATTTTGATTCGAATTTTTTTTTGGTAATTTTTGTGCAATTTTAAAATTCAAATATTGGTTGGTTTATATGTGTTTTAAGATAAATTAATTGAAACAACATGTCCCCAAAGTGACCTCTCTTGTAGAAATTAATTTATTTTGGAATATAAATAGTTTTGTATATGTAATTTCTATAAATATCGATCGGCCCAAAGGAAGGTTAATATCTAATAGAATTACATGTGCACCTATGGTAATAAACATGTGATGATTATTCGGTGTTACAAGTGAACAGTAAATCGGCCCAAAGAAAAATTTATTGCTTGATATGTTCTTATTATCAGTGTTTGATTACTGCACCATGATATCACTTACAAGTTAATATTTTGTCCAAAGATGAAATATTAATAGAGTGCTCGGTATCTTGAGATGGGTTTACCTTTATTTGAATTTAATTTTGGTTTTAAAACTAATATGAGCTTATTTTGTTTGTTTGTTGTTCTTGATTCAGTTACATATGCTGCTAATATTACTGCCAACATCAATTCTATTCTTATGCTAAATAGCTCTAATTTCAAATCATGGCACCAGAACTACAAGAAAAATAAATTACGTGAAACAAATATTAACTAAAATTAAAATAAATTACAACGAAAGATAACAAGATAAACAAAATTAAATTACAAAGAAAAATGATAGGAAAATTAAATTACACAAATTTAAAGAAGAGAAAAAAGAAATGAAATTCTAACCATAATTTCTTTTTTTTTTTTGTTTAAAGGAGAAAAGAAAAAAAATTACAAGAAAACAACTAAAAAAATATTAAAAAAACAAATTCTATGAATTAAAATACTTACCTCCCCGGCAACGGCTCCAAAAACTTATTGTGCAAATTTTATTGAACTCGTAAGCGCATGAATCTATTGTAGAATAGATTAATGGTGACGAGTGTCGATCCCACGAGGAGATTAATTTTAATTATGTGCATAATTAATTTTCTTAATTGGGTGGATGAATTTATGGTGAAAGGAATTTAAAATATGCTAGAATTTAAATTAAAATGGCAGGAAAAAATTTCAGCTGGGCTAATTTATGAATATTACATGCCATGTTAGGATTTTATAATGAAATATTAATCTTTACTCTCTCTTTGAAAACTAGAATCACGATTTTTGGGCATGTAAAATAAAAGATCTGAATTTTTGAAATTCTGTTTTCAAATCTGAAATTTTCTGGACATATTAGATGTTTGCGGAAATAAAACATTTTTAAAATAGTTTCAGGCGTCCAAAAATTATGAATTTTAATTATATGTTTCTGAATGTGTCTTCTGTAATTAGAAAAAACAAACATATTATTTCGAGTACTGAATATTTTATGAATTTTCTAAATGATAAAGGTCTGTTTTGGTCAATACTGGATAGTTTTGTTACGTTGGTGAAAATTCAATATTCTGACTTAATTTTCACTCGTGCTGATTTTTGTGAAATATTGTATACAATGCTATGCATGTTGGCAGTGCCTCTATAAATTTTCATTGTTTTCCGACATGTGTATAGGTTATAAAAAAAAAAAGCATATCCAAGATAATCATAAGTATAGGATATGTCTAGAATATGTAAAAGTATTAAGTTAGTATAAGTTCCTATGATTTAAGGACGATTGGGATTATGTTTAAGGTTAGAGATGATATTGATAAGAATATTTTGATGATGATTATAGGACGTGGGTGGTGTGCAAATTTTATTGAACTCGCAAGCGCACGAATCTATTGTAGAATAGATTAATGGTGATGAGTGTCGATCCCACGAGGAGGTTGATTTTAATTATGTGCAAAATTAATTTTCTTAATTGGGTAGATGAATTTATGGTGAAAGGAATTTTAAATATGCTAGAATTTAAATTAAAATGGCACGAATAAATTGAAACTGGAAACTATTGAGATAAAGCACTTCGGTATCCGGATCTGTATCAACATGCTCCATGGGCTAAATATTTCTTATTAATGCCAATTAACTCATGAGGGGGGATTCCACACCTCATGAACCACGCTCAAATAAATATGGTACTAAGTTATGATCGTACAAATAATAATAACCTCAGACTAGGTGCGGTTTAACCAGGGTGGTATTCAGACAAGACTATTATTATTTGTCATAAAAATCAAAACAACCACAAATATTAGAGGGGAAGAGAAAGTAAATTTACCAAATTAAGCCCATGGAACATGTTGAGACTTCACCTTCAACCCAAGCTTAAAAGAAAATTAGCTACTCATTTTTTAACTAAGGGTAAAATGGAAATTTATTAAAATATGTAGAAAATACAAGAAGAAAAAGGAATTACAAAAATCTAAGCTTAGAAATGAATTCAGGGAGTATCAAATTAAGGGGGGAGCCCCCTTTTTATAGGTAGATTGAATGAATCGTGACCATCGGATTAAAAATAGTTCGGACGCTCAGGATTGCACCACGTCATCAGTCAAGAATCAACAATCAATGTTTGAACAGTAACACGGTTTGCACAGTAACACGGTTTGACCACGGTTTGCACAGTAACGCGGTTTTGCATAGTAATACTATTTGTATAGTAACGTGGTTTGAATAGTGAATAATCTCATGTATGTGCATGTACCGTGCATACGATTTTTGCTCCACTGAAATGCTGCCACGTCATCAATCCACAATACATAAGAAATTTAGCCCAATAAGATCGTGACACATCATCGGTCAATACCACGTCATCGGTCAACGCCACATAAGCAGTCAATGCCACATAATTTATCCAGTCAAATGCTGCCACGTCACAGGTCGATGCCACATCATCAGTCAATGCCACGTCATCGATGACACAACTTAAAAGTGTATTACTCTCAAGTATAAGAGTATCTAGTTATAATATAACTCGGTGAGTCCGGGGTCGAACCACAGGGAATTTAAAATCCAGTAGTCAATTTAAAATTAAGAAAATTAATTGTGGGGAAAAGAAATTATTTGAAACGAATTTAAAAATATGCTAAGGCTACAGGATCCACTCTCAGTATTCAAATTATAATTTTCTTACTTTCTCATATTTTATATTTCGCCTCACTTTTACCAGTTATTTATTATATCATTTAATTCAATGTGTGTGGATAAATATGGAATAAAGTACCTAATGTGCCACAATTATATTAATGTGTCGACATTGTGTCAAAATACTATAAAAATCCAAGAGAACTTTTAAATTAACATGACATAAAAATAACCAGAAAAGAATAAAATAAACTTAAAACTCACTTGAGAAAAGTAATTAATTTCATAAATTGAAACTTTGAGCTTCACCCTTCACCTCAGCTTAGTAAAATTAGCTACTCATGTTGAAAGAAAATAAAACACTCTTTTTATTTGATGAACTTTGGAAATATGTTACAAAGCAAATTATTACAAAACAAAAGAGAAAAAGAAAGAAAAACACAATTCCTCAAAGACTTATCCTCTCTTTCGCACTCAACGAATTCTCCAATCTCCAATCTCCCTTTCGGCTTCGCCCCACGCTTGCCTTTTATAGGCAAGGAATCTTCTTCTTTTATTTTATTTTATTAATATTTAATTTATTATTTGTATTATTATTTTATTATTTTATTTATACATATATATTGATATACGTGATGGTCAGGAGGCATGCCATCACGGGCAACCTAACATGGTTGCCTTTGATTCTTTTGTTCTTTTGCTCTTTTTTTTTTTAATATTATTATTTTATGATTATAATTATTACATCTCCTCAATTGTGCTCCAGTAGTTCTTCTTTGTTCCCGCTTTCAATTCCAATTCCATCTTTACTCCTGAAAAAAATATTTACAATATGAAAATTAATATATTGTGAATTAATTTAACATAAAAGTATATTTGGGGAGTATTAAAATAATTTAGAAATAATGAGCGCATTAATTGATACAATAAGTGAAAAACTAATAATTTTATCCTTATCAAATGTCACTTTTCAGTATCAATCAATCGGTCAACGCCATGTCATCGAACCGTATATATGAACAGTCTCGTGAACAGTACCATGAATACTACAATACGAATGAACAATACCGTATATGTGAACAGTGACATTTTTCCTTTTATGCTCCTCCTAAGGTTTTTGACCGTCCTGAGTTCAAATGTGACGTCCGTTTTGCTGTCTGATCACAAGTTCATTGTGAAACGATCGTGATGCCCCTAAAACACATAAAATACCTAATTATAATAAAACACACGTAATTAAATAACAAAATACTTAAATAAATAAAAGTAGCAATGTTAGTGAGACTTGAAGTATAAAATGATGATTTTCTCCTTTATAAATATGCACTTTCTAACACTCAACAGTGGGTGAGCTCGTTGGTTGTTTCTCAAGGTATTGAATTGATTGCTACGGATGGAGGTAAGTTGATTCATGCATGATATGTTTTGTAATAAATGCAATTTATGTTATAAAAAATATGTTAAAATGAAAATTTTTACAAAATTGATTTCTAAAATATTTAATGAATTTTACAAAATAAAAGCACTTTTAAATGAATTTATATAAATGTATTTTAAAATGCATTTTTCTTAAGAAATTAGTTTTCTCAAACGAAATATTTTCTTAAAAAAAAAATTAAATGTCCAAGAAAATTTTTAAATGTTTTAAAAGACTTTAAAAGCTCTTTATGAAAGGATGTAAGGTGGATTCAAAAATGTTATGGCTCATTATCCGTAGTAATATATACGATGCAAATGTTATGATGTTATGTAATGTTATGGCCAGCTTGTTGGTATGATGATGATTTTGTGCACAAAGATGTTATGAACAATGCGGGGTATAGTACCCTGAACGAGGAACAATGCGGGGTATAGTACCCTGAATGATGAAAGATGAATGATGAATGATGATAACTACGAGGCATGAGCTATCAATGTTTTTGTTTTTAATGTTTTTATGAATGTTTTAATATTTTTAATGCTTTTACATGAATCCACCCTTTATGTTGAATGAAGATGTTGTTATAAAATGTTTAAAGGTTTAATGACAAAGGTTTTCAAACATTATGCATGGATTTTCTTACCGAGTTGATGGCTCACCGCTCGTCTCTAATATTTTACAGATTGATTATAGATGTGGCTTGGGTTCTTAGATGAAGAATTTTTTTAGTGGATCTTTGGAGTTGCTTAAAATATTAAATTTGGCTAGAATTTTTATTTTGGATTAGAGACTCTTGTTTTTTTTTTTTTTTGGAGACTTTATCTCAGATGTTTTATGTAAGGTTTCAGTTGGAGTATGAATAATTATTGTCTATCTTGAGATCTATTAATAAGAATAAATGATGTGAGGTTTCATTCCAATTTTACCCTTGTGTTTTCATAGGTAATTTTTGGGGTGTTACATTTGTGGTATCAAAGCGAAGGATAGGATAGACACACGTGAGGTTAAAGATTTATAGGGTAAGATTATAATTTTAATGCAAGTGAGGTAATAGGTATTTTAGTGCCTAAGACATGATTTAGTATAGCCAGGAGCTAATTTTAGATATGTCGGAAAACCATACTCTTATGATATATTTGCTTGAATGATTGCAAATGTTGCATTGTTTGTGGTTCCTATTGAAATGTTTGTTAAAGTTTCGTTATAAATATGTTTATGTATATGTCTATGATTTTGCTTAGTATTTTGAAAGAAATGTTTCAGTGAAAATTTTTCTTTACATGTATATGTTTGATGACCCAGGAAAATGGCCCATAGATTTGCTTTTTGTTAAATGACCAAACCTAAACACAAAGAGGGGAATGGGTAATCATGCTGGGCAACTAGGCCCAAATGTTACTAGAGAACTGGTGCTGTAGGAAGTTGCTAATCGAAGAACCAATATGGGGAATGTTGCTAGGTCAAGTAATCCACAACAGGTAATTGATGAGGGAGACCCCACTATTCACGAGATGACTCAAAATGTTAACCCAATGATGCAGATGCTAGCTAGTATTCTAGAGACATAGACTCGTCTATTGGAGGGGATTGCTTGTGGTGGAGGCTCATCTTATAATGTTAGAAATGAGGGACAGAGCAGTTCTGTAGGTAATAGAGGGAATGTGACATTAGAACAGTTTCAGAAATTAGGACCACTTGCTTTTCATGGGACAACTGATCCTATGGTTGCTGAGGTGTGGCTTAAGCAAATCCAGAAGATATTAGATGCTATTGGTTGTAGCGATGAGCTTAGGGTGGTCTTTCCCACATTTACTCTTCAGGGTGAGGCAGATCACTGGTGGGAAGCCACAGCTCGAATGTTGAGGAGGAGTCTTGGTACGAGACCAATTATATGGAAGGCATTTGTTGATGCTTTCTATGAGAAGTATTTTCCATGGAGTGTGGCCAACCAGATGGAGAGAGACTTTGTAGACTTGGTTCAAGGAAATAAGTTTGTGCCCTATCTCGTTTTATTTTGACATTGGTCGATACTGAGGAGAAGAAGTGCCGACGTTTTCTTGAGGGATTACGACCATCTATTAGAGACATTATTGAACCATTGAGGCTAACTGAATATGCTGATATGGTAGATAAAGCTTTGGAAGGAGAGAGAGGCAGCTGAATGAGTCTCAAAAGAGGCGTGAGTGACAAAATCAGAGGACTCGGCCTGGAGGACCTTATGGTAAAGGCCCCGATAATAAAAGTGCTCAAACTCAGAAGAATAATAGTAGTGGCTCTAAGAATGAACAAAAAGGTGTTGATGTTTTTTCTTTCCAGAAGAACTTTCCATTGTGTAAGACTTGTGGGAGGACACATCAAGGAGAGTGCCTTCAGGGTACAAACTGGTCATATGATCAGGGATTGTCCTAAGAAGAGGATCCAAGCTACTGGTGACCAAGCTGATGGTAGTCAGAGGAAGAAGCCTAGAGCTCAGGGTCGTGTTTTCACAATTACAGAACAAGATGCTGATGCATCTAATAATGTTGTGGCAAGTACTATATCCCTGTTTTCTAGAGATGCTAGAGCATTGTTTGATTCTGGTGCTACTCATTCTTTCATATCTATGACATTTGCTTGTTATATAAGTAAAAACACTGAGCCACTAGGATATTACTTATCTATTGCAACTCCCATGAGTGATAGTATAATGATTAATCGAGTGTATAAGTCTTGCTTGATTAGTTTGGGAGGTAGAGACTTTCTTGTCTATTTGTTACCGATGGATATGTAGAATTGTGATGTTATTTTGGGGATGAATTAGTTGAGCACTTATCATGCTAGTATTGAATGTTTTTCTAAGGAGATTATGTTTAGAATTCCTGGAGAGAAGGAATTTCGATTTCAAGGTAGACGGAGTAGCTGTGGAGGATTAATATCTGCACTTAAAGCTAGACAGATGTTGGCAAAAGGGTGTGAGGAATTTCTAGCTTGTGTAGTGGTTGATGGGAGTGGCAAGGTTTCTCTTGGAGACATTAATGTTGTTAGGGAGTTTCCTAATGTGTTTCCAGAGGACTTGTCTGGCTTATCTCTTGATCGGGAGATTGAATTCTCCATTGACTTACAACTGGGCATAGCACCTATTTCCAAAGTACCTTATTGTATGGCACCTATTAAGTTGAAAGAATTGAAAATTCAACTGCAAGAAATTCTTGATAAGGGCTTTATTCGTCCTAGTGTGTCTACTTGGGGGAGTACATTTGTTGTTTGTGAAGAAGAAAGATAGTTCTATGTGGTTATGCATTGACTACCGAAAATTGAACTCAATTACCATTAGGGATAGATATCCTCTTCCCCGCATAGATAATATTTTTGATCAGTTGCAAGATGCAGCAGTATTCTCAAAGATTGATTTACGGTCTGGGTATCATCAACTTAAGGTGAAAAGTGAAGATGTACCTAAGACAGCCTTTAGAACTCGATATGGGCACTATGAGTTCCTTGAGATACCCTTCGGGTTAACTAATGCTCCTACAACTTTTATGGACCTGATTAATAGGGTCTTCCAATCTTTCCTTAACCCTACAGCTTTTATGGACCTGATTAATAAGGTCTTCCGATCTTTCCTTAACCATTTCGTGATCATCTTCATTGATGATATTTTTGTATATTTTAAGACTATGGAGAAACATGAGGAGCATTTGAAGATGGTCTTTCAAACACTTTAGGAGAAAAAGCTCTATGCAAAGTTTAAGAAGTGTGAGTTTTGGCATGACCAAGTAGTCTTTTTAGGGCATATTGTTACTAAGGATGGTATTTATGTTGATCTAGCTAAGATCGAGGCTGTGCTGAATTGGTAAAGACCAACTAATGTTACTAAAATCAGGAACTTCCTAGGTTTAACTGGATATTACAGAAGATTTGTGGATGGTTTCTCTAGACTTGCAGCCCTATTAACAAGATTGACCAGAAAGAATGCGAAGTTTGAATGGAGTAATGAATGTGAGTACAGCTTTCAGGAGTTGAAGAAGAGGTTGGTTTCTGCTCCTGTCCTGACAGTTCCTTTTAGTGGAGGTGGCTTTGTTATTTATAATGAAGCCTCTAAGAAGAGGTTGGGATATGTATTGATGCAGCACGGCAAGGTGATTGCTTATGCATATCGATAATTAAAGAATTATGAGCAGAATTACCCAACCCATGACTTAGAGTTAGCAGCTGTAGTCTTTGCCTTAAAGATCTGGAGACACTATCTATATGGTAAGACTTGTGAAATCTATACGGATCATAAAAGTTTGAAATATTTGTTTACCCAGAAAGAAATGAACTTAAGGCAAAAAAGATGGTTAGAGCTGGTGAAAGACTATGATTGCTTGATTCACTACCATCCTGGTAAGGCGAATGTAGTGGCTGTTGCTCTAAATAGGAAATCATCCGATTGTTTAGCACATATAATAACTACTCAAGGCCACATATTGGAGGATCTAAAGAAGATGGAAATTGAAATCATTACACACAGGCAGGCGAATATTTTATCTTACTTGAGTGTTCAGTCTACGTTGATTGATAGGATTAAGGCTTTTCAAAGTGAGGATCCAAAACTCAGAGATATTATTGATGCAGTAAGGGTTGGACGTTTAGAATTTAGACTGGACAATAATGGTACTTTATGGTTCGGTCAGCGACTTTGTGTACCAAATATGATTGAGCTGAAGAAAAAGATAATGCATGAGGGGCACGATTCTACATTTAGTGCTCATTCTAGAAGCACTAAAATATATCGAGACCCAAAACAAAATTTCTGGTGGAGGAACATGAAGAGTGATATAGCTTATCATGTTTCGAAGTATGTAGTGTGTCAGCAAGTAAAAATTAAACACCAGAGGCCTATGGGCTCTCTTCAGTCGTTTCCAATTCCAAAATAGAAATGGGAGCACATTACCATGGACTTTGTGAGTGGGTTACCTCGTTTGAGGAAGAGTTGTGACTCAATTTGGGTAATTGTAGATTGTTTGACTAAATCGATCACTTCTTACCAATGAAGGCTACCGATAAGCTTTAGAAGTTAGGCAAGCTTTTTGTTGATGAGATAGTAAGGTTACATGGAGTACCAGTGTCCATTGTCTCAGATAGAGATCAATATTTTACTTCTAATTTATGCGCTGGTCTGCAGAGGAAGTTTGGAACAAAGTTGAAATTGAGCACTGCTTTTCATCCTCAGACAGATGGACAGTCAGAAAGGACTATCCAAACTCTCGAGGACATGTTGCGAGCTTGTGTGTTAGATCTGGGAGGTAATTAGAAAGAACATCTACCACTGATAGAGTTTGCCTACAATAACAATTTCCATTATAGTATTGGCATGGCACCTTTTGAAACTTTATATAGGAGGAAGTGTAGGTCATCGATATGTTGGGATGAGCTTGGTGAAAGGAAACTCTTGGGACCGGAATTGGTACATATTACAGCTGATAAGATCAAGCTAATAAGAGAGCGTCTTCGTACAACTCAGAGTAGGCAGAAGAGCTATGCAAATCGACGTAGACATGATTTAGAATTTCAAGTTGGAGACAATATGTTCCTAAAAGTCTCACCATAGAAAGGAGTCTTTCGTTTTGGGAAGAGAGGCAAGCTCAGCCCTAGGTTTATTGGACATTTTGAGGTTCTGGAGAGAATCGGCCCAGTGGCATATCGAGTGGCGTTACCACCAAGCCTTTCAAGGCTTCATAATGTATTGCATGTGTCAGTGTTGAGGAAGTACATGACTGATCCTTATCATATATTGGATTACCAATCTATTCAAGTTGCCAATGATATGTCATATGAAGAGCAACCAATGGAGATATTGGATCGAAAAGAACAAGTGCTAAGGAGAAGGGTTATTCCTTTGGTAAAGGTTCGTTGGGCGAATCATACAGCAGAAGAAGCCACTTGGGAGCGAAAGGATCAAATAAAGGAAAAATATCCTCAGCTATTTGAGGATTAATGTAAGGCTCTAAATTTCAAGGACGAAATTTTTTTTAGGGTGGGAGAAGTTGTGTAACGCTCACTTTATTTATTTAATTTATTTTTCTCTTTTACCCTTATTAAATTAAGTAGGATAATTATTATTGAGGTTTGTGTGTGAGTGAAAATTTATCAAATTATTTTAAATAAGTTATGTAACTTATTAGTTTTTATTAAAAAAAAAGAATTTTCTTAAACTCACGTTTTTTTTTAAATATATTTATTAATTACCAAGTATTTAAGATGAAGCCATCTTTTTTTTAAGAGGAAGCCGTCTTTTATTTTCTACGTTGTTATAAACCTTAGAAAAAGAGAAGAAAGAAACATAAGCCTTTGAAGAAGAAAAAGAAAATTTTAAAACTTCTTTGCTTGGTGTTTGCCTTGAGGTATTAAAAATTTCTTTGACTTATGTGATTTCTTTTTCTTTTTTTACGTTTAATTAGATGTAGTATGATTTAGGTAATATATCTGTGTTTGTAATGTTGTGATGATATAAACAGTCTGTATTCCTTATTTGAAACCATTTTCTTTATTTAGAATCATGTGAATACGTTTACATATCATAAAACTAGACATCCTAAGGTTTCCATTGATAGGTTTTGTGTTGAAATCTCCAGAGTATGCAAATTGTTATGGTTTTTCGAAGTTGGGTTACTGGTGCTGGAAAATTCCGATTTTCAGCAGTGGTTCTCACTTCTGGAAATTTTTCTATAAGGTTACACATCCTTAAAACTCATGGTGATTTGTATATCAACGGATCTATGTTTCCTATGCTTGCATGTTTAATTTCGTAGCTTTATTCTTTATGGTTAAATTATTAAAAATCGTACTTGTGGTTACTGTAGATCTGGAAACTGTTTTCCAGAATTGCAGAAGCTGAAATGTTTAACAGTTGGGCTAATTTATGAATATTACATGCCATGTTAGGATTTTATAATGAAATTTTAATATTTCCTCTGTCTTTGAAAACTGGAATCGCGATTATTGGCCATGTAAAATAAAAGATCTGAAGTTTTGAAATTCTGTTTTCAAATCTGGAATTTTCTGGACAAATTAAATGTTTGTGGAAATAAAACGTTTTTAAAATAGTTCCAGGCGTCCAAAAATTATGAATTTAAATATATGCCTTCTGAATGTGCCTTCTGTAATTAGAAAAAAGAAACATATTATTTCAAGTACTGAATATTTTATGAATTTTCTAAATGATAAAAGTCTGTTTTGGGCAATGCTGGACAATTTTATTACATTGGTGAAAAGTCAATATTCTGACTTAAATTTCACTCGTGCTGATTTTTGTGAAATATTGTATGCAATGCTATGCATGTTGACAGTGCCTCTATAAATTTTCATTGTTTCCGACATGTGTATAGGTTATAAAAAAAAAATCAGCATATGCAAGATACTCATAAGTATAGGATATGTCTAGAATATGTATAAGTATTAAGTTAGTATAAGTGCCTATGATTTAAGGATGATTGGGATTATGTTTAAGGTTAGAGATGATATTGATAAGAAAATTTTTATGATGATTATAGGAAGTGGGTGAGCTCGTTGGTTGTTTCTCGAGGTATTGAATTGATTGATACGGATGGAGGTAAGTTGATTCATGCATGATATGCTTTGTAATAAATGGAATTTATGTTATAAGAAATACATTAAAATGAAAATTTTTACAAAACTGATTTCTAAAATATTTAAATGAATTTTAAAAAATAAAAATACTTTTAAATGAATTTATATAAATGTATTTTAAAATGAATTTTTCTTAAGAAATTAGATTTCTCAAACAAAATGTTTTCTTAAAGAATTTTCTAACTAAAAAAAAATTAAATGTCCAAGAAAAGTTTTTAAATGTTTTAGAAGTCTTTAAATTTATGAAAGGATGTAAGGTGGATTCAAAAATGTTTTGGCTCATAATCCGTAGTAATATGTACGATGCAAATGTTATTTTGTTATGTAATGTCATGGTCAGCTTGCTGGTATGATGATGATTTTATGCACAAGGATGTTATGAATAATGTAGGGTATATAGTTCCCTGAACGAGGAACAATGCGGGGTATAGTACCCCGAATGATGAAAGATGAATGATGAATGATGACTATGAGGCATGAGCTACGGTGTTTATGTTTTTAATGTTTTTATGAATGTTTTAATGTTTTTAATGCTTTTACATGAATCCACCCCTTATGTTGAAAGAAGATGTTCTTATAAAATGTTTAAAAGTTTAATGACAAAGGTTTTCAAACATTATGCATGGATTTGCTTTCCGAGTTGATGGCTCACCCCTCGTCTCTAATATTTTACAGATTGATTAGAGATGTGGCTTGGGTTCTTAGATGCAGAATTTTCTTAGTGGATCTTTGAAGTTGCTTAAAAGATTAAATTTAGCTAGAATTTTTATTTTAGATTAGGGACTCTTGTTATTTTAGAGACTTTATCTGAGATGTTTTATGTAAGGTTTCAGTTGGAGTATGAATAATTATTATTTTTCTTGAGATTTATTAATAAGAATAAATTATGTAAGGTTTCATTCCAATTTTACCCTTGTGTTTTCATGGGTAATTTTTGGGGTGTTACAACATGAGGTTGACATTGGAATGATGGAAGATAATCCAATCAATTTCCGTCAAGTCACGGAAAGTTCTAACTCTCAAAAGTGGATTGATGCCATAAATGAGGAGATGAAGTCTATGAATGATAATGGCATATGGGATCTTGTCCCATTGCTAGAAGGTGCGAAATCTATTTGTTGCAAATGGATATTAAGACTACGAGGAATTTGAAGGCAATGTGGAGAGGTACAAGGCGTCTTGTCGCATGAAAGGGCTCTACAGAAAGAATGTATCGATTATAAAGAGACTTTCTCTCAAGTTTCTTCAAAATACTTTTTAGGATTATAATAGCATTGGTGACACATTTCGATCTCGAGTTACATCAAATGGATGTAATGATGTTTCTCAATGCTGATATTGAAAAGACAATCTATATGGTGCAACAAAAAAACTGTGTCTGGAGACCCAAAGAATATGATTTCAAACTCAAGAAATCCATCAATAGGCTCAAACAGGCATCTCGACAATGGTATTTCAAGTTTCATCAAGTAATCATCTCATTTGGTTTCGAGATAAATTTAGTCGATGATTGCATATACCATATGTTCTGTGGGAGCAAATATATTTTTTTGTTTTTATATGTCGATGACATTTTACTTGCCAGTAGCGATATAGGTTTATTGCATGACACTAAGAGATTTCTAACTAAGAATTTTGAGGTGAAAAATCTTGGTGACTCCTCTTTTGTATTAGGCATACAGATACACCAGGATCGCTCTTGGGTATTCTTGGATTATCACAAAATAGCTGTATTGAAATAGTTCTCAAGAGATATAGCATGCAAAATTACAAACCAGGTGATACCCTTGTGGTTAAATGAGACAAGTTTATTCTCAATTAGTGCCTAAAGAATGATTTTGAGGAAAAAGAATTACAAAAGATTTCTTATTCGTCAGCAGTAAGAAGTCTAATGTATGCTTAGGTTTGTACGTATATTGCGTACGTTACTGGGATGTTGGGCAGATATTTAAGTAATCTAGGAGTAGACCATTGGAAAGCAGCCAAACGGGTCTTGTAGTACTTACAGAGAACAAAAGACTACATGCTCACATATCGGAGGTCGGATAAGCCTGACATCGTTGGGTATACTGACTCCGATTTTGCTAGATGTCAAGATAGAATTAAATCTACTTCGGGTTATATCTATCTTCTAGCTAAGGGTACTATCTCTTAAAAGAGTGCTAAACAGTCTCTTATAGCCTTTTCTATGATGGCAGCAGAGTTCATATTATGTTATGAGGTCTTTAATCATGGGATATGGCTACTGAATTTTGTCTCAAGGCTACGTATAGTAGATGGTGTTGACAGACCACTCAAGTTATTTTGTGACAATAAGTTAGCAGTACTATATTCCAATAACAACAGGAGCTCGACGAAGTCGAAGTATATAAACATCAAGTTCCTAATTGTTAAAGAAATAGTTCAGAGTGGACAGTTGTCTATAGAGCACATCTGTACAAACTTCATGATTGTGGATCCGCCTACTAAGGGCCTGCCACCCAAAATATTTCATGAGCACACTTCTCTTATGGGTGTCATATCATTTAAAGATATTCAGTTTTAATGGGAGCTTGTGGTTTTTTATATGCTCTTGTAATATAGACATTTTATGGATATTTTGGTTATTTTCTACAGAAATAAAGTTTTGGTTTATTCATACTCTGAATTTTTGTATTATTAGATCTTACTAAGGTTTAAAGTAGATCAGTTGAAAATAGGCATATTAAGATTACATTGCATGAAATTTCCATGCTACACATCCACATCATGATATATGTCATTCTGTTGTATTGGCATAGTGACCATCGATAGGTCGAGTTATGATAATTGTAACGAAGGCTGCTTTGATCCTATGTTGGTATGATTGATGGACCGGATTGGTTATTAATACATTTCGGCAATGACAGAAAAGTTGAGCTCATACGGTTATTTTTGTAAAGTATAATTATAAGGTTACACATATAGCCCAAGTAGGAGATTGTTGGATTTCTAATCTAGTATTGTTAAATCCTTAATCCAATATTGAGCTTATATGTGAATAATTATGTGGTGCAGACTGTCATATAAGGTTAAGCCTAATTATAAGTAATCTATTTAGATTTTCGATATTAAGAGCTTCAATGTATCTAATAGGGTGTGGGCCTTTAATGTGTAGAGACTCAATAGTATTTTAATTCTATGATTGGCAGAATTAAGAATACCCAGGGACAACAGAAAACAATTGTCTCTATAAGTGGTTATGGTCCTCAGGTCACACGTATTCTTTCCATTCTTTCTGATATCCCACCATCAGAGATGGCGTAGAGAGAACTAAAGGACTATATAGAAGTACGTGTAGATCTGAAAGGCCAACCACACTACTCTAGAGAGGAATTAAGCGATATGAATTCGGGTATGCTTTCGCATAATTTTGTTTTTGATTCTTGGTGATACAACATAAATATTCCTAAGTTTTTAGGTGATGGTTTTCACCAAAGAAATTTTCTCCCACAACACATACAAATCATCTAACCTCATACTTTTACGCTAGCAAGCAAGGCAATAACGAGAGACTTATAATCTTGAGAGTCCAAGCCAATTAATATGTAGGTAATCAGATTACTGTATTAAATAGGCTTACCAACAATAGCAAGACTATCAGCTTGGCATTTCACTTAGGGAAAAAAAAAACCATTGTTAACATGTAAATGTTCTTTTTTATTGATTTTGATGATAACAAACCTTAATCTCTTTTGATCAATTTGTTGGAGTTTCATAATATCAAATATTTTCTTAAAAGCCAAAAATTTTCTTTGTGTGTTTACAAGCTTTGGTTAAACAGGAATAACATTCTCTGTAAAATTCTGTAAAATATGGTTTTCTGTGCATAATCAGTGAAACGTTAATTTTAACGGTTAACCGATAAAATGCAGAGAATTGTTATTTTCTAAAGCTTCAACTGATTGCTTTAAAACTTACTAAAAACCAACCACTGGACGTAAACGACTAACCGTTATTTTTAACGGCTAACCGTTTAGAGTAAAGGCTAACCGTAACGTTCAGAAAAGGGTTATTTCTTAAGCTTTACCCGATTAGCTTCCAAACTTGGTGAAGGTAAACGGCGAATCGTTATTTTTAACGGTTAACCGATAATATTAAAAAATGAATCATGTGCTAATCTCTTACCGTTTAAAGCAAACCGGTTAAACATCATTGTGCGCCACATGTTGACTACTCCTGCGGTTTCTCACCGCTCGCGTCCCTATGGCAGTATCATCACTAAGATACTGCGTCACTTTCGTATGCCTATCGGGGATGCCGTGTATAAAGAGCCCAAACAGATTGGTCGCGAAGCTATGAGTTGTATTGGATTTACTAGGAGGAACGGTCAATGACACAAGACCTCCAACTCCAAGAATCAGGACACTTTGATTGCTCCTGAGGATGATCGGATGCTTATCGACATTTATTCTCCGGATCAGCTTCCTGACTTCAGACTTGGAGCTCATCCTCCACTGTCTCGTCATCGAGATGCTCATTAGCCGTCAGCCCCTTCTGATTCTACCGTGCATGAGATGGATACTGATGTTCCTTTGATTCCCGAGCCCAGCTGAAAGCCCTCGCCTTTTAAGCCCTTCCGCCTCAAAAGCCTCCACTCGCCACACCCATTTAAGATATTTTACAGCAGCTAGCTGATGATGTACGCTGGATTTCTAAGCGACAGTAGCTGATTCTTGATCATCTAGATACTCTCTCTCACGATCAGCAACAGATCCGGTCTCAGGTTCAGTCCTTTCAGGAGCAGAGCATTGATCAGCAGTACGAGATCATTGCTGCACAGCGGCAGCTTCTTGGTTATTTCGGGTTTGACCCTGGCAGCACCTCCTCTTCGCGACCTCCCTCTTCGCAACCCCCATCTACAGTTTCAACCGATTGCTTTAACACTTATTAAAAACCAGCCACTGGACGTAAATGGCTAACCATTATTTTTAACTGCTAATCGTTTAGGGTAAAGGCTAACCGTAATGTTCAGAAAAAGATTATTTCCTACGCTTTAACTGATTAGCTTCCAAATTTGCTGAAGGTAAACGGCGAACCGTTGTTTTTAACGGTTAACCGATAATATTAAAAAATGAATCATGTGCTAATCTCTTACAGTTTAAAGCAAACCAGTTAAACATTTTATTTTATAAGTTACTGGAATTTAACGGCGAACCATTAACAGATAACGGCTAACCGATAATATCCAGTATGACAAACGTTGTTAACCCTTAACAATTTAGGAAGAACGGTTAGTTGAAATTTGTAATGCAGATTTCTGGAATTTAACGGTGAACCGATAATACATAAACGGCTAACTGATAATTTCCAGAATAACATTCTTTGTTAATCTTTAACCATTTAGTAAGAATGGTTAAAAGAATTTTGTTGTGCAGGTCTCTGGATCTTAACGGCGAAAGGGTAGTGACTAACGGTCAACCGTTTATTTGAAATTCAGCCCAACGGTAACTTTGACTAGAACAAACGGTTAACCGTTAACAGTTAACGGTTATCCATTTTCTAATGATAAGTCAATAACAGCTAGTTTTCAGCTCCAAATATAAATAAGCTCATTCAAATCAAATCAAATGTTGATCACCACACAACCATTGAGCTTATACCTGAGTATACAATCTTCACAGAGCATCAAACACTTTCTTACTTCATCTTATTCACATATTGGGTATTGATTTGTAATCTTAAATATTGTGTGTGAGAAAAACAATTTGTTATCTTTTGTTTTTGAGTGATTGTAAGTGTTGGGATACACTTGGGTTAAAAGATTGGGGATAATCTCTTGTTGTAAAGGTCCATTGACACCTTAGAAGTCAATTGTAAACATTTGAGGCCTTGGAGGATTGCTTAGTGAAATCCCCAAGTCCGGTGAGCTTGGAGGCGTGGACGTAGGCGGGGATTACCGAACCACGTAAAAATCATTGTGTTTGTTCTCTCTTACTCTATCTTTTTATTTTTCATTGTGCATTAATTTATTTTATTTCGAATTTAGTTGCAATATTTTTTTAAAAAACCCAATTCACCCCCCTTTTGGATTGCTCAATTAGTATTTCAAGCATTTATGGTCATAGATCTTTTCTTAACCATTTGAAGTTGCATCTCAAGAGGGATTATTCTTGCGTGAGCTTGAGAAATAAACATATGTGTAAATGACTCTCATAGCTCATAAGAAGATACTCAGTAAATTACAGATGCAAGTAAAATTTTCTTGTATGGAGGAAAAAATCCAGCAAAGAAGCAACTGATCAGTCCTCATCTAAGCAGCAAAAGCAAGATACTCAGTTCTTGAACCCGATCCAGCATTTAATAAGCTTGAGGCTTTAGTAGTTTGAGGAATATGCTAATCTAGACATTGACTAGCTCTTGTGATAAAACCTTCCAATCCATTACCTTTAACGGAAGCAAGAACTTGATTCTTCCATATCATAAAATTATTCTGATTGAGTTTGATTGGTGTGACAAAGTTATATGAATGTGAATTTTGATTTGTATTAGCCATGAGTTCTAATACCATTTTGCATTTGTAAAGAAAGTGTTCGTAACCGGCGAGAAAATGATAGAAAATCAGAAAGAACATTTAAATAGAATACTAGAAGCAGGAAACAGCTGATTATGATACATGTATAATGAATGAATGTTTACAATGTCACTTATATAGTAACTGAATTGGATCTTGCCAAGCTAATCATAGAAGCTACTAGATACTATTACAATAGACGAGTTCTGTTGCAATCTCAATAGACAAATTCTACCAGCTCAGCATGAGAGTATATCAGCTATGTATCAGCTATGTGAGTGTCTAGCAAGCTCAGTGAGTTTAAGTAAACTCCCAATATCCTTTTCTACTAAGGCTTTACTTAATCACATATGCTAACACAAGTAAGTGTTTTTACCTGTAAAATTATTATTCATTACTCATATGTTGGATGTTGATATTATTTTTGGAAAATGGATATTAGATCTACAAATTAGCTAAGAGTTTCAACAAGGGATAGAGACATTAACCAAGAGTTCTAATTATTGCTGGCAAGAAGTGCTTAGTTATATAATTATGATATTTAGATGTCTTTATCTCGTACATTTTTAATATATATTGCCTTAGTTGCAGGTTATCATTGATAAGATGCATTAGAGACTTCTCGACTCATATTTTTTTTTTTATCATGACTTTGGATCGTAGGCCAATAGTTGGATTTGTTCAAACTTTTAATATTTGAATTCGAGATTTGTGGCTTGGTGTCAAAGTCAAACTTATTTTTAGTATATAATTTGAATTTTTATGGATAGTATCATGTCTATTTAATTTTAGTGTTTCAATATTTTGATGCACAATGTTGAATTTTTGTTCGAATTGACAAATATTAGGAAAATCTGATAAACAAAGGACAAATATCACAAAATAATGGAAAAATTAAGCATTTATGAATTATGACTGCTTCTACTTGTCATAAGCTTACTTTATTAAGGATTCAACCCATATTACTTTATGTGACAAGGTGGTTATTTATTTTGGTGACCGTTACTAGCTTTTATCACCCAACTTTCACCGTCACAAAAGACACTTTGCAATGCTAAAAGGCAATTACAAAGCCTTTGGAACACTTGTGTATGTATCCCCTCTTTGTTGTTTTAAAGCCGTAAAAAATGGTCATATATAACTGCAAAACAATGGTTACATAAATCGCTTTTTCTTGTAGTGCTAGAATAATCAACTCATAATCCTGCAATAGTTACCAACCTTTCGCCACTTTCATACATGTGGAATCCAGAAAATTCTGGAGTCGTCAATTCCATCACAGAGCTTTCAAAATATTTGGCTGTTCATATTTCTAGCTACCAGATTCGATCATTTCTTTTACAAGGACTTTCCTGTCATAAAGCGGCTGCCAAATTGCCATTTTGATGTTTCTCCAGCGTAGACAATGTTTTTCGAGGAAAGTCACCACCAGCGTCCAACTTTTGCTCAATTTTTCCAGAAGGAAATGTTCTTAGTGAGATATCTGTGAATTGAAGTAGATAAGAAAGATGATGCGGTAAAAAAAGTATATATTGTTGACGTAAGAGAAAACTTTTGATGAAAACCATCCCCTATAAACTCATAAACCCAGGAACATTCATGTTGTATCATCAAGAATCAATAACAGAATTATGCGGAAGCGTACCTGAATCCATATCGCTTAATTCCTCTCTGGAGTAGTATGGTTGGCCTTCCTCTCTGGAGTAGTGTGGTTGGCCTTTTAGATATACACATTCTCCTAAAGAGTCCTTTAGTTCTCTCTGTGCTCTTTCTCTGACGATGGATATCAGAAAGAATTGAAAGAATACGTGTGACCTAGGGACCATAACCACTTATATACACAACTGTTTCCTGTTGTCACTGCGTATTTCTAATTCTGCCCATCATAGAATTAGAATACTATTAGGTCTCTACACATTAAAAGCCCACACCCTATTAGATACATTAAAGCCATGATACCAAAAATTAAATAGATCATTTTTAATTGGGCCTAACTTTATATGACAGATCGCAACACATAATTATTCACATATAAGCCCAACGTTGGATTAAGGATCCAACAATGCTAGATTAAAAAATCCAACAATCTCCCACTTGTGCTATATGTGTAACCTTATAATTAGGTTTTGCGAAAATAACCGAATGAGCTCAACCTTACTATAATTGTCGAAATGTACCTACAACCAATCTAGTCCATCAATCATACCAACATAGGATTAAAGCAACCTTCGTTACAATTATCGTAACTCGACCTTTCAATGGTCACTATGCCAATACAACTAAATGACATGGATCAAGATGTGGATGTGTAGCATATAAATTTCATATACTGTGATCTTAACATGCCTATTTCCAACTAGTCCACCTTAAACCTTAGTGAGATCTAACCATACAAAGATTCAAAGTGAATAAACCAAAATTTTATTTCTGAAGAAAATAACCCAAAATATCCATAAACTGAAACAACTGAAAAATGCCTATATTATAAGAGCATCTAAAATCACAAACTCCCACTAAAACCGAATATCTTTAAATGACACGACACTCATACGAGTAGTGTGCTCATGAAATGTCTTAAGTGGCAGTCTCTTAGTAAGTGGATCCGAAATCATGGAGTTTGTACCGATGCGCTCTATAGACAATTGTCTACTCTGAACTCTTTCTTTAACAACTAGGAACTTGATGTCGATATACTCACACTTAGACATTGTTATTGGAATCCACAAAATAACTTGAGTGGTCTATCAACACCATCTACTATACGCAGTCTCGTGAAAAAATTCTTTATCCATGTTCTATGATTAGATGCCTCATAACATGCTATAAACTTTGCTGCCATTGTAGAAGAGGTTATAAGAGACTGTTTAGCACTCTTCCTAGAGACAGCACACCCAGCTCGTAGATAGATGTAACCCGAAGTGGATTTCATACTATCTTGACATCCAGAAAAATCGAGTCAAGATATACTATGATCTCAAGCTTATCCGACCTCCGATATATGAGCATGTAGTCTTTTGTTCTTTGTAAGTACCATGAAGACTCGTTTGGCTGCTTTTAATGGTCTACTCATGGATTACTTAAATATCTATCTAACATCCCGATAGTACACAATATCTCATCGCATACAAACAGGCGTACATTAAACTTCTTCTATGACATAAGGAATTTTTGCATTTTTTTCTCAAAATTCTTTTGGGACATTTGAGACTAAACTTGTCTTTCTGTACAGAGTATCACGGTTTATTGAATCGATAATAAGAGCATAAAGAAACTTGCTCATGCACCTAAAAAGAAACAATTTCTTGGATCATCGATTTCTTCTTGTTTCTTTGATTATTCTTTTCTATACTTCCTCTTTCTTCTTTCTTGCCTTTGTTCTTGCTTAAAGGCTAAGTGAGTACTTCTACATTATCTTGTGATCATCTCTTCAAACCGATTGTGATATGAGCATTAAGACCAAGTCTCTTTCGACAATTATAGCTCACTTAAACTTGTTAAACTATGTTGGTAAAGATATCAAACCAAATAGAAGCCTCGGAGTTCAGCTTAAATTAACTTAGAAACAGTTGAGACATCTCCTGATATACTTACGATGTTTGTCTTTAGTATCTATTAAATTATACTTGTCACATACCAACTTGACCTTTTCGTTCTTGACAAACCTTTGTTGTGCACTCTTTAGTTTTTTTTTGGTCATTAGCTGAATGCCTCTGGAATGGCCTTCTTCATCATGATACACTGCGATTTGATCTTTCCCCTTTTCCTTTGATCATCGTGCTTTACAGGTAGGGAAAATCAACCATACATAATTCAAAATGAGACTATTGAGAGGTTCTCGTGCTATGATTTAAAGTTGAGCCATTTAGTATAGGAATAGAATTGATATCTAATATTAACATTAGAATCACGACAACAAATAAACACAAGTTTATTAGTCTTAAAACTAAAATTAAATTCAAATAAGGTAAAATCCAATCTCAAATATGACTCTATTATTTCATCTTTGGACAAATATTAACATAAATGATATATTAGTGCTAATCAAACACGATAATAAAAACATGTCAAATAATAAATATTCTTTTGGGCGATTTGCTCACGTAAGACTAAATAATCATCACGTTTTATTACATGCCTATAATTCTATTAAATATGAACCTTCTTTAATCGATATTTACAATTACATATACAAAGCTGTTTATATTAAATATATTAATTTCCTGAGAGGTCACTTTGATAGCATGTTGCTTGATTAATTTATCTCAAAATACATATAAACCAACCAATATTCGTATTTAAAATTACACAATATATCAATTAAAATTAAAAAAAATTGAGTCAAAGTCTTGTATGCGTGGTGAAATCAATGGTCAATGTTGACATTGGTGCAACAATTAATGGATTCGAGTTGGATTATCGGGTTGACCGAATCGGATCAAACCAGCCCATCAAACCTTCTTTTTTTTAATGTGTTAAAACTTTTATTTCAATGGGCTGATACAAATAACCTTTCATCTTATCGATCAAACCCGATATTGGGCTCTAAACTTAATTTTCATTAAGCTGAGTTTAGGACTTAACGAAAAGTTCTTTATTATTACATTGAAAGAAAGTTTATTTTTTCTTTAAGATATTATGTATGAAACTAGAATCCATTTTTCTTTCTTTCTTTTTTTACGACAATATCTCTTCTCTTAGACCATATGCCCTTTTAAACTTTGTAGTGATATGCTAGGCGTTCCTTGGCCATTCCTTTTAATTTCTTATTTATTTATTATTTTTTGTTGACATTTCATGGCATAAACTATACTCGACAGTTTTCGGCCGTATGGTGGGTATTTGTCGGGTTTAAACATAAACTGAAATTTTAAAACAAGCTTTTGGAATATTTATTTATTTTTCTTAATTCTGAATTTATTATTTTAGAAAAACAATTTTGTTCTCAAATTTATTAATACTTTATTTGACACCAAAAATATTTAATCTAACTTGTTCAAATTCAATAATATTAATAATTCTTGTATTAAATTGAAAACACCAAATATTTAGATATTAATCAAATTAAATTTGATTCTCAATGATTAAACATATGTGGCTCGATACACTTATGTAAGAAAACTTTTGATAAAAATCACTTATAAACCCTAAACCCGAACATTCATATTTGTCATCAGAATCAATAATAAATTATCGTACAAATCTATATCGCTTAATTCCTCTGAGTATTGGTTGGCTTCGTATCTGCTCTAAAAGTCCTTTATACGCTCTCTAAATATGGGATATCAAGAATAGCGAATACTGTAACTGGGGACCATAAACAAACTATATTTCTGTTGTCAGGTATTCCATGTCATGGAATTAGAATACTATTGATCTCTACATTACTTTATGATCATTAAAGCTCATAATACAAAATTAAATAGATCACTTTAATTGGGCGTAACTTTATATGACAGATAGCAACGTATTATATAAGCTATATTGGATTAAGGATCCAATGCTAGATTAAAAATCCAACATATTTCTCTACACACTAATCATCAATAGCAAAGACTAATTGTTTTAGCATAACTAGATCATAATGGGTGGCCACAAGTTCTACTTCTAGAAATAGACTATCGGGCTCAAACCATGAACCAAAGTCAATGATCAATCACTAGATTAACTTATTCAAAGTGAGAGCTATAATCAATTAAATTCGGTAACGAATAGTAGTCTAGACATTAAGCTAAACTAGCTGACTCTTTAAATTGGTGGCGGTCATACCAATTGACATATTCAAAGGCTAAGTTTTTCTTGAACTAAAATGACTCGTTTATAGCTATCAAAGGATTAGCATGTTGTCACGAGATAAATATTTCAATGAACCACATCTTAGACAACTCTTGCCAAAGTCACTAAGTGAGCCTTTAATCGATTAGCTAAACTGGTTTTGCTAGAAAAGAGCAATGGAGTGAATAGATATGTATTACTTGAAAGAGATCACAAGAGCTTACAAGGTGCTTGAGTTGCTTACTCAACATTGGTCAAATGCCTAATGCCATGCCTTTTATAAGGCGCAAACTCTCAAGCTCTGAGAATTCTACTACTAATAGATATTTACATGTGTTAGAAATGTGTAGAATTCTAGGTATAAGCTCAAATGTCTAGAGTTGCTTAGAAATTTCGGGAGTCAAAAGCTCACTCTTGGCCTTGCCTTGAGCTCATGACATGGAATTTGTGGGCAATTGGATTAGCAACTTGAGCATAAATGTGCTACCAATTATTGCAAAAACTTTAATTACATTATCACATTGATTGGCTTCGGCTAATTTAGCTTAATAATCACCATTTTTGGACAAATGTATATGTATATATATATATATAAGGCAACAATCGATAAACAATTGACTAGATACTTTCCCAGTATAATTTCAAAGTGGTAAGTGGTAGCCGGTGGGTTAGATGATTTTCGAGCAGTTTTATATATTTACTCAAATTAAAATAATCCTAAGAGTAGATGAGTTAAAAGATTAATTTAGGTTTTGTCTCTCTTATTTAGCCAAAAAAAATCAAGTGAAAAGTATATGGGTTAAAACCAACTTTTCAATGGTTCTTCACAATTAATAATTATAATAACTTATCAACTTTTTACTATTATTATTGTTATTTTCCTTTTACAATAATAAACATAATAAGAAAAAGCACAAGTTTTTTATTTATGTATATATTTAATTTGCTCTGGGACTTGGTAGGATGGTTTTAAGCAATTTGT
This sequence comes from Citropsis articulata, assembly GCA_030449925.1. Lineage (NCBI taxonomy): Eukaryota > Viridiplantae > Streptophyta > Magnoliopsida > Sapindales > Rutaceae > Citropsis > Citropsis articulata. The sequence goes on from JASUUH010000257.1 coordinate 7,120,388, forward strand.
TTTGATTGAGCACCCAAATTGGTCTGGGAGGTAGAGGTTAAAAACTACTTTTGTCGTTGATTAAAAAAGAAAAAACTCTAAGAACTTTTCTTTTTCTTTTTGATGATGAGCTTTGATTTAGTAAATGAAGTGGGAATGAGGGTGAATTAACATTTATATCAGTAAAATTAAAATATCTTTTACCCCATTTAAATATTATAAATTAAGAATAGTAGTAGTAGTAATAATAATAAATAATAACAATAATTGTAATAGTAATAATTATAATTAAAATTTAAATATTTAATTATAATTAATATTTTATCTGAGTAAAAATTAAAATATCTTTTACCCCATTTAAATATTAGTAGTAGTAATAGTAGTAGTAGTAATAATAATAGTAATAACAATAATTGTAAAAGTAATAATTATAATTAGTAGTAGTAATAATAATAATCACAACTATTATAGTAAATAATGACAATAATCATCTAAGGTCATTTTAGTAACTGTAATTCATTTGATTTTAAGACAAAATAAACATATAAATGAAAATACATTCATTTCGATTCCAATTCTTATAGTATAATAAATAATTTATTCTAATTCTTACATACTTTAACCATTCGATTGCTCATTGGATTATGAATCGATAAACACACCATAAAATTGGTAAAATTAATCAAAGCAAATAGAACTTTACTAAAGACTAAGCCATAAAGGCGATCATGTCAAAAAACTTGAATATATGTAATTCCATGACGAAAATTGATTTCGACTCGAAATGCGTAAAGTTAAATTTTGAATAGCACAGTGTTGGGTCCAATAACGACAGACATAGACCGACATCCACGATATCTTGGCAGGCCGGAAGTTCTGTGAACAGTGGAGAGGATTTGCGACTTGGTGGAGGAGATTTACGCCGGCCGGTGCGGGAGATTCTTATCCATTAAAGATTCTGAGATGCCTTTGCGGCGATCTCACTCACGGGTCGTCTGAGGCGAAGCGGCAGATTCTGTCCAATGACCGGCCATTACAAAACACAAGGCATAAGGCTTTATCACTCCATGACTTCAGGGAGCCTCCGCCACGTTCACCGAATATTACACCCATGGCCGACGCTAAAGTGGGAAGCGTGAAGAGTGGGCGATCACGAAGCTATAAATGGCCGATCAAGAAGGTAAAGGTTGGACAAAAAAATAAAAGGATCTCAGAGAGATTCTTGCTTTAAAAGTATTCATTTTATTGAGCGAAACCACGGATTTGTGGTAAAGCAGACACAAAATACTGACGTCGGAGGGTTCTGTGGAAAACCACCCGTACTTATGTCTGTAAGGATATTGAAGGAGAGGACATTACATTTCGAGATAGCAGGAGACTAGTGAAGGCGACCGAGGAGTGGCGTTGGTTGATCGAGGATTACCGTTGTTGCAAACAGACAAATTAAAATGCATCAACATTTGGCGTCGTGGTAAAAAAAGCTTAGTATACCAAAAGAAGAAGAAGAGAAGAAAACTCATGGATATGGCAGTAGTGCTCGGGAGAGACCAGGTTGAACAAATCTGCACTCGGGAGAAATAGCCGATGAGGCAACAGAATCTGAGCGGATGGAACAAATGGAAAGCGGATGGAAACCACAACCATCGTGCGAATTAAAAGTGACAAAGCTCAGGAGGCGTGGAGAAGCGGTGTGAATCACCGCTTGGATAGAAGGAATGGTGATGAGAGTTATACAAATTGGGTCAGGAAGCTGAGTCGGGGGCCGATGATCCCGATTCGGAGAGGAATAGGACCATTCCCGATGCTAGATGTTGGTAACAATAGGGTGGTGAGCAGGAGAAAGGAGCAATCTGCATGATGTTGAGCTAGAGCGAGACCAGGTGGCAGCACGTGATCCTGATCGAGCTATACAGCTGGAGGAGGAGGTACGAAGACTAGCGCAGGTCATAGACGACATGAGGGGCTGTAATAAAGCGCCGAGTTAGAGGATAATCTTTGATGAGTCACTCTCTGCGGAAATTAGGGGCGTCGTCCAGAGATTTCCTCCGACCTCGAGATATCTTGAAGGCATAGTAGAGCGGTTGATATAACCTTGAGGTCTGGCTCGCACGCTCGAGAGATGTCGGGTGTTCCGACGCGTTGGAGGGACGAGCAGTGGTACTGCTCGATGAAGTATAAAGCATTCACCGGATGTGCGAGTTTGTTGAACACTTTGGGCCGATGGCGAAGATGACATGATGGGTTGATGAGCATAAGCGGGGAGGAGGACCTTGCGGGAGTTTATTAAGAGGAACCGTGCGATGCTCGACGAGCTTTCAATCATCAGCTCTCGAGATTGAAAGGTGGAGTGAGGATAGGCGTTTGTGGTATAACCGAAGCCCGATCTGATCATACTCGGTATGAGCAGGCAAAGAGAGACATGGAGATCGAGGAGGAAAAGGCTGCAAGAATCAGAAGCGAGCAGATGGAAGGGTGAATGAGGAGATAAAAGCCTCGGGGAGGGGCCATTAAAGGAGCACAGCTCAGGAAATCTGAGCAGCTCGCTCTGTGACCCCACGGCCCTGAAGCGAGTACATCACTCACCATCGATTCTTGGAGAATGATGGAGCAGGCGTATGAACAACCATACCGTCATCCACCGTGAGCCGTGTGATTGGCGGAGGCGAGCTGATGCCACCGCCTCGAATGCGTCGAGGAAAGAGCAGTGCACAGTCGATCCGAGTTAAGGCGATATATGCAAAGCACTTGGATGAAGTGTATCGAGCGATCGCGTGGTGCCCTCACCTCACCAAGTTACAGGAGAGGCGGAGGACGATTTTGTGAATTCGATGACACCCACACAACCACACAATCAAGACTTGTGGAACCGGTGGAAGATTTAGTGAGGAATCGATATTTGGGCGCATTTATCGATGGACTCCCATCACGAAATTCGACAGGAGGACAGTATGTGGGTGAAACGACTGTTGAGTTATTGAGGCAACTTTAGGAGATTGAGCGGATCCAGTAAGAATTATACGGATATGCTATGACCCGGCGGAGGTATTCTTTAATACTCAGGTAGCGGCTAGAATCGGTAGTCTGGGTAATGTGGGCGGATGAAGATGAAAAGGTGTTGTATCCGAGGATGCATGGTTATCAAGCCACCATTACCGATGAAGGTTTGATAGAATCACAGTCGTCTGAGGGCTCGATTGATGTCCTTTTAAATCCACATTGGTGGAAATAGGAATACAGTCGAAGATAGGCACATACTTCACCGAAAGGGTTTGGGAGGAGACTAAACCCAGGTGTGGTTACCTGATTAGCTCGGGTTGAAAAAACCATGATTGGACTTTGTTGTGGTTGATAAGGAAGTCCTTATCGATTTAAAGCCGCTACGAGATCGAGCAAGGCGATCTATCTACCCATTACAGCCTCAGTATGTGAATGGAATAGTTGGGGTGTGCGGGGAGACCGGAGGTTGCTCGAGTTCTTATTCTACTGAAAAGGATGCAAATCACTTCATTAGATGCGGCGAAACCAGGGGTGGAAGACAGGAACCAGTTGAGGAATTGGAGGCAGTGGACTTGATACCAGGCAGCCCAGGAAAGACGGTCAAGGTGGGGTCGAGATTGGAGGAAAAATTGAGCGAGGCGATAGATTTTGCGTCCCATGCGGATGTATTGGGGCGTGAGATATACTGGATCGACCGGTGCACCATGACATGGTCCCGAGGTAGGCGAGGCGATGTTTCAATCGGGAGATATGAAGCTATAAATAGTGAGGTGGAAGCTTAAAGCGGGCTTTATTCGCAAGTGAACCCCGAATGGATATCAAATGTCCCGTAAAGAAGCGATGGAAGTGGAGAATGTGTTGACTTCCTCAGGATGCCCCGAGGGCTTTCCGCAAGATTGACCACTCGTCGATTCCACAGACCATCGAACTTTATGGATGCCTTCTGGGATATATCCGATGAGAACAGATGAGGCATCTGCGTTTATTCTGTCAGCTTGTTACTGAGGTAATGTCGTTTGGTAAACAAGGTCTTGAGCCACTAATAGGCGAACTATGGAAGTATATATGACGACATGATCACCAGTCAAAGAATCCCGAGCACGTAAAGCTTAGGAGACATTTGAGCTTTGAAGATAAGATGAAGCTCGGAGGAGAAAGTGCTTTGAGTGGTGTCGAAATTCACAGGATTTATGGTGAGCCATGGGGATCGAGGTAAATCGAGAAGATTGATAGTGGGGACGAGGTCTCCTCGTAATTTGAAGAGATCTGATCTCAGGAAGTGGCAATCAGGTTCATCCAAAGCCACGGATAGGTGTCATGTATTCTTCAGTGATGAGGAAGGAAGAAAAAATGGACGAGTGTGAAGAAGCCTTTGAGGCTGAGATTGCAGCACCATTGTTGGCCACACCGCGAAAAGGGACAAGCTTTCTACTATCTTATATTTAGCCATTCAAGTAGAGAGAGGAGGAAGGGTCACCAGATCTTATACTCTGACCAAAGCCTTAGTCGGCCAGAGACAAGACCCCCGGAGAAATGGGCACTAGCCTTAGTAGTGGCGCTCGTAAGTTAAGACCTATTTCAGCATTCCCGTTTTGATGACAAATCCGTTGACAGATCTTACACAAGCTGGATGCTTACAGTCGGCTCGTTAAATGGGTAGGAGAATGAGTTCGAGATCGCTTATAAGCCCGAGCGTGAATAAAGGCCCAAGATAGCGATTTTGTGGGATTTCATGAACGTAATAATGTGACGATAGTGTTCTTCTGGGAGACAAAAGATTTGGCGGTCTCGATTGATGGGTCCCGGCAACAAGGTTCGGGCGAGGATTATGTTGGAAAGTCGAAGGAGGAGATCTCTTATGCGATTAGATTGGGATTCATGGCTACAACAACCAAGGCGTATGAGGCTTTGATAGCGGGGTTGGAGTTGGCAAAGCGGTAAAGCGAGATAAGGTGAAAATCGGATGATTTTCATTGGTGGCCAACCATATCGGTGACGTTCCACCAGACAACAAGATGGGGCAATACTTGGAAGGTAAAAGCAGATGATCAAGATGTTTGAATCAGAGGTAATCCAAGTTCCAAGGAACAAGAACTTTCGGCGGACATCGGCGGAATGGCGCATGGGACCAAGTCAAATCGATCTCCACCAAACCCACTCTGGCATTGAGCGAACTTGAGGTGATGAGAATCGGTAAGGCCTCGTGGATGGACCCAATAATCTAAATACAGACGGGATTCTCAGGATAAAATGGGCTAGAAAGATCGTGCTTGGCATCGAGGTATATAATAGTTGATGGGGTGTTATATCGGTAGGTATACCACTTTGCGATGTCCGGGCGAGGCGATCACGCGTGCTAAGAGGTGCATGAGGAGTTTGTGGAAATCATTCGGTCAAATCGCTAGCCGCGTAGGCAAGGTTCTTGACGATGCATCGGGATGCCCGAAGACCGAGAGTTCGCTGCCAAAACTTTCGCATCCCAGCGCCACGAAAAGCTCACCGACCTCACCATGGCCGTTCGCTCGATGGGGATTGATCTGTCGGGCCGCACGAAAGGAAGAGCGGCCACGCGCGTGGTACTGAGACTTCACGAAGTGGATCGAGGTGGAAGCCCCCGATCACGAGAAAAGAAGACAACGGATTTGTATGGAGGAATCTGGTTATGGAATTCCCTCGCGCCTGCGGCAATGACGGTTTGATAACCACAATTTTAGAGTTACGCGAACTGGGTGGTGAAGTTCTCTCCGCTCATCCTCGATCAATGGGGTCAGCGATGAACAAGGTTATTAAGAGGCTTTTGAAGACTGGGAGAGAAGAAGGGTCATGGGTGGATGAGCTACGAGGATGTTATGGGCATCTAACGTAAAACTGCGACAAGAAACTCCATTGCATTAGCCTTTGGACATGGAGGTTGCACTGCGGAGATTGTGTACCCACGTGAGCGGGCATTTGATGAGAAGAAAATGAGGACCGATGTGCACGATCTAGATTTCTTGGGCGAAAAGAGACATTGCCTCGAGGTCTGCTTTAGGGTGGCCCGTTATTACAACGGAAGGTGTACATCCGCCTTCGGAATGGGTGGGGTGCTTGGAAGGTGAACGGAGTATGAAAATTCAACCTGAGGGTGCTCGGGCTGGAAGGTCAGTATAGGGTGGGCGGTGGTTGGACGAGGGCTTATAAACCGTTCGTGCGGATGGATGCAGTGAAGCGACCATGGACGCAGATCATCTCAAAAGTATTTCCGATGAGCGAGGCTGAGTCACGTTAATTCATGTTTTATCAGCTATTGTTTCGCTTATTATAATCAATAACATGTATGGAGCTGATTAATGAAAATTATGAGAATTTCATGAATGATACTTGTACAAAATATATTACAAGGCATGCAAGGCTCGATGTCTCAAGCACGCTCGATGGCGAGACACGGAGTGTGCGAGGATCTGCGACCACGCGAAGGAGGCGGACTCAAAGTTCCCAAGATTTTTCTAAGGCATGCAGGCTCAATGTCTGGCACGCTGAGGCAAAGCGTGCGGGATCTGCTCGACGCGGGCGAGACTCCAAATTTAAATTTTCTAAGGCATGTGCTCATGTCTCGAAGCACGCTCGATGGCGAAACACGGCCAAGCGTGCGGGATGCTCGACCGAGCAGACTCCAAAGTTTCCCAAGATTTTTCTAAGGCATGCACAAGGCTCAATGTCTCAAAGCCTGCTCGATGGCGAGACACAAAGCCAAGCGTGCCAGGATCTGCTCGACCACGCGAGGGCGAACCGACTCCAAATTTTCCCAAAATATTTCTAAGGCATGCATAAGGCTCAATGTCTCAAAGCCTGCTCGATGGCGAGACACCAGCGTGCATCTGCCGACCGCGGGCGGCGGACTCAAAGTTTCAAATATTTCTAAGGCGCTAAGGCTCGATGTCAAAGCGATGGCGAGACACGCGTGCGGATCTGCTCGACCACGTGAGCAGTTCCAAAGTGTCAAAATTTTCTAAGGCATGCAGAATCAATGTCTCACGCTCGATGGCGAGACACGGAAGCGCGTGCGGGTTGCTCGACCCCGGCGCATATTCCAAAGTGTGAAAAGTTTTCTAAGGCATGAACAAGGCTCAATGTCTCAAAGCACGATCGAGACACGGCCAGCGTGGATCTGACCACGTGGTGCGGACTCCAAACTTTCGAAGATATTTCTAAGCAAGCATAGTGCTCGGTGTCTGCCGTCGATGGCGGACACGGCCAAGCTTACCACGATCTGTGACCGTGGGAAGGTGAGAGAAATCCACTATCGGATGACTTAAGATTGGATCTCACTCGAGAGTAAGCGACTAAGCTACCATCTGTTCGATCGTTAAGTCGGGATTATCGAAGCACAAAATATTTCCAAGGCAAAAATGCTTGTCCGAGAGGAACAAAACAGTGTGAAAACTAGAAAATTTTTATTAAAGGGCATCGATAATAGCATTAGTACATTCTGATCAAGGAAAGCCTACGATACATCTAAGATTTTCAACAGCAAACCGCATTTGGTGGTGAGCGGGAGGAGTCTCGTTGCCCTGGCAGTATTGGCTCTCACCAGGGCATCACGAGGAGGAGAGGTAGCTTGGTACACTGCTCGGCTCCTCGGATCTTCTTGCCCGTTCATTCATGTGAGTAACCCCGTGCGAAGTTGGTCCATCTTCAACCCGGTGTTCTCGATCAGCCATGATGCGCAAATAAGAATGCCTCGATCCGCTCATCGACTATCAGCCTCCTTCCCAATTCTACATGGCGGGGTGGGCGGTCTGACTCATGAGCCTCGGTGTCCGAGTCTCAAAATCTTCGAGCTTCACCATCCTCGGGGTATGACCTTCGCTGCGCGAGAGGATTGCTCCAGCGATTCTTGTTGCTCCCCTCCTCGGCCATTAGCATGTTCTTCGATTGAATATCGTCCTTCATTTTGCGGTCGACCGACCTTGGCCAGTAAGTAGCGAATGAAAGGCGCTGCATACCATGACGAGCTCGCGGTGTTTCCCTCAAACTCCTCCAAGTCCTTTTTCGCCACCAACCTGCTGAGCTCGTTCATATAAGGCGTCAGATCTGGTCGATCATCTAGCGTCTTCGACTTGGGTCCCTCTCGAGACGAGGAGGTAGAAGGACCATTTCTGCTGTGCCACCAGAAGGAGGCGGTAAAGTTTTCATGGGCGGCGCACCTGTATTAACTCGCTGCAGGAGGCCTTCTGCTCGACCTCCTTGGGGGGCGGGGCAGCTTCTGTTTAGAGCCCCAGTCTCCCATGACCTCACCGGTGGATATGCGGATTGGATCGGTTGTGAGTAGATAACAGATCTCGATCTGATGAGGACTTAGCCAATGCCAAATGCGAGCGTCTGGCATAAGATCGTAGTTCGCCCAAGAACCAGTTCGAGATGTCATGTTACAAAGTCGAAAAAAAATATATATATATATATATATAGGAAAATGGGAGGTGGAATACAAAACATCCAAAGATAAAGCGACCCGAACTACGAAGCGAAGGGACATAAACCCTCCCATCGATGATCTGACCGAACCCCGTGAATCTCTCCCAATCGGAAGGTCCTTTAGAGGTTTCGGTGAACTTGAAGTAATACCACGTTTTGGGACTACTTTTGGTGGTACAAATATTTAATCATTGTGGGGCAGCTCTACTTGCTCCATGAGCACAGAAGCAGCCTGCAGTGGGGTTAGGTGACCAGAGCTGTGACCAGCGGTAACAAAATATGGCTGCAGCCTCAACCGAACTTAAAACTCTCTAAGGACAACGTACAGGAGGTCGAGGGGTATCCTTTTTCCAGAACCCGAGGTATGTCCTCGAATCTGCATACTCAAGCTCTTGAGGTCTTCCACCGTGGTCGAGCAAACCATGTGGTCTATAATAATGCTCTAGACTTCTACCCCAATTTCCTCTTTTTCATGTTCCCGGCGAGGATGCCTCGGACCCCTCGATCCTCACCGGTATCATCCGAAGATCCTCATTATCACCACCACTAATCGAGGAGGTTACCTCGGAGGACGCCCCCCTAGTACTACTCATACCATGGTCCACTATTTAAAGCAAGGGAGCGAAAGGAGACTAATAATCTCGGTGAATCCGACTCGTCATCAATCAATTACTTTCTCTTTCCTCGACATCTCAAAACTCTACTCACAACAACGACACTCAAGAAAAGGAGCGAAGAGGAGAAAACAGATCAAAGTCGGAAGGAAAAATGATACGAAGAAGCGGCACCCAGGCGGGTCGTATTCATAAAAGAGTTAGGAACAACCGGAAAATTCCAGTAAAGAGAGAAAAATTGTATTTAGGTTAACCGCAGTTCCCAAAACAGGTAAGGACACTCTCTTATTTATACTAATCGTCACGCCCGCAAGGATCCGTAATGTCGAAATTCAAACGGATGGATAGATCAATGCCACCTCATCAATTGTGACTCTTGAGGAGATGACCGCTATTGAAGAAACCAAGTGCAACGTCATTTAGAAGATAGGTTATGTCGCGGCAAGTCTATCAAGTTTCTAGTATTAATTCATTTTCATTACAAATACCGGCGGGGGTGGTGTTGGTCCAATAACGACCAGACGAGCCACGAGCCACGAGCCAAAGATCCTGGGCGATATCTTGGCCACGGAAGTTCTGCTCGACCAGTGGATTCTGCCGACTTGGTGGAGATTTCGCTCACCGGTCAGGAGATTTCACCGTCCCATTAAAGATTCTTCACTGATGCCTTTCAAGATCTCCCTACTGTCTTCGGACGAGTCGTCGGGGCGAGCAGATCTCTCCACAACAACGACCGGGCGCATTACTCGGCAAAACACAAGGCATAAGGCGTTCACTCCCACCCTCAAAGTTCAGGCATGAGCCTCTCAAACTGCCACGTTCACCATCAACCGCTTACACACCCATGACGCACGCTAATCGGAAAGTGGGAAACGTGAAGAGTGGAAACCGAATCCGCAAGAAGCCTATAAATGGCGCAATCGAAGAAGGTAAAAGGGTTGGACAAAAAACATAAAAAAGGATCTAAGGGAGATTCTTGCTCTTAAAAGTATTCATTTTATTGAGCCAAAACCACGGGATTTGTGGTAAAGGATTTTCCGAGACACCCAAATCGCTGACTTGAGCGTCGGAGGGTTTACGCCGGGAAAACCACCCGGCGCACTCTGACCGGTACTTGTGTACGCAGGATATTGAAGGAGAAGGGAACAGACATTTCTGCTCGAGATAGCAGAGGAGACTAGTGAAGAGGCGACCAGGGAGTGGCGTTGGTTGATCAGGCGAGGAGGAATTACCGTTGTTGCCGAACAGAAAAATTCGCGCATCAACACCTAGTACATTGCTTTGTATAAAGAGAAAAAACAGAAACGTTTTTCCCTCATTCTCTCAAATATAATAGTCTGTTTTGTCTCAGTTCTCACAATTCCTATTATTTACAATTTCTACATAAACATTAGGATACTTTCTATTTAGAAACACAACGCATACTATATCGTTGGATCCTCACTATTTCTTATTCAATCATTTACCTGAACCTCGGTCTGAGTAAATTGATATTCCAAAGGGTTGAAAAATTACCGATAATGTTCTTTAAGTTTTAGATAATGTAGATAAGGCATATTACTAATAGATTCTCTATCGAGCCTCCAACTCTGAGATTGTAAATGTATTAGTTGAGGATGATTCAGGCATGCTCGATGAAGAATATGGTCCCGTTGTTTTCCTGTCCGCCAACCAGGTTGCTTCCGAGGCAACACAATCTCACTGCCCAACATCAAAATCACAGAAGGCATGCATGGCCTGTCCTCTGGATGCTGTTGCACACATAACAAACCGATGTGGATGCATCGTATCACTTCAGCTACATTGCATGAGTCTTGAATACACGCATCGATCAATTGTGAAGGAATTCCTTCGTTCCACAACTTCCATGCCTACAACATATCAAACACTCTTTTGTCATCTATGATTTATTAGTTTAAACTACGCTAGAAAATGTCGTATGTAGTTTACTTACATGCCCTATAAGGTTAAGCGTGTTGTCTGCATGATAAAATCCTCTATTTTTCTTTCCACTTACTATCTCCAGCAATAAAATTCCAAAGCTGAAGACATCGGATTTTATTGAGAATTGTCCATCACTAGCGTATTCCGGTGCCATATAGCCACTTCAAAGGATTAGAATATATAAGTTAATTTTCATTAATGAGCGCAAGCGAATTGTAAAGATCACATGACAAGAAATACTTACTACGTTCCAACCACTCTGTTTGTATTTCCTTCTGTCTCATCTCCGCCAAAAGTTCTAGCCAAGCCAAAATCTGAAATTTTTGGATTCATATCCTGATCAAGTAACACATTGCTTGCTTTGAGATCTCGATGTATAATCCTCAATCTAGAGTCTTGATGAAGGTAGAGAAGGCCCCTAGCAGTGCCACAAACAATATGGAAACGCTGGGACCAATCTAATAGTGTACGTCTTGTTTGATCTAAAAAGCATCATGTTGAATTTAGTACAATTCCCAGCTCGAATTTTCCTTGAATTAAAAAAATTTTAAAAAAAAGGTGCTAAACTATAATAAACGCCTATAATCAAGTCACAAGCTAGCTGAATATTTAATGTTTGAGAGGGATCCAGACCAAAAATGAAAGAGTCCAGGCTTCTGTTCGGCATGAATTCATAAATCAACAATTTCTCCTCTCCTTGAATGCAGCAGCCAAGAAGCTTTACAAGATTTCTGTGCTGTAATTTGGAAAATAATATAACCTCATTCTTCAACTCCTTCAACCCTTGCTCAGAAATCTTCGAAAGCCTTTTCACAGCAATTTCCTGTCCATCCACTAGGGTTCCCTGGGACGATATATGTGAATCTAGTTACCCAGGAAAACAAGTATTTTTCACTGGCAGGTTTCAAATTTACCTTGTATACAGGTCCAAAGCCACCTTCCCCAAGCTTGTTGTTGATTGAAAAGTTATCTGTCGCATTAGCAATTGTAGCTAACTCAAACAGTGGTAGCTCCAGTTCTATATTTTGATCTTCATTTTTCTGTTCAGTACTCCTGTTGTTTTCTGTTTTCTCTGAAATATTGGGAAATATTAACTGAAAGCAACATATGCAGTGCGGATACCGGACTATATTAAACTAATGAGTACCATTTTCCTGTTCTTGGTGAGAAAGTTTATAATTTGGAAAATAGTATCATAGCCGTTTCATTCATCCAATATGCATTTTCCAGTCAATATGAAAGTGCAAGTAAATAAAGAACCATAGGTGAAAAACAGGCATGTATTAATATAATACTAAATGCATGCAAGTAAATCTGATATTCAAACAAAATTTACAAGTTTAATTAACTGCCCTTGGTCTAAATGATATGTACTGTTAACTCTTCATCTTGAAACAAATGTACAGTTATTGTTGCATACAGCTTACTCTATTTCGTGAAAGATTTTATTGAAGATTTGATACATGAAAATCGAACTCATATAAATATTGATTGAACGGGATCAACTATCATAAAAATGCAAACAAATGGCTATAAATATTTGAAGGAAAATGGAGCAATATTATACCTACTGTATTTCTCCTTCTTTTGTGAACCAAATAGCCAGCTGTAATCACCACAGCTAACAGGGCAGCAGTAGAAATGACTATCACCACTGACTTTGTCTTAGGCCCACCTTTCGCCCCTTGATCAGCGTATTCAGATATAGCAAAGCAAGTCAATAATCATATAGCTAGGAAAAAGGATTCAAATAGCAGCAGAATTCTATGCAAAGAAGCAAAGAAACTGCTTTATGTGAAAGGAGCATCTCAATCTAAACTCATTACTAAATTACGCAATAAAAACTAAATTACACAATAAAAATATGGAGCCAATCTAACTGGAGTGGCACTCCTAAGTTCTTATAATGGAATAACTCAAACAAGTAAACGGATACCTAGCTCTGAAGCAGACATTCGAATATACAAGTCCTGCCCACCATCTGGAAAGCTTCTCATGTCAATCAGATCGCCAAACCACATGGCACAGCCACTGCCGCTACCTCTGATATCTGAGTTTGTGTAAGCCATACAAGAAGAGTTTTCGAAGCACTTCTCCCTGCATTCCTTGAGGTTCATACTTTTACTCACCCAAGAAGGAGTAGCATCTGGCAGTTTCAGCTCAGTAAATTTCTTAAAGCCATCTTGTCTAGAGTAGTTTAACGGCTTATTACGCAAACACCCTTTAGACCAGTCTACATATCCCCCTGACTTTGGTTTAAAACCTTTTAAACATTGGCAAACAGGCGACTGGCTAATGATGCAAATACCATAGGCACCACAAAGGCCATAAGTGTCACAATGATCTCTTGGCACATTTGAATACAGTTCCCAACTTTGAGTTGCTTTGCTCCATGTGAGTCGTTGACGTACATAGAGTGTTTGGTTCATGACAATCCTTGAGATAACAGCTTTATTTGCGATGTTGAATGTGTAGTACAGCTCAACATCATTAGAGACAAAGCTGAAATTAAAGACTGGGTTTGGCCTTAGTGACGGAGCACTAAATCTAAGGCCATTCCATGGACCAGTCCTATAAAACTTTCTTGATCCATTCCACATGACTACCTCAGGATTATCTTGTCGTTCAATTGCCCAAATAAAGTCTCCGGGAGATGGGTCGTCAAAGCTCTTCCATGATGTTACGCGCCGCTCAAGACCAGTCTTTAAATCCCATCCGAGCTTCATTCCCGGAAGCAATGTATCAGAAGGATAATCAAAGCTCTGCCAGAAATAAATCTCAGAATCACCATCTTGTTCACCTCTGAGGACAAGATTTCCTGAATCTAATAGCTGCAATACAACTGGAGTCCGGACTTCTTTCCTCAAGTATGCCGACCAAACTACGATATTGCTTTTGCTTGTTAATACAAGATTGCCTGTCTTGTTTATCATTAGGAAGCCAGAAGAGTCATTGATGGGGTTGAGTCGGTTTTAAACCACTGTTTTAACTGGGATATTTTTATACCAAATTCCTACGTAACGATTCTTGGAACTACCAGGACTGAAGAAACCAAGCTCAAAGCTTCCATCTTTTGAAATTAAGGTCCTACCGTCATTAAGAGTCCGAGATGAAGTAATGATGTCAGATGCAAATGAGAATTCAGATAAGAAAAACAGTAACTTACAAAAGATTAACAAAAGCCAGAGTGCAACCATTGGTTTATACAATTTAGGCTAGTAGCTCCCTCTAACATATTAAATAAATATACCTTGAGTAATGATTAAATTCGAAGTTCTATAATAAACTCTTTGGCATTGTAGCCGAAGTTGGCTGGTTCCGCTCCCCATCCTATGGGCCTCAATTCCCATGCAAGACCGCAGTTATCTAATCCTGTAAAATGATGGGACCTTGATAAACAGAGACTCGAACCTGAAAATTCCACATCTCTATAAATAAGTGAAAAATTATGGTAATTAAAATGTGCAAGCTAAACACCTGGTAAATGGGTCACAGATCATAAAAAACTTTAATTATAAGTGGGATCCCACTGAAGACAACGTCAATATAAAAAAAGTAATTTCTCCCCATTTCTTCTAGCAACGTAGACTTTGCGCATATTGTAGGTAAGGTTAGTTGAGTAAAACTGACAGTTTTGATTGGAATCTTTGTATCACGTGAAGTGTTCCTAATGATCTCTCAAAAATGATACTCCCAAACAAAGAGCGGTAACGTCGGAGTAGAAGGCAGTTGAACTATTCTTGACCATCTAATTAATACAAATTTTACACAAGCTAACAAAATGACCTTCATATTTTTAGTGCCTGTTTGGGTTAGTTTAATTAAACTTATTTTTTACTTTTATAATTAAAGAAAGTTTTTTATGGTTATTTGGGTATCAAACCAAAAGTCCTTTTTTTAATCCAAAAGTTTTTTTAGAAGAAGGCAGGATTTCTAGTTTTTCCCAAAAGACCTTTTGAGAAGCTATTTTTTCATTTATTATACTTTTCATAATTCCTAAACTAACCTTAAATTAACAAAGGAACAAAAAAATATTACATCCATATCTAAACCCTTAAACACTATTTCTTACGTATTTTCTTATTTTGCCTCTTCATTGTTCAACCCAAAAAAAAAAAAACAACAAAAGGAGCACAATCACCGCACCAATTTTCTTTCAAGTAAATTTTTTTTTTTAATCTCATGCTTTGATTATACAAAATTATATGGAAATCTTATGCTTTGATTCTTTATCCATTGGGTTATGTTTTATTTAATTATTTTTTGAAGTAAATTTATAAAGTTGACTTGGAATGAGGAATAATGTTTTATGAATTGGTGGAATATGGAGTAGAAGTTTAGTTGCTGAATTAAATTTAATTAATTTTGTATTGTTAAATATAAAGTTTTTGTTTATTTCATATGGGTTTTCATTCATGTGCGCATATAGAAGTGTTATTGTTCAGAATGTAAAGTGAGGAATTACATTTAGTTTGAATTGTTCAAATTGAAGAATATTGTTTGATCTGCATATTATATAACATGCATGTATAGTAACAAGTAACTAAAATTAAAGTTACAACAATTGATATTTAATATTTTAAAGATATTGGTAGCTATGGCATCAGTTACTGTTGAATTGTTTTATATTCTTTTGTGTTTATTGATTTTTTGTTATTCTTGCTCTAATTTGGTGTTGTTGATATGTCTATTGATAAATATCTATTACCCTTAGCTAGAATTAGATGGCAACTGATGGTGTCTCCCAAGGTAAATCCAAAGCTATTTGGGATCCAAAATCTCATGAAATTTGGGTTAAGTTTCACAATGGCAACCAATAAAAATTATGATCGAAAGCTGTTGGGATAATATGCTCTTTTAAAGCATATTAATTTATTTTCTCATTAATAAAATATTTGAGATATTTTAATTGCATGAATATATTGAATAAAGTCCATTTAATCATATTATATGTATTTATGTGATCACCATGTGGATTCACAGAAGACATAAATCTGATTATCTTATGATTAAATAAATTAAGTTCATGATTGATAAATAAAGTTGGGCACTTTATTTGGGTTTAGATTAATAGTAAATTCATTGAATGATTTGTCTTAATCATGTATGAATTCTTGATGTAGTTATTCGTTAATTTGGATCACACATGAGATTTAATTAACCTTGAAATATCGGACTTATTAAATCTCATAGGCATTGATTTTCTTGTAATCTTAATCTTGAGTTAATTATGATTTCATGATTATAATTGTTATTAATTTGAGTTCTGATGGGCACGACACATGGTGGTCAAGATTACGGTATCTTGGTGGGAGCGATTATGAGTATTGGGTTATAGATTAACAATATAGAATTTCTGTGCGTCTGCTTGATGGGTTTTGATCTTGATCGTAAAATTCTGCAGGAGTGTGTGTCATATTTAATATGTTGAAAATGATCGTTAGAAAACCGAGTAAGTATCAAGGAATAAGATGTAATTAAATCGATTGGACGGTTGAGATATCGATTTAATTAACGATGTGTACAGTTGAGCGATAAAAGAAATCGATGTGAGCTGGGACAATTTTTATTCGAGCATACAATTATGGAGGTCGGGTTCAATCTTATAGTGGAGTAGAGTTGGAATTAAATGATTAGGCTTGTTTAATTACGAACTTAATTGTTGTAATTGTATGTTAAATGATCACGGGTTAATTTCGTTTAATTGATTCTTTCTGGATTAATAAGCGAGATAATAGCTTGATTTGGGTCAACATAATTATATCTTTTAGTGGGAGAACAATTAATATCTTTTTTGTATAAAGGCGCATATGTTATTTCTGAATTGGTCATGGAAAAAGGAAAGCGACGTGAATTAAATTACAGGAGCTTTAGGATTCATTATGAGAGATATAAAAGCGCCGTTTCATTACAAATAGGAGAGGAAAAAGTCACTATAAATATGTGTGAGAAAAGGTTTTTCTGGACACAAGACAATTTTAGAGAAAAGATTTTTCTCTAACTGAGAGAAAAATTTTACCGTCTTAGTTTCTTTTAAGTAGTGATAAAAGCATGCGTCAGTGCGGATCGATCACAGTCATGCGCGGAAGATCGTTTGGCGACGGATCGTGATCTAACGAAGCGTGGTGGTGACGGATCGTGATCAGGGCTTTCGACGATGGAAAAATCAAAGGTGGATTTTGGTCACGATTCTTCAGATTTGAATTCATACGTATTTTATGAGATCGGTCACCAAAATTTTTTTTAAAAGCGTATTTTTCCTGTGATTGTTATCGCGTCTCATATTAATATATAAAATTTGTATGAAATTAATCTTGATAATTATGTATTAGAGTGTGTGATTTATTCGGATATATATTATTATTTTAATATATGAATAAAGCGTATTAATGTTTTGTCTTAATTAAATGGTTAGATTTTATTATATTTTCTTTTGGATACATATGAGAGGGTGTTTATAATCAGTATTTCCTCTTGATTTAATTCTTTATAATAAATTTTGTGGCCAAAATTGGCCTAGGAAATTTGTAAATTATAGATCACAGTTCGGAGGAACAAACTGGAAATTTCAGCGGCGGCCAACCAGCGGCGCGCTCCCAGCCACCACGGCCAGCATGCGCAGGGCCAGCACGCGCAGAGGCCAGCGCGCCCCGCGAGCAGAGGCCAGCGCGCCCCGCGCGCAGCGGCCAGCACTCTCCGCGCGCAGACCAGCAGCGGCCAGCGCTCCCCGCGCGTAGGCCAGAGCGCCTCGCGTGCAGCAGGCAGCGCGCGCGGCCTGCAAGGCCAGCAGCGCGCTCTGCAACACTGCCAGTTCGCGGGCATGGTGCGTTTCCGGCAAAGCAGTGGCCGGATTTGGTTTTTGTGGAGATGCGGCTGGGGAAGAAGAGGAGAGAAAAATATGATTTTAGGGTTTCATGATTTTTATCATGGAGGACCCTATAGTTCTGAAATTTTTCTTTTGGGCAGATAAATGTTAAATATTTTGCATTTAAGTCTAAAAACGGTTTTGGGCTTAATGAATCCTAGTTTTAGGCCCAATTAATATTTGGGCTTAATGGATTAAAAATGCATAGATAAATTTTAACACATTAAATTTATTTTTGGTCCAAAATTTTTATTTATAATAAAAAAAAAAGGGTTTTATTTCAAAATTAAAATTGGACCATTAATAAATTTAAAAGTCATTTTCCCCTAGTCCATTAAACAAAAAATGGAAGATGGGCGTTGTGAGCGATGAAGATTAGGCTTGGGTTAGGAAGATAGAGCGTTGAAGCCCAATGAAGATTAGGCTTAGGGTTAATATATTTTCATTTAGGAAGCCAGAACTAAGATTATTTAAATGTTTTCTATATGTTGTGTTTTGGTTGATAACACGCCACGATAACATGTCATATAGAATATAGTGAATTCTTACTCTATGATACATATCATTCATTAATTATGAATTTTATTATATTGTTTTAAATTTGTAAATGCTTAATAATATTGGATTTCATCTAGATAATATTATAGGAAGCATGCAATTAACAATATATTATTAATGTATGTTTTCAAGGAAAAACCAATTTTAAAATATTGAGTGGGAGAGGAAAAATTCAAGATAATTTTTCCCATGGGCTTCATTGTTAGTTCAATAATAAAATTATATATATACCTCGACTTCATGATACGGTGATGCTCCCTACGGAGGGTATATATATTAGATATTTTATTTGATGAACTTCTTCATAGATAAAATTGAAATATTTTTCAATTAATTGTTCACCCCAACGGTGACTATTGATATGAAAAATACGTAGATTGAAACAATGGTTATACACTCAACTAAAATTTGTTATTAACCTTCCCAACGAAGCTCTGTTAACAAATTTAGGCCTAAAAAGGATAACGATAATTATTTATCATGTCTCTACATGAAAGTAAATAATCCAATGGAAAATTGGGTCTAGTAAGTGTAGACATGACTTCCCCAACGGATAGCTTGTCAAAGCGGTACTGGATTATCGTTACAATAAATTAAAATGCATTTATGGTTTTTTGCATTTTTGTCATTTATTGTGAATATTATTTCAAAGTATTTATGCATGTCTATTTTGTTTCAGAAAATGACTTCCATCAACCCATTATTAATTATCCTTGTTAAAAATGAACTCACTGGAGAAAATTATTTAGATTGGAAACGCAATCTATTTAATATCCTCACTGCTAGAGGCTGCAAATTTGTGTTGACCCAGCCTTGCCCTCCAGAACCATCGTTATACGATTATAGAAATCAGAGGGAGCCTTATGAGAAATGGTGCGAAGCTAACAAAATGGCTAAGCGCTATATATTGGCTTCGATTTCTATAGAACTGCATAAGATACATCGGAGCATGGAAACAGCCACTGAAATAATGGCTAGTCTTCATCAGATGTTTGGGCAGAATACTCATTTTGCCAGAGATGCAGCGTTAAAACGTATTACGGATACTAAGATGGAAGAGGGCACAAAAGTTCGTGAACATGTCCTCAGAATGATGGACTATTTGAGTGAGGTAGAGATTCATGGTGTTCAAATCGATGATAAAACAAAGATTAACATGGTGATTGAATCGTTACCTGATACATTCAAAGAGTTTAAGGTCAGCTATATCTTAAACAATAAAGATATGACCTTAATTCAATTAATGCACGAACTACATGCTATAGAAGAGTTTTATCATAGCAGAAAAATTCACGAAAAGGATTCTCTTCAAGGCTTAAGTCGAAAAATTTGGAATGAGCAAGAGTAGGGATTGGCAAAGTGTTCACCAAAGAAGTGGCAAGCCAAGAGGCAAGTGTTACAAGTGTGGACGGAAGGTCCTTTGGAAGAAAGATTGTCTAAGATTATTAAAATCGGTATAGAAATCTTTAAGCTTCCTAATTAGTTCAGATTTCTATTGATTTAAGCAATAGTGAATTACGAGATAGCTAATTTGTACTTCATTTATTTGGTTTTCGTGAAACCAAGAGATTAAATGAAGAAAGCTTCAAGCGATTGAGGACATGCTAGTTTATATCAATTGAAGGTTAGATCAATTAGAGACTTTAGTTTTGATATTTGTCTTTATTAGAGAATTTAATTTGGTGACTTGTTTTAATAAGCAGTACACTGTTATTTATGGATCCTCTATTTATTACTTATTTTGGTTATTTATAAAGACATATTATATCATATAAGTCCATTGATGTATTAGTAAGATATAATGATAAATAGTATATGTTTTTATCTAAGAAAAGAAATGTTTCTTAGACCAAAATAACCTCTAATATTTATGCTTAAGTCATATAAACTATAATAAGATTTTAAGAAAATGATTAATGATAGGCTTCTTAGCCTATTAAGATTTGATCATGAATTCTATAAATCTTATTTAGAAAAGTAATGTGACGAGAATGCTCTTTTTGAGCTAAAAGCATAATATTGTATTGGATGATTTAGTGCATGCAAATGTACAGACTAATCAGTTTACATGTGGTAAGAGGTTATGAGTATTTAATCAATTTTATTGATGAATATTCATTTCTTTTATGTTTGTCCAAATGCGTCATAATTCCATGGTTTTTGAAATTCAAAAGGGTACATGGATCAGACAGAAGCATTTAGACATGAACATAAAAGAACTTCGATAATGATCGAAACAAAAAAAAAAAACACTATAATACTATAGTGTAATTAAATGGAGAAACAAGATTCTTTTGGATAAAACAAAACATATACTAAGTGATTTATCAATTGCCTTTTTTATTCCAGATACCAGAATTTAAAACTGTAAAAGTTTAATGAACTTAGATTCATCTACCTCAGTGTCTATTACTCCAAGAAATTATGAAAAGTCACAAACATAGTTTGAGACACATTCGTGTTGGGTTTACTAGTATTTATACTAGGATCGAGGTAGAAAAGATGAATTCGTGTTCAAAACTTTACATGTTTTAAGTATCTTAAAGGAATAAGGTAAAGTCGAATTATAGTCCTCGAGATGGGAATGTATTTATAGACATATTCTTTACTTTCTTTGAGGAAGACCATATAATGACTTATTACCAAGAGTAAGGTAAAACTAGAGAAATAAAAGAAGATCGGGGTTGATGCTCGACTTTCAACACCGTTATTGAGCAGGAAGAACAACAAACCGGTGATCAACAGGATTATCCCTGAACAACAATCACTTTTAGAACCTCGTCCTAGTGGGAGGGTAACTATGTTACCAGCGAGATACATGCTATTGGGAGAAACCTATACGGCTATCTCAGATGAACATGTACAAGATCCCACTAGCTGACAAAGTTCTAATAGATAGAGATGTTGAATTTTGGAAAAAGGCTATGAATCAAGAAATGGAATCTATGAATTCCAATAAAGTCAGGAACTTGTAGAGGCACCAAATGGGGTGAAACCTATAACGTGCAAATGAATCTACAAGAGAAAAAGAAGAGTAAACGGAATGGTGGAAACATTTAAAGCAAGATTAGTAGCCCAAAAGTTCTACTCAGAAAGAGAAATCAAATATGAGGAAACTTTTTCCGGTTGCTATGCTTAAATCCATCAGGATTCTACTCTATATTGCTGCAGTGCTAGATTGTGAAATTTGGCAAATGGATGTCAAGACTGCCTTTCTTCATGGCATCTTGAAGAAGACATCTACATGCAGCAACCAGATGGATTCATACTAAAAGGCCAAGAACACATGGTATGTAAGTTGCAGAGATCCATTTATGGATTGAAGCAAAGCATCCGGTCATGGAACATCAGATTTGATCAAGCGATTAAATCGTTTGGATTCATTCAGAATATTGATGAACCATATGTGTACAAGGAAAATCAGGAAAAATCTGTAGCCTTCCTAGTTCTTTATGTAGATAATATTCTCCTGATTGGAAACAATATAGGAGTATTGACTACAATAAAGAGTTGGTTATAAAACAGTTTGATCTGAAGACTAGGAGAAGCAAGTTATATTCTTGGTATTATCTTTATATGAAACCCGGAAGAATAAAAATTTAACCTTTTCTCAAGAGGTCTATATATCATTGTTTTGTCTAGATTTAGCATGGACAATTCCTAGATTGTTTTATTACCATTCAGATTTGGAATTGTATTATCTTAGGATCAATCTTCTTATACATCTGATGATATAGAATGAATGAGACGAGTTCACTGTCACGGTTGTGGGAAGTCTCATGTATGCCATCTTTGCACTAGGGCGGATATCTGCATTTTTGCGGTAGGAATGGTTAGCGAGATATCAATTTAATCACGAACTGAACACTGGCTAGATCAGCAAGCATATAATGAAGTATCCGAAAAGAACTAAAGATTATATGCTTGTGTATTCAGTGATAAACTCATTCCGATGGGTTATACATATTCCGACTTTATGTCGAGATAAAGGATTCTAGAAAATCAACTTCCATTATGTGTTTGCATTAGGAAGTAGAGTTGTTAGGTGGAGGTGTGAAACAATCTTGTATCACGGACTCCTGACTTAAACTAAATATGTGGCTACATGAAGGCTGCGAAAAGAAGTTGTATGGCTCTGAGTTCCTACAAAATCTTGAGATGGTATCTTTTGTAACTGCACCCATTAAACTATCTTGTGATAATATTGGTGCAGTAGCTCAACCAAGGAACCACAAGAAACAAAACATATTGAAAGGAAGTATAATCTTTTAAGGGAATAGTGTAGATAGGTTATATGAAAGTACCCTAAATGGCATTAGATGCAAAATAGCAGATCTTATTACAATGGCCATTAGTGAAAAATCTTTCTAACCTGCACTTAGAGCCCTAGAGCATGCCAGATATGCTTTAAGAGCTAGTGGGAGATTGTTGGGATAATATGCTCTTTTAAAGCATATTAATTTATTTTCTCATTAATAAAATATTTGAGATATTTTAATTGCATGAATATATTGAATAAAGTCCATTTAATCATATTATATGTATTTATGTGATCACCATGTGGATTCACGAAGACATAAATACAAGTTATCTTATGATTAAATAAATTAAGTTCATGATTGATAAATAAAGTTGGGCACTTTATTTAGGTTTAGGCGTAGTAAATTCATTGAATGATTTGTCTTAATCATGTATGAATTTTTGATGTAGTTGACTACATTGGTGGATCACACATGAGATTTAATTAACCTTGAAATGATCGGACTTATTAAATCTCATAGGCATTGATTTCTTGTAATCTTAATCTTGAGTTAATTATGATTTCATGATTATAATTGTTATTCCATTTGAGTTACCAATGGGCACGACACACCTTGTGGTCAAGATTACCCAGTATCTTGGTGGGAGCAATTATGAGTATTGGAGTTATAGATTAACAATATAAATTTGTACAACATCTCTTGATGGGTTTTGATTTGATCATAAAATTCTACGGCGGTGTGTCAACATATTTAATATGTTGAAAATGATCATTAGAAAACCGATGAAAGTATCGAGAATAAGATGTAATTAAATCGATTAGACGGTTGAGATATCGATTTAATTAACGATGTGGTACAAAGGATTGAGCGATAAAGAAATCAATGTGGCAGGACAATTTTTATTCGAACATACAATTATGGAGGTCGGCCCAATCTTATAGTGGAGTAGAGTTGGAATTAAATGATTAGGCTTGTTTAATTACAAGCTTAATTGTTGTAGGCACTATTGTATGTTCCCAAATGATCCCGGGTTAGCTCGTTTAATTGATTACCACTCTTTGGATTAATAAGCAAGATAACTAGCATTTGGGTCAAAACATAATTATATCTTTTAGTGGAGGCTCCATTAATATCTTTTTGTATAAGGCCATGTTATTCTGGTGAATTATGGAAAAAGGAAAGCGCGTGAATTAAATTCAGGAGCTTTAGGATTACATTATGAGAGATATAAAAAGCCTCATTCTATTCTAAATAGGAGAGGAAAAAGTCACTATAAATATGTGTGAGAAAAAGGTTTTTTACACAGACACACAAGACAATTTTAGAGAAAAAGATTTTTCTCTCTAATCTTGAGAGAAAAATTTTCGTCTTAGTTTGCTTTTAAGTAGTGATAAAGCGCCACACGTCAAGTGCGGATCAATCACAGTCGCCGGAAGATCGTTTGGCGACGGATCGTGATCTAACGAACATGGTGGTGACGGATCGTGATCTGGGAGCTTAAATCACTTCAGTGGAAAAATCCAAATTGGATTTTCAAGGTACGATTTCTAGATTTCAAATTCATACATATTTTATGAGATCGGTCCTAAAAATTTTTTTTTAAAAACTGTATTTTTTCCTAACAAAAGCAACATAGGAACCGTTGGGATATTGTGAAGAAAGAGTGGCAGATATGGCAGATGCATTGGTGAGAGGAGAAACAGGGTTAGGTTGGAATGTGGAGAGATAAACAAAAGAAGCTACAAATGATGGTGGGAGGCAAAGTTACAAGTAGGTTATTTAAATTCAAGTTATTTTAAGTTTAATTCATGTATTAAATTTTTATGTTGCTAATTCTAACTAGATTGATCAAATAATTATTTTATTTGTCATTGATTTTTAAATTTGATAAGTATTTGTTAGACTCAACTATTTAAGGGTATTAATAACTTTATAACAATTAAAAAGTTTTTTTTATATGGTCATCCAAACACTTCAAAAAGAACTTCTCATTAAAAAAAAAAAATTACTATAGTCATCCAAACAGCAAAAATAAATTAGAGCTTTTACTTATCTTCTACCTTTAAGTAGAAGTAAAAGCAAAAGCTAACTCAAACAAACCCTTTATATCTTGAATCTCTAGTTATCATTCATGTTACGGATTATAAATGTTTTTAAAAAATAAATTCTGAAGTTGTAGATATTTGAACTAAGATCTCCAAAATCTTGAAATACAACTCTTACAACAAAACTAAGAGATGTTGTTGAATGTAAATGTGGCTAAATTATTTTATTGTCTTTTTCAAAGAGTGCTTGGGTACTTTTAAAAGTAAAAATAATGATCTACAGTTAGTTGGGTCCCCATGTGTAAAGTGTAAAATGTAAAATGTAACATATTCATGAAATACTTCCACGATACCTTAAAGTTTAGATATTTCATTTGTTCCAAATACTCGCGTGGGGAGTCAAATTTATAAGAACAAAGTATACAATGAAAACATGGTTTTAGTTGGTCAAGCAAAATTCCAATCTAAACTCCATTTGTTATCAATTTCATTTTCAACACAGTCCAACCCAACCCGCATATGCTACAATTAGAAATAGGTTTCATAATCCAATTTAATATTGTTTCAAAATTAAAAAATTACAAAATTAAATATTAATTGAAATAATAAAAGAGAAAAAATATTATCACCATTAAAACAAATCCAAAATTTCAATGTCTAACAATTAAATGGGTCGTACATCAACACAATAATGGTAACCGAAGTTTCAAATGTTGCTTGGTTGTCTACAGTATTTTGAATGAATCGATGCAGCTTTTGTGTTAGATGTAAGCTACCCATACCCCAAATGAAACGCTAGCTCATAGTTTAGGAAGACAAAAATAGGCCCAGAAATTCAAAATCTTGTTCAACCCAGTGCGCTAAACAGTAGCCAGCAGGAGTTTGACGACGGTCAATCCTAGGACATGTGAAAATTGTCAAGCAAATAAATAATTATATTTATGCCAATTTGATTGAGCTAGACATCTTAACAACAAAAAATTGACCAATTTGTTTCATAA